>CABPRJ010001907.1:1167280-1330173 GCA_902439185.1 Cinara cedri | reverse complement strand
CTATTATAGACGCAAATCTGGATCTTCGCATTATTCTTAGGATAATGCCAGAGCAGTCTTTATAAAATAACAAAAGGATTTCTTTTTTAACTTTTTCCATCCTTTCTTTTTTCGAGTTGCGTAATTATTAAAAAAAAATACAAAGTAAATCAAAAAATGTCTTTAGACACCAACTACATTAAATATTCAACAAAACGTTCTATTTTTGCTATTGGAGCAATATTTTTCGTAAAAAACATAAGCCGTACAAACTGTTAGTTTTTAATGACATTGTTATTTGAAAAGAAATCGTATTTTTGATCTATTTTGGATTTTCCCAATTATTCTAAAAAAAATATTTAAGGTATCAAAAAACGACGTTCTCTGTCAGTAGTTTTATTTTGAAGATCCAAAAGATACATACTTCGCACTATGGATGGGCCATTATTTTAAGTGAGAATTTTGAAAGTTAGGGTATATCACTCTTGCTTTTTTTGTTGTTAATCAATGATTTAAACAGCGTGTTCCGTTTCTCTAGATTTTCTCTTTTTGCTGACGAGTTAAAAATGTATTTGGAAGTGAATTCACTTGAGGACTGTTTGAGGTTGGAAGATGATTTGGTTCAATGTAGATAAATGTGCTTTAATATCCTTTATTAGACGTAAAAATCCGTTTATGTTTTATTATTCTATTAATGACCAATAGGGTGGTCTTTAAAATTAAAGATCAACATTTCAACTGCGCTACCTTCGAATTTGAAACTAAACCATAAAAAAATAATATCTGTGTAATTTTATAACGGTAGTGCAACCCTAAGACGTGCCTCAAGAGGGTTGAAATTTCTTTTAAGAGGGTGTATTTTCGTTTTTTTATATACCTCAAAAATTATTTTAATTAATGAAAAAAGTGTACATCATATTATTTGTAGACAATGAATTTATTTAAAAAATATATATCTAGGAGAAAAATTTTAGAACTTAAGTAGTATATTATTTAAATTAGTATTTATAATGTAAAATTTTAAGTTGTTATAAATTTTCAAATGTGTTTTGAAAGTGTACTTCGTTTCGCGTCAGGATACTTATGCCGGTAGTCGTAAACTGTCTGCATCAAAAATTGTTTTTGTTCCTCGTCTTTAGTAATTTTGTCATTGAAATCAGTTATTAATTTCACTCCCCTCTCAGCTGCANTACTTATCATATTCATAGCATCAGAGTGTGCTATGTCAAAAAGGTCCTCGAACTTTTCAATAAAGATATTTTCTTTTTTTATTTGCGTATCAGTTCGCCTGGACGAATTTTTTTGCAAATTTCGCCATTCGTTGTACATCGCTTCTAATTTTGGTATACAATGACGTATTTCTCTGTTCGGAATACGAGCTTTTTGCCAAAATATTATAACCTCTTCTATGACTAATCGAGCACTATC
This sequence comes from Cinara cedri, assembly GCA_902439185.1. Classification (NCBI taxonomy): domain Eukaryota; kingdom Metazoa; phylum Arthropoda; class Insecta; order Hemiptera; family Aphididae; genus Cinara; species Cinara cedri. The sequence goes on along the minus strand of CABPRJ010001907.1, from coordinate 1,328,766 downwards.
TCGTAGACTCAATTTGACTTCACGCATATTATGAAATAAAACCCTTAGAACTTGTTTATTTGAAGGTAATTTACAATCAAAAATTTGATGTGTTGTATGTTTAATTAAATAAATATTTTCACACAAATTATTTTTGTCTGTCATATTATTACAACACTTTAACATTAATTAAAAAAACAACAGAAAACATATAAATGAATAACTACATTAAACTAACGTAAAAACGAACAAAATAACACAAGAACGATATCGTGATCGACGACCGTCCAACAACTAAATACTTACAAGCATAAATAAGCTTTATCGCTATAACGTGTTATTTAATAATAATCTGTAGACGCTAATAGTTAATTGTAAAATTCCAATGATTATTTTATTTAGTTATTCACTATAATCTTAATGAAGATATAGTGGAATAATATAGTGGAACACCAAAGATTATCTACAATATCTACCTACTTAATTTGATTAGATAGTAAAACTATGATGGTTTAATACCTACAAACCCANAAGCTTTATCGCTATAACGTGTTATTTAATAATAATCTGTAGACGCTAATAGTTAATTGTAAAATCCCAATGATAATTTTATTTAGTTATTTAGTTATTCACTATAATCTTAATAAAGATATAGTGGAATAATATAGTGGAACACCAAAGATTATCTACAATATCTACCTACTTAATTTGATTAAATAGTAAAACTATGATGGTTTAATACCTACAAACCCAACGTGTTAACTGTACGCTTAACGCTGTTAACCGAAATAATCATGTAAAATATATTAAACACGAGTTTTTTTTATTTTGTGTTGGAATGAGTAATTAAACAAAAAAAGTACAAGTTACATTTTTATGGCATATTCAATTTAAAAAATAATATGTTAAAGCACTTTTTTGCCTAACTTAAATATTTTANATGATGGTTTAATACCTACAAACCCAACGTGTTAACTGTACGCCTAACGCTGTTAACCGAAATAATCATGTAAAATATATTAAATTCGAGTTTTTTTTATTTTGTATTGGAATGAGTAATTAAAAAAAAAAGTACAAGTTACATTTTTTATAGCATATTCAATTTAAAAAATAATACGTTAAAGCACTTTTTTGCCTAACTTAAATATTTTAGGCCGAAATTGCAAAAATCGAAAAACCACCCTTCTTTGAACTTCAACCCTCCTGAGGCACGCCTTAAGGTTAATCAATATTTACAAAACTTCACACAGATCATTATTTTGTGTTTTGAACAAATTCCAGGGGTGGCCCAATTAAAAATTAAAAAAAAAAATTTCATCATCTATACATAAGGACCACCCTAATGACCAAGTACTAAAGCCAATCTCCTCTATTAAGAAATTAAGCATTATTCTATCTGCTGATCTCTCATTTTCTGATCATATTTCTTTTATTCATAAATACAATTTGCCATAGCAAAGCGATGCGCATGATAGGATTTATCAAGCGTCAATGCTCGGACTTCAATCAAATTCAGTGTCTAAAAATTCTATTTTGTTCTCTCGTTTGTTCTAAATTGGAGTATGGGTCAATAATTTGGAATCCGTCCCAGCTTCACCTTATAAGCCATTTAGATAAAATACGGTCTTACTTCTTAAGATATTTATCTTTTAAGTTTAGGCTACTTTGTCCAATAAAGGAACTTGCTTTGAAACTAAGTATGGAATCACTTTCCTCCAGACGTAAATATATCGTATAGTTTTAATGAACCCAAAAGCCGAATGCTAAGGGTTTGTAATTCCTTAGACTTTCCTTAGACCTAAGTTTTTCCGAATTATCGAGAAAACTACAAGCAAGATATTTCGTAGCAACTATTTTTCGATTTATGTGAATACAATTTTTTAGGCATTGCTAAAATGCTTGATAATTGAACCCGAGGTTCATCATAAGTTGTAATTTATTATTAAAAATGTGTTGATTTTGATAAAAATTATGACTCTTCAAAATATGTTTAACAGTTTAACTTACCATCACTCGAAATCGTTTTGCTTTAGAAATGATTTATCGTCACACACGGATAATGTTATAAATTCACCTCATATTATATCCTACTTTTCCAACTTCTACTTTAAACATGCATGATCTGTATCAATCAATATAATTTTTAAATGATGAAGAACATAGTAGCGATGTATAAAACACTAGCAATGTAATAGATTTTTTTTTTTTATGTTTGGTTCAACAAATTACTGTGCAGCCGAGCGTGCGGTCGGCTGCAAATCCGTTTCACGGTTTATCAAACCGAATACATTTATTTTGTTTTACACGTGAATAGTGTGCGTATTTCTACAATGCGATTGAACGGTAATTATATAGGTAAACTGTATCCAGGCATTGCTCATCTTAAATTTGATGCTGTGGTTGTGAGTATAATTTCATATCTCATATCTCCATATGTAAAATATTTTTCAATTGTTTTTAAGAACAATAGTTTTTAAAAATTTTGCTCATACAAATTATTAAATAGATGGTATGCTACATTAGTATTACTACTAGATGTTACTTAAAAACAAATGAGCACAATAATCTCACTGGACATTTGGTAAGCAAATAAATAATTCGATATTATAAAATAGATTTATTTTAATTAATTAAATTATAGGTACTCTCTTGTGTCTACCTTTAAACAATAATAACAATAAAATTTATTTATTTATTCGGTAATGCTTTTTTGATTTCTTCAATAAAATAATACTATGGAATTTTAATAATCATTTGCATTAATATCTATTTATCAAAATTATTCGCAGTTTAGTATCATATTCTCTCCCTCATATCTACTTAGCTACTAAATAGATAGACAATGATAATGACTACTAACTGTGTGGTTGTTAATCAGACAATTTCAAATTGATTCGATGCTACTTATACTAAAAACAGCTGAACTTTATGTACTATTATTTAAAATGACTCGTTGACATACACATAGCTAAGTAGTTTATAAGGTAGTAGTTACTCAATTACAATATATTATAGCAATCCAACCAAATTATGTAATCGGTTAGATGCATATTTAATATCATTTATGCATATTACCTGTAATTATATTATTGTTGTTGTCGACTTTATCATCACATTCAGCTAACAATAATTATTAGATATTAGTTTTCAAATCGAAAAACTCCTAGGCGCCCCGTGTCGTGCACTTACCGTCGGACGTTAGCCGTCCAATATCGCACTAGTTATCGAAAACCATAGAATTATTGTTATTATCAGTGACGTGCCCAGGAATTTTTAATGAGAGGGAATGTAGTAAATAATAATCATGATATATAAATAAATTGTAGAATTTCCTTCTGGTATACCTAACTCGACAATGAGAATTGAAAAGACTAAAGAAGAAAATTTGTATTCAACAAATCAAGCTTATACTTCTTTGACTAAAAAATATATAACTTAAAGACAAAATTAATAAACTAATACTCCTATATAGTTGTCGTATTCTTAAGCTATAGGGGATGGGGGTTATGTATACCGTAACATTCCTCCTACGCACACCACTGATAATTATTTTGTTTTATTATTTAACGATATCAATAGTGGCCAACGTCAAACGTGCATCATTGAAATAAATTAATAACAATATACAGAGCGATTCTTTTACTGTGAACAAACGTTTACTTACAAAGATGTCGAGTAAACTCGATATTGGTTTTCGTAATCGGTTGACGATTTTATCATATTTACGATTTTCAAATATCACCGAATTATATTATTTCAGTATTTACCATACAATTCGGTTTTCAAAAAGCAACTTACAATTTGAATTCGAATAAAGAATTTTTTTCCTAAGATAATCGTTCATTATAAAATAATATATCCTTCAAGCTATAACGCACATATTATTGTCTGTGGCAACAGCGTGATTAATCACCTACATGGCCACATCCCAATCATAGCATATAGATTAAAATTGTTCTTTTTTTTTTTTAATTCTCCAGTTGTATGCCAAAATTAACAAGACGGTATTTTAATATAATAACAGCTAGATAAAATAATATCGTATATAATGACAAACCATATAATACCTACGCTCTAATAAGTGCTATACATGTTCTAATCAAAACAAACAATAATATTATGTATCTGCTATAACAAACCTTTCTTTACAATTCAGATCGTACTTAAGTTTCATTAATATTGATGTAGATTATAATGGAAGATCTCCTCGTCATCGTCTATTGCCACTCGCCATCTCCCGTTTTTCGTTGGCTTAACCGTTTTTATTTTTTTAATTACTCTCGTAATAATGTTTTCGTTTTTCGAAATACCGTCGTTGGATTGTTGAAACGTCTGTACACGCCTGTAAACGTCCATTTTACAAGCGAAAGCCGACGAGAAATCAAAAAGCTGATGTCTGCGGCAGATGCAGCGTGGAGGAAAGAAACGGTTACGAAGTTTTAATGATTGATATCGTTGCAGCTATATATAATATGATTGCTATCATTATAAATTGGAGCAAAATTGCTTGTAGGAAAAATGTTTACTGAAAAAAAAACCGTAATATTATACAAATATATTTCGTACATTTTACTGTTTTTCCAACGCTTTTTTCAGTTTTTCACATTTGTTGAGAAAAAATTACCTCCTTAAAGTACACCCTCACACCTATTTTTTTTTCAGAAAAGGTGCTACGAGTAAAAATCGGAGCAAGACCTCAGGAAGAAAAGTTTCCCACAGACAATAAAAAAATAAAAATCTTTATAAAACCATAAGCTTCTTCATTCCACTTAGAATCTAAAGTATGAAATAAAACAATAATTTTCAGTTTTCTAAAAAATTATAATTGATAATTTTATTATTTTACTGGTTTATAGGTACAGGAAAATGTATGGGAAAATCCAAGACACTTATAATTTGTACAGATATACCCAGGTAGTATACAAATCGATTAAAATATAGACGTAATTTCATTTTTAGTATTGGAGTCAGACCCGGATTAACGTATAGGCTGAATATGCACTTGTCTAAGGAAATTGAGGGGGTTATATATTTTCTATAAATACGCACGAGCTGATGCTCAATTAAGAATAATTAAAATATAAAATACTTTCAATAATAATATTATCATTTTGTATCATTAGTTACATAATGTAAGTTTCTTTTTATCTTATCGGAAACATCAGATCTAAATAAATTGTCACTTCCTATTCATAAACGGGAAATATTTTTCGTTTAGGCTATTTAAAATGTTTGAAACAAACTGTATCTATAATATTTAACCGAGATTGTTGAAAATATGTTTGTGTACCACATACGTAACGCAGTAGTGCTAGATGTTATTACGATCGGCCGAGTGTAAAATTTCGTCTGTTAGCCATATTATACTATAATATTATCGTTAATAGTGTATAATATAATATTTCGGCCCTAGTGAATGTCACAACGCCATACGTTATTCGTAATAAAAAAAAAAACCATGACGATTTACGTCATTTCTTTAATCGGTACAGTAGTTTATTGTTATTTCAACTCACAGACACGTACCGGCGGTATAAACTCCATTTTTGCACGTTACGAGCGCACATTGTCGTGGAGGTACCTATCTATTTTGAATAGCTTGTTGATCGCATAATAATATATGCAAAGGTACACAAAAACGCGTTTGGGTACAAATGTGTTTGCGAATATTGTAATATCACGAGTGTACACGTGTAGGTATACTTTGTGTATACCTGTTTATCACTACCTATATGAGTGTGTCGTTTGTGCATAAACTGCAGTGAATTTTACAGAAATAAACTTATAGTATCAGGGTACTCCGAAAATAGGTTTCCCAAAAATCTTGTGATCGGTTTTCGACCGAAATGGCGGGCTTTTAGCGTTTCAATTTAAACGCTGATCGAAACAAATCGAACTAAAGTTATATTTCCTGTAGTTGTGAGTTAGTAAATTTCCTATAAAAAAAAATGATAACGAATGTGCTTGAAAATGAATAATATTGTTAATAAGCGTACCTATTTTAGGTTTACCTATAACTACTTAGATAAAAACTATTTTACAAACAAAATATTTTTATAATTGATAATCAATTGTATATTCTAAGCGAGGCGAAGTGAAGCGTTTTTCTATAATTTTGTCTGTAAACAACTTTTGAAATCTTGCTCCGATCAAAATTTCATAGAAACTTTCTTGTGACATTTTTGATATATAGTCAAGGAAGATGAAGTCATCTTCATTGAAGAAGTTATTTTTTTTGTAAAACATGTAGTTTTCAGAAAGAAAAAATGGCAATTTTTTGTATAATTTCCCAATGACGGAAAAATATGACTAATAATACTCTGCTCAGAATCGATTCTCGTTAGAAATGGCTTATCGTTGCTTTCAGATATAAATTAAATTAATTAATGTGTAATACTTTTTGACGTCCCTCCTTAAACAGTGGCGTACCCATCAGCGGCATTAACATTTTTTTTTGTTATGTATCTAGGTATATAACGTTTTTATTATTTTTTTTTTTCGCTGAGTTTAAAACAATATATTTCGGGTGAAATATCAGTTTTAAAATTAAAAAATATGAAATAACAAAATAACTCAACCGCTTTGTAGATTACACGAAAAATATTTTCTATAATACTAAATCTAGTATATATTATATTTTATGGCCAAATAATTGTGTATACCTACTTTCGATAAATACAGTAGTACACGTCTATTATTCTGTACAATAGTCGAACCATACACAAAAATCCGTCATCAGTGTGAATAATTAAAAAAGAAAGTCAATGAAAATTCAGTTTAATCTAAATAATGAGTAAATATTTAAATTTAGTTTGATAGTATAATATAACACTTAAATAAAGATTATTATTTTGCTCGTGTCATCGATTATAGATTAAATATATTATACAAAATATTCGAATTTTCAATATTACTTTGTAGGTATAATACTCTTGTTTTTTTTTGTCTACTTGTGTCGAATGGTACAGTATTGGATAATGTTATATACGTTGAACATTTCTCTCCTGAAGAAGCAATAAACGTCAATTGTCGAGTTGGAATGTCAATATATTCTTTCATTAGTTTTACTAAATGTATGTGGATTTAGAATTTTGTATCAATAGTTGGTACATTGGAGAGGTTATTTTTTTAATTTCCCGAGCAGTTTTCATAATAATTGGGAAAAACCACGTAAAAAATACTACAGAAATACAAATTTCATTCTTTTCGATTTTGTTTTTCTACCAAAAATCTTGCTTCGAAATTTAAGAGTAAAAACTTTTCTGAAAGAAAATTCTTTTAAATTATGACGAAAACTATGGCATTTCAAACTATACTTAACCAAACTTTGCTTAAAATTGTATTCCGTCAACAATTAATTTTTATCGTTGAGAACAGATACAAATTAAATAACTTTACGTATTCTACCTTCCCAATATCTCATCTATAACAGTAATACACCAAACAGAAATATTTCCATTATTATTTATTTTTTTAATTTCTGATAATAAGTACTTAACTTATAAAGGTGTCAGATTGCCAGATAAACAGCTAAAACTAAAACAACTATCTATTATTTAGTATAATTATTTCCGATTTTAATGTTCTGACTTTTATTGCAAACATTTGTATAGATTTTATTATAAAATATTTATTATAAAATATTTATTATAATATGTATTAAAAGGTTAACTGGCATGAGTATTATATTTAACTTTCACTGATCAAACACGAGAACTTCAATAATTTTATATCATACCTATTTTACTTACTGTTTTCGTTTTGAGAATTGAATTCAACTCGCATTGAATTCATTCCATACACATACGAGTTAAATTTAATTCTTATTAATTTTTAATGCGTTGTTTTTATCTCTCATGGTTTTCTATATTTTAATAGAAAATCTATTTCTATTAACAAAAAAAATACCAAAGTCGTAAAATGGTAAATCAAAATATTTCAGTTAACGCTGACGGAAAATTAGATGAGTATTAAATTTAACTCTCATATCGCGCGTGGAGAAATTTCATTGAAAATTGGTTGCCGGTCAACTTGTTAATAAATTGAAGATTTATTTCAGAGTATTCTAATAAATAATTGTCCCCAATTATTAGGTATTAGAATCTAATGTAGTCTCATTTATGTATTTATTAAACCATTATATTATTAGCGATTACAAAATGAATTTTCGTTAGTAAAAATATCTTTATCGAATATCCAATATCCTTAAATATAAGTATCTTGATTGAAGATTTAACATATACATTAAATGACTTGTCCTACTTAATATTAATTGTAATCAACTTTTTATATTTTAAATAATTAGTATGTCTCTGTGCTATAGTTATATTTAAAAACAAATTTTTAGGTAGATGTGATTTTGTAAAATATGTAGTAAATTGTATAATATTAACTCATAGAAAAGAAAATCTTTGTCATTTAATGTGCTCTGACTACTGATTAAATATCATAATAGTTTATGAACGAAAAAACGATTTTGAGCGTAGTACAGTGATAGTGATGCTTTGTCAACAATATATATAATTCATATTATGATAAAATAATTAAATAGGCATTATATATTTTTTTAATAATATTTGTTTAATATTGTACCGATTCTTTAGTTTTTTCTGTGTTTTTCTTTTTTTTTTACCTTACTGGGAAAAATCTTGAGAAAATCGAAAAATTACATCTTTAAAGTACCTCCCCAGTCAGATTTCCTTATGCAAAAAGTGCTAAGATTGTAAATCGGAGCAAAATTGCTGATAGAAAAGTTATCAACACAGAAAACAATCGTAATATTTTACAAATGTATTTTGTACATTTTCCCGTTTTTTCTTCATTTTTCACGATTATTCCCATTTATTGAGAAAACTCCTGGGAAAATCAAAAAACGACCCCTTCAAGTTAACATTTAGCTAAAATTTTCTTTCAGAAAATAAATTACACTTAATACATCGGAGCAAGATTTTTGGTAGAAAAGCTTGCACAACAAATCGAGGGATATTATGCGATTAAAATAGTTTGAGCGAGCGATGGCTTGGGTTTCTAGGTATATCCAAAATGTATTTATTTTTCCCTTGTTTAAGTGAAAGTGGGAAAAAATGCAAAACAATTTTTTTTGAAACACAGGTTCGAAATCGTGAACCCTAGGATGAAATAGATATGTATGGTATAACCATACATACCTATTTAGCCACTTTAGAAAAGACAATATTTAGTTATTCAACATAGCATATAATATTCGCATAATATTAGAAATTCAAAAAGCTATTATATCGAAATTTAGTCAGTCCGTTCAATTTTGACTTCACCATTGTTATTAAATTAGTAATATACATATGTTCAAAAAAAAAAATTGAAAAATTAGATTTGTTCCGTATATTTTTTTTTTTTAACGATTTTCGACAAAATTTGATATTAAAATTCTTTATAAAAAAAATGCTACATTAAAATCGAATTTTCTTTTTTTGACCACAAAGTAAGATTCTTAATGAATTTCCTGTTAAATTTTCAAGCATTTCTGTTAAATCTAACAATTTTATCGAATAAAAATTACGTACAAAACTAGCAAAATTAAAATATCTATAAATAGCTTAAAAATGGCTTAATTTTTTTTAAAATTTTATTATGTCTAAAAAGGAAAATTTAAATTTTCTGTCCAAGTTTCAAGTCTTTACGAATATTTTTAACAGTATTACATCAAATAACAAAATTGAAAAATAATAAAAGCATTATTTTCGTAAATTTCCTTTATTTCTTAGGTTTTATTCTGGTTTTTCCCAGATATTATGAAAACCGCTTGGAAAATCAAAACATGACCTCCTTAAAATAAAAAAATTATAAAATAGACATCATAGTAAACCCAATACATTCTTCGCTACACTCAGAAACTAAAAGGAAATGTAGAGAAATTACGGGAAAAAGGAAACTAAACAAAGGTTGGTGGATGTTGGTGAATGACAAAAGAAGATTGTACTGAAAGGTGAAAATACCGTAGTCGACAAAGTTAAAAATTATTTTTTAAAAAATATATGCCAAATAACTACTTTTGCACTCTCAGAACTTAGGTTGGGATGAACTGTTGGCGATTGTCTCGTTTTACAGCTATTAGTACGGACATAGTGGATCAATTAAAAATATCGGCAGTTTTATTTCTTCTCCACCCGCTAAGGGTTAACCCTATTTAGTTGATCAAAGAATAATAAATATAATATTGTACGGTCGACGGTTTTAGCTTGGTTTGAGGGTCAATCAACCTCCTTGATTATGAATCGTTTGCTCTTAGTGCCAAGTAGGTCCGCCTAAAATAAATATATGCAGGGTGATTCACTAATCGTGCTCGCCCCATTTGTTGGTCAAATTTTTCATGTATTCAATTCAAATTTAGATTTTTGGAATTTTTAAGTGCAAATCCGATATTTTGATAACTTAGATTTTTAACAACATTTAAGGAGTATCCTGTGGCGATATCAATTTTGGTTTTTCAAATGAGAATCTATATTAAAAATTTCATAAACAGACGGAGTATTGCTTTAAATACATTTTGGTGTCAACATTTTTGATTTCCGTCAACACTAAAAAAACGCCACACACGTTGCCGCCAAATGATACTCCACTACTTTCCCCTTACATAAACTTAAAAGTGAAATATCTCATCAACTAGTAGACGAAAATCAAAAATGTTGACACCAAAATGTATTTAAAGCAATACTCCGTCTGTTCATAAAATTTTTAATATAGATTCTCGTTTGATAAACCACAATTGATAACGCCACAGGATACTCCTTAAATGTTGTGAAAAATTTAAGTATACGAAAATATCGGCTTTACCTACACTTAAAAATTCCAAAAGACAGAATTTTAATATATTCAACATTTAACCAAAATAATGGGGTGATTACGCTTAGTGAATCATTCTGTATATATATTACATTTGGAGATAAAACGTGTAATTAAATGTGTAATTAACAATGAAGGTCATAGTTCTTAAAAATATTTCGTTAAACAGAAAATTTCGTTAAATGGAAGTTCGTTATATGGAAGTTTCACTGTATATATATATATATATATATATATTTATAAAAGGAAAAAAAATACAATAATTTATAGGTGTGTGTGTGTGTTTCGTAATCTATAGGTACCCTCCCACTCTAGTCGTCTAGGCCAGGTTGACGATTCGTTTTGTTTTGTATTTCTTTTATTACTGCCCGCACATTTCTCTCCTGCAGACGTCGACATCGAAAAATAGAGATCGCGTTCGTTGGCGCCAAAACACGTTTATGTATGCCTCATATACCTACGCATAGAAATTGTTTTATTCCCCCCCCCCCTCATCGGGAGGTTTTTATTTTCGAACACCTGCATGTAAAATAAGTTGCGTATAAAAATAAAATAATGTACAGATAATAATTTAAGTACTTCAATGAGTTCAATGCGGTTACATAACACTTATGGGCTATACTTATGCTGTACATTACATTTTAAAAAATTTCGTTATCTATAGACTAACGGGTTTTGTTTTGTTTTTTTTTATATTTTTGACGTTGTTCCTTTAGCGCCCATTCGTCAATTTTTTTTTTTGTACAACACACTGGAATTTCGAGTTGCACAATGCATACTATTTACATTTTGTCCTGCACACACTTTGTGATTTAAAACCCACCTATTTTATGTTCTGCAATCAGTGAGTGTAATCTGTGATATAGTAGGGATTAATATATTTTTTTAAAAAATGATTATTTAACGATGTCTTTATAAGATTATGATGCCCTCTTGAAATGTGACACCCAGGGTCAATGCCCCCCTCCCGAGACCTCCCCTAAATACGTCTTTGCCTGTAGAGTATACAAAAAGTTTTTTTGCAATATTCTGAGTGTATATCAAAATTTTTTTATATTAATATAAATATTGCTCCGATCGTCAACATCAGTAATGATGAAATCAAATTTTATTCGGTTGATGCATTGGGCAAGTCGTTTTAGATTCTTAGTGTAGCGAAAAATGTATTGGTTTTATAAAGATGTTTATTTTTTTATTTTATATTTTTTTATCTTCTGTACAAAAATTCTACCAGAAATCTGGCTCCAATATGTATACGCGCGGCACCATTTCTAAAAGGAAATCGTCCAGATGGTAATATTGGGAGGTTATTTTTTAATTTTCAATATGTTTTTCATAATATCTGGGAAAAACCAGGATAAAACGTAAAAAAATGGGAAATTTATGAAAATATTACTTTTATTATTATTTCAATTTTGTTATTGGTTGTAACTTGTAAGTCAGTTAAAAATATTCGTAAATACTTGAAATTTGGACAAACAACTTATATTTACCTTTTCTAGACGTGGTAAAATTTTCAAAAATTTTAAGCTATTTTTAGCTATAAATAGACATTTAAATTTTACGAGTTTTATACATAATTTTTATTTGGTAGGTACTGTGTGGTAAAATTGTTAGAATGAACAGAAATGCGTGAAAATTTAACTGGCGCTTCATCAAAAGTCTTACTTTGTATTTCCCTACCTCGTAATAACGGTTTCTGTTATTTTCGCGATTTTGTTTTGGCTTGTTGTGTAATTCAGTGAAAATAATCGTAAAGATCCATAACTTTCACCGAATAGGTGTTCTTATAATTTAGCGTTCTTTCCAGAAGCAATGTATTTTTCAATATATTCCGGCGTATTTTGAAGTTAGATAGATTTATTAAAAGTGTTTTTTTTTTTTTTTTTTTTACATTTTTTATGCTGTTAGAACTCGTGTAATTCATTTTTCTATCGGCGATAAAATTCACGTTTAAACCCGTTAAAAACACGAACGGTGTTGAAATATTTATCGTTTATACAGTTAAAAATATTAACGTATCTACCGTTAACGATTTTCGATTTGAACTTATCAAAACAACATGACGTTTAACCGGACTTCCCTCATAATCGTCATTCGTTTTTATAACGATCTGTGTATAAATATACACACATACACATACACACACACACACATATATATATATTAAATCGCTTATATCCTACACATACAGGCAGTGGCGTAACCGGGATTCATAAATGGGGGTGGGTTACAACAGCCGAACCCTCTCCCGAGGCTACGACATTACGTACCGGTATCATGCGATAAATTATTACACGTTTTCCGCCCGCGGTGCGAGGTGTGCGCCGGCTTCAAACGAATAGTACTTACCTGGTATGGTAATTAGATTATTAGGCGATATTCGGCGAAACCGCGCCGGCAAAATACGTGAAAAAAAGCCCACCCCCACGCCCTCCGTCGTTCCGGATCTCGACATCGCCGGTGCCCGTGCGTTAAATTTTCGCGCCGATCCGTCCGGGCGAAACGCGATTCTCGTCGTTGGTTTCGAATACTATTATTGGATGACAACAATATTGAAAATACTCGCGCGAATTCATCACGCGTTAATAACGACCAATCGCTATTACATTACCGTTATTGTCATCGTCGTCGTCGAATATTATAATGTTATTGCCGAGTTTCCAAACTCGAACGCTCGTAACATTTACTCACTACACGCGCAAACACAATCCACTTCATATTCCCGACGACTTTCTCTCCGCCGAACGTGTACAGAAACGCTTAACACCAAAGCGCAGCTGCGGTGATTTCGCAACCGACCGTTCTTGTTCCCCGGACACACGCCAACAACGATATATCATCGTAACACATTTTTTTTTTCCCGTCCGGTTAGATTGCGCTCCTAGTGTTCCAAAGAAACTACCGGTTTGAATGCGTGCTTCCGTCCACGCTCTGCAGGGAAAAGTTCTTTTTCTGTTCCGTTCCGAATTATCGTTCGCGTCGTACATTGCAGAAGACACGGATTTTTCGGTGGACGGCAATTTGTATTTTGAAACGTTCATCTTGATTACAGACGGTTTTTCTTGAAAATATTTTCAAAAAGAAAAAAAAATCCACGTACAATGACGATACATCGGTTTTGTGCGTTCGTCGATTTCCGGGTTACAATAATTGACTTCAAGGGGAATACAAAAACGATTAATAAAATCTTACCAGTTTACCCAGTTCTACCGGGGAAATCGTTAAAATAATATATTATATCCTACGTTCGGAAACCTGAAACCAACAACAGTGACCTACCCATAGTGCGCAGTATTTTCGGTTTTTTTTTTTTAGTTTTCAAAATTTTTAAAACAAACTAATAAAAAAGTAAGATAAGTGTCTAAATGTTATTGGTGAGCGATTGGTGTACATGTACACCAAAAATAATTCAAAACAACGTATAAGTTTATTTGTTTATTTTTATTTATTTTTTCTTTAAATTTGAATATCATTAAGAATAGATTTAACAATAGAAAAATTTTAAATTACAATAGTCTGCGGCTTTTCTTATTTTTTTTTACATATTTTTTCACAAGCAGATTTAAATTAACAATTAGGCTGATTATCGACGTACACTGCTTTTGTGCAAAATACGTAAATTCGCTAGTTACACTGAAAAAATATGTATGGGTACAGACCAATCAATAATATTAATAGGTAATTATAATAATAATAATAAAAAAAAAACTAACAAAAATTGTTTTGTTTTGACAAAAAGTTTATGGTTTGAATCACAAATTTCTACTATACATCATAACATATTATTAATTAATAAATAAATAAACTTATCGTAAAATGGAGACAAAAATTTAATGATTGATTACCTGTATTGTTTTTAAAACAAAACAATACACACTTAACAGTGAAAATTATGAGCAATAATTAATAATGATTTTTAAAAATGGTTTTACTTGATAAGTGTTGAAACAGTATTTTGATATTTTGTAAGGTGAAAATAAAATTTAAGCTGTATAGTTATATATTGTAGAACAGAATACACAAAGGCTGGATAATGTCATACGTATAAAAATTAAAATTTGTATTCGATAATTTAAAATAATAATTGTCGGCTAAACAGAATTGGAATATAAAAAAAAAAATATATAATATTATACATTATGTATGTTCCAGTAAGTTGAATATTTCTGAGCAGACGCGAATCCCCAAAATTACAATAAAATAATGTTGCCGGTTAATATTATATTTATATTATAAAAAAAATTGGTCAAAAAACATTTTACGGTTAATACAGGGATACGATTTTTAAGTCTTTTTAAATTTATTAATATTATAATTAATTTTTTTTTTTATCATATAGTTATCACTATAAAAAGAAGCTCACAGTTTTCGTATATTATATTAATATCCTAAGTATTATTATAATATAATGTGAAGTTCTATACAAGTATTATATTTAATTCATTAATAGTATTATTCGTCTAAAATATTACCGAAAAAAAAAAAATATTGTACGGCCTTAACTATTATGCTATATGTACATTATCTAACCTAATCACAAATAATTATTAAAAGTTTAATATAATAGTTGTGTATACAAATTAAATTTATTTAATATCTATATCACGAATTTAACACAAAATAATATAATAATGATAAAACAATGTTAATAAATAATGGCACCAGATTTTTTTTCTTTTCTACGCTTAAACGGCCGGCAGTACCGGATTACTTGATTTTTTTTTATCATTTAATAATGTCTAAGATATAAAAAACAAAACCGATTACGCTGTTGTACTTAATGTATTTTTACTTGGATAGTTAAAACTCTCAGAGTATTATTATTATCATTATATTACTAAACACAAGCATTCTCAATGGGTCAATATTTGTATTTATTTTTTTTTTTTTCTGTTTTATAATATTACTCAATTTATAACGTACATGTGAAATTACAATAAAAATTAACTTAATTCTCTAAGAGGAATGAAAATTGATTTACCTATAGGTATTTATAATATATATATATATATATAAGTATAAATAATTTATTTATAAAAACATATACACGATTGTTTTGTCCTTTCTCGTAGAAAAAAAAAAAAATAAAAATTATAATTAAATTAAATTGAAAATTTGATAGGTTTTGTGGATTGTCTTGAAACAGACTTCTCTCGACGGATCAGTACACGTATATCTGTTTGAGCTGGTCCCGTAGTTCCGCGGGTATTTTATACGCGTCCTGTTGCTGTTGCTTTTTGTGCACCAGTCTTCGCCACTTGCCGCGCAGGTTTTTCCGCAATCCCTTACGGTGTTCGGCGGTGTTCTCCTCGATGGGCACGCTACACACCAATGTGTCCTGAAATCATCGACAAACAGAAAACTAATATTAGAAAAAAAAAAAAAAAATCAAATCGTTTACAGAACACGTTCGTATTGAGAATAATCGCCGTCGGTTCGAAAAGTTGAACCCGACAAAATAATAATAATAGTATGTTCGTTCCGAATTAGTTTACGTGTTGCCAAAATACTCCGACGAAACGTCGTTCCCTTGAAACGGTCCGCCGTTTCCAAAGTGATTGTGGGTCACCAGAACAATAATAATTATTTCGTGTTCACGATAACGCCGCAGTCATAATAATATTACTATTATTATTATTATTATTATTATTATTACCGGACCGCAAAACCAGTAACCAGTAACCTTCCGCCAGTCCGCACACGTCTTATACGCTACTACGGACTAACCTATCCTTGTGTTTTGATAATAAATTTCTCCCACCTGAGTAGTGGTATACGTGTTGCTGGATGTTTAATAATGTTTACGACGATTGTGCGAATAATTTTTCAAGTTTTAACGATCTCTCGTGTGCGCCTTTTCTCTCCGTACCATTATAATAATATTGGACGTAGATACACCTACTTACTCATTATTATTAATCATGTTCTATAAAAGGTTATACGGTATAAAGGTATACGTACTCGTTAGAACGGAAGAAAAAAAAAAAAAAAAAAAAAGGTAAGAAAATTGGGTACTTTATACGATATATCCGATTGATACCCAAGCGCGTTTTAAAACGGACTTTACCCCCATCGTGGCCAAAGAACCCGCGCCTAATTATAATTCTTACCCGAGCCCATCTACGCAGTTTGCGTACGAGAACTCGTCGATAACGGAATAAACGCGGTTAATTACCTGATCGGGACTGTACAGCCTGTACGGCGAGTTAAACCCGTTGGTGTTTTTGGCTGCTGCGTTTTTGGCGGAATACTGCCAGAGGAACGGTAAAGGTACGGGCGCGTCGACCAAGTCTCCGGCGGCCGACACGTTCGTGACGACCGCGACGTCGATGGGCTGATGAAGAGCGTGGTGCGGCGGCGACAACAATTGACAGTCGCCGACATTGTTGTTGTTGTTGATGCTGTTGTTGTTGACCGCGGTCGACGTGGTCACCGTCGTCGTCGAGTTGGCGGCGGCGGCGGCGGTCGTGACCGAGGTGGCGGTGGCCGTAGCCGCTGCCGTGGCCGCGGCCGCGGATTCCTCGCGCTTCCTGAGCTTGCTGCGAACCAAACGCACGGTTAAAAATTTCGAACCGTTGCTGCCCACCATTTTCAAGCTGTCCCTAAGCGTGCCTATGCAATTGAAACGCGCTTTGGTCTGCTCGATCGTGCCGCCGACGGTGGCCGATGACTTCGGGTAAGTCACCACGCCGCCGAACGTGACCGTTTTCGCGGAACACATGGCTGTTATGCTTATGGTAGTAATATTAACTCGTGCACTTTCAAACTATACTAGCCGATCGTGTTGTTGCCACGTCCGGTGTTATGGGTATGAACGGAGTAAAACGTTTCTACGTGTTTTTATAATCAAACAGCAATAAACGTTACTATATTTAATATACAGGTATAATACGAACGTGTATTATTTATATATACGCGGAGGATATATATTATACACACATATTATTATGTTTATGTACCGGTATATAATAATTATTATTTATGAAATATAATTACAAATAGGTATAATAATATTATTACGTTAACGACTAGTTTCACTATCACAGCCCTCGTGTTAGGTATAAATATATTGTTGGGTACCGACGAAAATACCGCGGAAAAATAAAACCCCGTAAAAATAGTTGTTCTTCTTCGACGGCGGCGGCGGTTTTATCGACGAGAAATAAAGAGGAAAATTAAAAATAAATACAAATAAGACGAGAAAAACAGAAAAAAAAAAAAAAAAACGAAATAAATCTTTTAGTCAGTTATTATTGTAATAAACGAAACGCACGCACACGAAACGATGCGGATTATTAACTGAACGGCTGGTGCGTGGGCCTTATCATTTTCCGGGTGCGTGTCCAAAGCGGGGGCCTTTGCAAGTGGTGGTCGTCTGCCGCAGACGACAACGACGACGGTACTTGGCGACAACCGACGCACATTCGAAACGGTTTGACGGTGTATACGACGGAACACTGAAAATGCTGTAACTGTCGCGACTGTTGGTTTTCGCTGACGGTCGCGGACTGGACGCTTAATTTGAACCGTGTCGTCGAAAGCGCGCGCTATACTTGGTCGTCACGGGGCAGCGTGCGGCGAGTGGACGCACACAAACACACAAACACGCACACACGAAACGAACGCGCTCAACGACCAAACGTCGACGACTGGACTGCGGCACGCGGTTACACGACAAACGTGTTGCGAGGAGCGACTCTGCACGAGCGACTGCCGATGTGCCGTCGTCGCCGCGCCGCCGCCGCGCGCCGCACCGTAACGCACGGGTGGGAGCGCCGCCGCCACGTTGCCATGCCGTCCGTCTCGTTACAATATTATTGTACTGTTCGTCTGTTCCGTACACGGTTCCCGTTCGCCGATCGGGGCGATGTAGGGGTCGCATCACCGCCGCCGCCGTCGTCTCGGAACCCAAAATCTCCCTCTATACAATACCATAATATACGCAGAGTCGCGTCGTGTAGCGCAGCGGCCGTATCGGGTCCCGCGAGGATTTCAATACCGCGGCGACAGCCCCGACAGCCCGTAATAACCGGAAAATCTCCGGCGTCGCGCGAGTACAACAACCTCTGCCGTCGACGAGGGGTTGTGCGTCTCGTATTATTATGAGAAAAAAAAAAACCTCCGATTCGGCCGAAAACGTTCTCGACCAGCGGGACAGGACCAAACTTGTAATTTTTAAATCCTTATCAACAGAAAAAACGACCCGTCCAATTTCATAAATAATAATCTGAAAATGATTTCGGAATTACGAGTATAGAGTATAATTATATGTGCATTATATATGCATTTTTCTTTTCAGCGCATTACTGAAGTCAGTTTTTTTTTAGACATTTTTCCATACTGTTAATACGGTGTAAACAAAAACCTATTCGATTTTTAGATCAATAGATATATTTATGTGTTTCTGTTTATTTTATATTCACAATAAATATATATTTATATATATTATTATTGTTGTATATTATTATGTTATATATTATTGTATTATTTATTTATATTCATCACACACAAATTATAGAGGACGATTGAAACATCTGTGTATTGTGTATAATAATATTATAAAATGGAACCCATGACAAAATAGACATAGATAACAGTTTTTTGTTTAAGCCCCAATTGAAAATTTCTTCGTTTCGCCTATCATCGTAAATTGTCTACTTATTGATCAACATAAAAACCGTTTCCGACAGTATTATAGCGGACACAATCTATGAAGATAATTCGTGCGTTCTTCATTAGACTCGAATACTCGATGATCAGTTAGATATTTAGAAATCCTATTTGTATTTCGATGTTCCTTGAAAATTGTTTACCTCTAATCGCCATGGACAACCTAGTTTAAAGGTGGAGAACTATCGATAGTTACGACCATCGTTAGCGCACGATATTTTTTAGCTTGATTATCGACCACTATCGATAGTTTTCGATTTTCTTTTTACTTAGGGATTATAGAAAAGACTATCAATAATTTGTTTAGTTATTTATCTATTATACTTGGCAAATATCAACATTAGAAACTTTTCTTTTACCCATTTTAAAATAACAATATAAAAAAAAAAAAAGTATTATTGTATAAACGGTAATACAAACATTCTACCTATTCTGTGGTACAAACATAGAAAATACATGTATTATCTATGGATATAAATAACCAATTTCAATTATTGATAAGATTGTTGAGTATTGAGTGTAATTGATAGGCTGTGATTTTCCGTGAAAACCCGTGATAATAATAACTAATGGTTTTAAAAACTATAGATAGTGGCTAACAAACTATCGATGATATTCGATAATCAAGACTTTCGATAATTACCGATAGTGCTATCGATAGTTCTCCACTAATACAACCGAATAACATGGCTGGAACACAGAATAAACAGAAGGGAATCGAAACAAATTGTGCATGGGTTAGGTTATATTGGACCCCGGCAACGAATTAAGATATACAGGATACCGCACGAACGTGTGATAAGTGAAGCTCGAACCTTCTCACTTTTGGCAAGGCCACTAACACCATCTAGTGTACTCTTTACAAACTATGTCAATATTTATAAAATAGTCTAAGGCCGTAATAAAATAGATGTGCAATTTATTACACACCCTATTCCTCCAATCTAAACTTTAAACTGGTTTTAGTTGGCTTTTATACCAATTTTGTCTTAAAGCGCTAGCTGTCATGCCACAGTGAGAACCGGGCGGACTCAGAAAAACATTTGTAAAACCTTTCCGTTCGGTATCCTGTATATCTTAATTCGTGATCCGGGTGCAACAAGGTGCTAAGGTTAACTTAGCGTTTAGTAAATATTAGCAAAGTTGAGTTTAAATATGAATTGGGGCGAGTGGGTATAACACAGAGGCAGTTTTAGTACCTATTTAATCCGCTTTTTCAGCTAATTCAATAGCGCGGCAAGCGGAATTTTATACATTTTCAGGTCGGGTCGAAAAATCATAATATATCATATAAAATATATGATTATAATTATTATTTCTATACGTGTTTCCGATCGTTTTTATATGATGAAGGAATGGCTGTAGAACTAAACCATTAGAATTTCACAAGCACTAGGTTCATGGAATTTCGACAACATTTGAATTACTCGACACCACCTGCAGCCCCTGAAAATTGTTGGCGGTTTGGTAATACGTGATGAATAATATTATTTACTCGCTACCCTTATAAATACAGCTCTACATTGCCGTCCAATGAATATATTATCATTATTATTATTGGTGACGTAGGTGACTGACGGTGGGTATAGCTTCAATGGTATTCGTATGATAATACCATGGCAGTCGACGTGCGTGCGTCAAACAATACTCACGCAAATATACACACCCGACAAAATTATACACGCAATAATAATATAGGTGATCACCCGTATACTATAAATTGGAATCCAAATATAACAATAATAATATAATTATTAACCGGGTAAAAAAAAAAGTTATATTTTTAGATTTTTAAAACGGTAGTAGAGTACAAAAATATTATTAAACACATACCTGTGGGTCCGGTGAAAAATAAATAACGTCCCTCCCCATCCCTCGAAAAAAAAAATCATTATAATAGTTTTAGCATAATACTAGCTGACCCGGCAATGCTTTGCTATTGACAGATAATAGTGTATAGATAATAATAATAATTTGTGTTGTCCGTGACAATCTAACTGGCATTCGTATCATCAAAGTGACCCAATGATAAACAAAAGTAAAAAAGTTAGATATTTGTACCGAAAATACATAAAAAACCCTTATTTTACACCCTTATTAGAGGTTGAATTTTCAAAAATCCTCAAAATATGAAATCGTCATAATAGCTATCTGTATACTGAAGTTAAGCTCGATCCGTTCAGTCGTTTTGGCTGTGCAATAATGAATCGGTCAAGACATGTTATTTTATGTAATATTATAGAAGATGCTGACGATAGTTTTCTATTATCAGATACCTCTTTCGTTCGAATATTTTTTTCCAATATTGTCTAAATATTACTATTTAAAAAAAAAAAAACCGTTTGAATAACGAAACACGATTCGTTACGATTATGTCAATAATACGTCGAATATTAAGTAGTTCAAGGTGGCAAGGTAATCGCGTATTTGGTGACGCTGACTTAGTTTAGCAATTTGTCAGATATTTAGATAAATACACAGAATTATGAAATGGTGTATAACGTTGAACGGTCCCATATTTTATTAATATCCGGTCGCGAATAAAATTGATAAATATTGCTAACGTTTTTGTGTTCCGGTTGTAAGATCGTTCCTCCCCGTTCGCTCCCAAATAAACACTTGGCCCAAAGATACTCCGAGATTGATTTTTATTAAAGTGTGAGCCTAGCACGGGTTTTCAAAAATATTCGTTCAACATAAAAACTATATCCAATGGTTCG
Organism: Cinara cedri; assembly: GCA_902439185.1. NCBI lineage: Eukaryota > Metazoa > Arthropoda > Insecta > Hemiptera > Aphididae > Cinara > Cinara cedri. Next base: position 1,306,573 of record CABPRJ010001907.1, on the reverse strand, counting down.
ATAATAACTATAGCGTCCATCATTGCTACGACCGATGAAGACGTGTTTGTCCGATTGAAAAAAAAAAAAACAAAAAAATGATGTATTCTTCAGTACAAAATTATAGAAAGAAATAAGCATCTCATACCTGTACATTATATTTCAACACATAGGAGTAAAAATAAAAAATTTCAACGATTTTTTTTTTTAAAAAATTATAATTATACGTCATCGGTACCTGTATTAAACTATATAATATTTAAGTACATATACAAATAGTATATACGCTATTGCTATAAAGAAAAAAAATCGTTTCGTCAAAACTCAACCACTTAATTTGTAATGTCCAATTATTTATTCCAATTGTTAGTAGCGTGAGTATATTATATAGGTATAGGTAATAAATGAATATATTGAACACGAAACTATAGCGGTTTTCACTATAATTAATTTTAGGTTTTTTTTTTTTTTTTTTATGTTACTATCGACTGAAAAAATTCAGTTATTCTAAAATGGGAATAGGTATTTTTAAACATTTGAAACCAGTTTTCGAGAACAGTTCATCGCTGGGTATTTAATAAGCCGAACCTATAGCAAACATTATAGTTAACACTGTTAACAGTTTAATCTAAAAAGGTCTTGTAATTTTCATTTGCCTACTATAATATGTTTAATCTCACCCTCTGTTTCGAAATCCGGAGTACGCTTTCGTGCCGTACAATCAGGCGAATAATTCAAACAGACAAATACATTTAATCGTGTATAATGTACAATATATGTTAATAATTTATACTGCACTCGAGATATCATTTGTTTTATCAATACATCACCGTTTAAATAATGATATATTATAATATACTCCGAATTACACAATACTGTAGATTTAAACGGTTTAATATTTAACGATAACCCGACGAATGAAGAATAAATAATTTTTAAACAATTATAATTGATTTTAGATTAATATTTATAAATTTAGGCACGGCGACTGTATATACGCCTCTTATTGTATAGTATAATTATTATTTCAGCGAGTTTCATATCACCCCTGCAGCGGCGCCAAACTCTTTAAATTTTATTGTGACGCCGAAATATTATAAGACTCATCGAAACCTCTAAATTTTTAACATGTGTAAATAACGATTGCAAGTATAATTACCTAGTAAAAACATGTCGTCAAAACAGTTTGCCAAAAATTATTTGCATCCGCGAGAAATGTATGTCCGCTTTGTGCCTACAGTGTTAATTTAAATTTAGGGTTCGAAATTCTATTAAATAATAGAAAATTAGTCTAATCAAGTTTTAAATTCTAAATATCTGAATAGATCACGAGATTATATCCTGCTATGTTAACAGCATATGCACATTAACCGTGTTAAAATGAGAAGCTCCAAATTTATAAACGACACTCATATTTTTTTTTTTCACTTAAAGATAGAAACGTATACAATATTCTAATTTAATCTTAAAGTAACTTAAATTATTATTATACAGATTATGTTAATTTGTTTAATAGTTTTTACTATCATATATGTATTTAAGTATGGCGGTATGCAAAATACGCCAGACGACATCAAAACTTATCCACCTTCTAATTTTATATACCCCCTCTCTCTTATTATTATGTGAGCTGAAACGATTGCTATTTTACGTTTGTCTACAGGTTCGGCGCCATTGCCGCCGCCACTACCAATTTGCAGTTCAGACATATTATTATTATACATTATTGTACTACAAGGTATATACTACATCGAGAAGGAGGTTACCAGAGAGGTTACGGCGCATTGTATCCGAGACCGTCTCCCTCATTTCTTCTCTTTACTCTCTTCTCTTTATTCTTTTTAGATGCTTTTATTTCTATACTACTGTATATGTATATATAATAAAGATATATGAAACCAGTTTTCTCTCTATACATAATATACAGTCCGTGTGTATTCGTATTATAATATTATGTTTGAAACACGATTTAGTGGGGTTTAAAAAAAAAAAAAATTATTTCAAACGATTCAAAATGATATAATAACCTATTACCTACCTAAATCATCCGCATCACAGACATTACCGAAACGGATTTGCTCGAATCGGACAGTGAATTCTTGATAGCGATTCAATAAAACGTGCAATGCATTTAGGACACACAAATATTTTATACTTATTTAAAAGGAAAAGAAACGGTATCGTTAATTTATACCTGTATGTATAGAAACGACTAAAAACTATCTACATAATATGTTGTTACATTTACACCTGTCGGCGAAAACGTTACACGGCAAAATAGCGAACAGTTATTATAATGGCTGCTGTTGCAGCTACAGAACGGAATGCAAACTAAAACGAAATTAAAACAACGCCATTTTTTTTTTACGCGATCGCGAATAATAATGAAAGCGTCACACATCACGAATAATGAATAATATGCAGTCGAGGGGAACAAAAACAGCTCGTTATTAACCATTTCATCATTGTACAAGGTGTATCTATATCCTATATTATAGTTAATAATGTTAATATAGTAATGCAATTACATAGGGAAATATGGTCTATCATGCAGGTACATTCTGTATAATATTATACATTAATCAATCGCTAATCGATTAAAATATTATTAATACTGCACTTATTGACATAATAGATGAGGTTTAGAGCCTTAAGTACCTAGGATCATTTGTTAAAAAAAACGACGAGGATGTGAAACATATAGGATTAAGTATGGTTAAATTGAGTGGAGGGAAGCGTCAGGTGTTTTATGTAACAAGAGGATTCCTATGAGACTTAGAGGTAAGCTTTATAAGAGTGCGGTGATACCGGTTATGTTGTATGGATAGAGGTGTTGGGTGGTAAACAGAAAAATAGAACAGAGAATGAGTGTAGCAGAGATGAGAATGCTTATATGGATAAGTGGAAAAACGAGAGAAGATAGGATAAAGAATGAATACATAATACATAGCTTGGGTGTGGTTTTGATAGTGGAAAAAATGAGAGAAAATAGACTGAAAGAGTTTGAGTATATGTTATGAGGATGAACGAATTAAAAACAGTAAGAATTGTATAATGAAAATAGCCGTAGGAGGAAAAAAGGGAGGGGGAGACCCATAAGGAGGTTATTGGAATGCAATTGAGAATGATATGATAGTGGCGAGTGCATACGAGGACGATGCGGAGGATTGGATCAAATGGAAGTTTAAGACAAGGGTAGCTGATCCCAAATATATAATTGGGATGAAGGCGAAGGAGAAGAAGATTAATACTGTACTTATCACTACAAGAATATAAAGGTAATAGTGACAAGACTCTAGGTTACTTAATAAAAAAAATTTTGGTAAAGAAATAGTGTGATTTTGAATACGAACATCCAATTTTTAGATTACGCATGCAATTTGTTATTCACGAATTTCCAGGTTTTTTTTTTTCAAATTAAAACTATTATTATTCGTTTTGAATAGTGTATAAATATAATCGATTTATTAAAAACGATTTCATCAGCTATAGTGATTTCATTACGATAAAAAATGCATAAAGAATCTCGGAATCCGGATTGTGTATAGAATCTGTAATCCGGATTTAGAATACATTTTCGTCTTCGAACATCCGGATTCTAGAACCTCGGCTGATCCGAATATTTCCCGTCACTATATAATTTAGTTAAAAATCGCATTTTTGAGTGGTTTCACAATATGTTGTGTAGTGTACATTATAGTTGGATAATTCGCGGGTCCGCGTAAAAAAGGCGTTCCAGAAACGTTCAATGGAGTAAAAATAAACTGAAAACACACGATGAGGATTTTAATATTTTGCTATAATTTAAGTACTGTAAGATTCTATGTGTTGTGTTATATTGTTTGACATAGTTCTAATAATTTATTAAATGTTCAAAAGTCAATTGTTTTTTATCAATTAAAAAAAAAAATACAAAGTGACAGTACTCATTACGCTCATTGTTCAGTGCCGTAACTTAATTGACACTGGATTCAGGACACATATAATTTACAGGTTGAGTAGACCAAACTTGTCTTACACGGTTCATTTGGAAGGTGCATTACACGGTTCAAATCACTGCAGTATGTGACAAACAAATTGCAGAGAAAATAAAATGTAATTGTAGTGACGAGGCCTCCGAAGTATGAAAAAACATCAAAAACAAAATCACTTTAGAGAATTTTAATACCTATACAAGATATTATTTTGTGTTTTATACTCGGATGAAACGAGATACTTTTCGACGGTTTCCCGACTATGACACAATATTATGTCATACGTTCCGTATACAACGCGCGCGGTAAGCACGTAAGCACCTACCTATCGCGCGTTCGTTGACGTAGAGCCCAGTGAAATATTTTTCCCAAATATTCGACGTATGTTATAATGTACTAAAACTATAAGATTGGCATGGAAATAATTTTTAAAAATATTCTATAGGTTTGTCGAAATATACCTATGTGTGTGCGAATTATACTGGGAATTGATAAAAACATTCATTGTTTGTAGTTTACTCGCGGATTCAATTGTAAAGTGCATTTGTTTTTTATTTTCGGTCGTTCTGTATCAATACATATAGTAAGGCGAACAAATTCTGATTTCAGAATCGTGATGTGTCTGTAGATATTAGATAGGTTATTGAAGGGCATTATGACAGTTTTGCAAATTTTTATGTCGATTGTTTTTATATGCCACGACGGTTGATGTTAGTTCTTATTAATTATCATTGATTGCCATAATAACTGATATTCGATTTATTTTATCAGTGTAAACACTGCGGGGCAAGCATAAAATGATACGTAAAACTAATCGACTATTAATATTTTTGTAGATTATATTATTAATTTCTAATAAATGACATTCTAAAAGTTCTAAAACATTAGGAGGACTAATCCATCAATCTCCTCCTTCTCTGATATCCGTTACTCGTCTTCGTCTGTTTGGTAATAATATACATTGTGTAGAATAACGTAAATTGTAAGAGGATGTGATACCCGCATGTACTGTCTTCGAACCTTAAATACGTACGACATAGAGAATTTACGTTCAGCAGAGACAATAGCAATGTCAGTTTTAATATTATAAGAACTTTTAACAACGCGGTGGCTCTACTTTTACTTTATTTAATTGATAAGAGAGACATGATTATGCAAAATATCACAACTCAATAGTACTTATAATGTTCCTATTTTTAAGTGTGACAATAGATCAATTCAATCTAACTAACAGCGTAATGTTGTCACTGTTGAACGCAAATGGGTTATGCCGCAAGCACGGACATACGCAGAAAAATGTTTTGAGGGGTGTTTTTGAAAATCAAAACAAAAATATAACATTGAAGTGGAATGAGTAAATGAGTAAACCATGTACAAAAAACCAAACATTTCGGGGGGTGTTTGAACACCCAAACCCTCCCTTGCCTGGAGACAAGTTTGTGAAACGGAGACGACAAATATATGCGGAGGTATACCCGCGCACTTTTAAAAAGTATGTTATTCTGCACGATTTATAGGTATTATTAGCGTATACAGACGAAGTCCTGCAGTGACGGATATCAGAGGGGTGAAGATTGGTGGATCGTCCTCCCCTTGAGGTTTTAGTCAGCACTATATATTATTACCTTAAACCCGATACGTAAAAAATCGTATCCCATTATCCTCGTGCGTTGAAAATTCGCCCCAGAACGTGGGATATATCCGTCGATGACGGAAATCGATATATTACGTAAATCCCGAATTACCGTATTATATTAATCACAATCAGGATTCCCGTAGAGTACGGTGTAAAAATAAACCTTTTTAAGGAGTTCGCGGTTCGCTATGAATTATGATATATTATTATGCGACGACCGGTTTTTTTAATTTTTTATCAAACGTTATCGATGGCGAAAAAACGATCTCTCGCGAGTGTTCTCCGCGAGCGCGCACCGCATTTCTGCGAGCGTACAACACTCGCATTTTACAATGTGTACATAGTTTTTTAACGGGCCAAAAAAAAAACCGGCAAAATTGTCGGCGCCGAAGAACCGATTTCGCGACGGCTTTATTACCCGTACGTATCGAGGTCATGTGAATCACGACGACGACGTGGCGGTAGATTCGTGAGCGCCCGCAGTTTTCGTCGCTGAGTCTCGTCGGTTTTCGCGTTTTATCGGGTCGGGATTTTTATACATTTTTTTTTTCTTTCTCTCGCTAGTTAGGCGCGCCGTCGCTCGGCCCATATAATATACGACACCAATCGTTGGTGCGCAAACGGGACGGCGACGGCCGGCCGTGACGTCATGCGGTTGTAATAATTTTCTACACATCGGTCGCGTAAATAGGTTTTTGCCGAACGGTTCTCGTCCGCAATCGTGTCGCGCACAGCGGTTCTACGTTAATAATTAGCGTCCGGCGTATAAATTATAATACGCTGCGTAACGTACGGGCGAAGGACGTCCGCGGGCGCTCGAATAGTGACCCGAATGGGTTTAGGGCGACGCGAACATAAAGGGCCGCGGACACGGACGATTACGTTGAAGAATACTGACCGGATATCCGCGCATCCGCGTTTGCACGGGCACCGGATTTCGGAACTTATACGCCATCCCGTTTTGATCGCGGACGGTCACGGTCTCCCGCCCCCGGTTTATCTGAAACCCGTCGTGGTTTTTGCATCGGCCGGGTTTTGCCGAATACCGGAACGTTAGATAAGTCAAGACAAACGTTATTTTACTCCGGAACCGGTGTAGTTGACACAATCGAACATATTTACACTGATAACCGGATGTTTGTAGCGGTGGCAGATTTGGACGGCAGGTCCAGCGGTGTACCGTGATTTTGATGGATGTCAATTAGGTTACGTTACTGCAGACGCAGACGGTGGCGGCGTAAACAGGTATCCCGATAAAGCGGTTGCTTCGTTATCGAATCAAGTGGGCGGGTCGGTACATAATGCGCGAGGCATCACTTGAAGTACAGGAATTAAATACGTTACATACATAGCAGTACGTGTGCGGTTTTTTTGCAATTCTATACCGAAACTGCTTTCGTTAAAAAAAAAAAACATTACGCCCGGCACAGGGATCATATTTCGTATACGGTTATCGTCCGAATCGACTTCGGTATTATCGTCCGGTTTCTAACGTCGGATTCGTCGTATGAAAACGTACGCTTCTAGAAAAAAAAAAAAAAAAAAACCTAAGAGTCCTATATAATTTTGCGTTTTCGCACGGCGGCTACTGCAGTGGGGATTGGGAGGGCTCCGTGCAGCACTGCGTATAGACGCTCGTGTAGACGGCGCCGGCGAACCGCCGAGCCGGACCCCGCCAATGAACGTCGCCCAACCCTTCCGGGGAAACAGGTTTCCGAACGGGCGATGTATACGTTGCGATCGTTTTATTATTATTATTATTATTATTGTTAGTGTAGGACGACCGTTACCTACTGCACGACCGGCGCGTGGGTGTGCCTCGGGAACCGAACGACCGCTTATCCGCCGACAGCCGCGTTTTGATAATATCGCATTATAATGACGTATAGGCGGCGGTGGCGGCGGCGGCGGCGGCGGCGGTTGCAAACATTGCGGACCGAGAGTTCGCGTGTACGTTTTACAATATACGAATAACGACGCGAGTGTTCGTCCCCACATAACGCGTACGGATACGTAAAACGTGTTTGCGCGCCGCGAAACGTATACAAATGCAAATCCGACGGCCGTTCGTCGCCGCCGCCGCCGCCGCCGCCGCCCACAAGGCTGCGGCGCGCAACAGTCGGCTCCGCGTGTATAATATATTGCGTACCTCGCGCGGGAAGACCTTTTTAAGAACAAGCGCTCGTTACGACGACGACGACGTTCCCCTTTGTGGACACAAGGCCCGCGGCGGCGTTTCCTCCCCCCCCATTACAGTACACACATCCTCCTCGTCCATCCTTGACAACCACCACTGTCACGACGTGTACGCGCGTTGTTGCCGCGGCACATCGCGGCGGCGCGACCGGTGGCCTCGGCGGTACGCGGACCGAACGAAAAACCCTCCGGGAAATCCTATTATTTATTTACATTATACCGAACGAGCGCGCGTTTTTGTAATTTTCATGTACGCGCGCGATATTATAGCGTCGGTAATCGCGCAATTGAACAACAACAGGAAAAAAAAAAAAACCGCATTAAATTATTAACGGGGCGAAAAGTTTATATTATTATGTACCGCGGCAATACACGTACACTTATATAATTATAGGACGCTCCGGACGGACGATTCTCTTTAATGATATTTTGGCACGGGGACTCGGAGCGCGAAAACGTTATTTTTTTTACAAAAAACGATAGACAAAAAAAAAAAAAAACAACACGCAGTCGTCGTTGGCTTCGAGTCTGCCGACTGTGCGGCGGCTTTGGCACGGTACACACGCGCGCACACCTATATACGCTTTCGCGCTCTCGTAATGGGTTAAGGTTGAGAATCCCGCGACGAAATTCACACCACGAGAATTATTTCGCTCTCCTCGGGAAACGCGCGGCCGCCGTTCCGCCGCGTTACGGGAAAACCGAACGAACCGGCGGCGGCACCGGTGGAGGTTAACACGGGGTTTGCGCGCGGTGGAAAAGAAGCGTGAAGAGGAAGTGTTGCGGGCTCGAAGGCCACCGTGCAGTCGTCGGCTGGACACGGGCCGCCGACGATACGCGCTGCCGCCGCAGCCGTCAAGACCGACAACTCGTATGTTATAATAGACCTCGGTGGCAGGTCGTGTTTTTTTCTGTAATCTTTTCTCGCCGTTAGCACGCGATTTCTTCGACACAATAACAATAATGTTCCACTCGTGTTTAATCGCTCGTTCGCCGTCGCGTTTCCTAACCCGATTCCATTAACTCCTCGTTACTCATCATCATCGTCCGCACCGCGATTCGTTACGCGAACTCCGCACTCGCGGTGATTCGCTCTTCCGACGCGACCTTCTACGTCGCCTGTATTATGCGCGACGCGTTTCGTCGAGGTGTCTCGACGCTAAGTGCGCTAGTCGCTTTGTTACGAGACGCGGGCGCGAGTGTTTGGACGTATGTTTTTCATCGCTTCTCTTTGCATTAACGGACGGGATGGACGCGTGGTTCTAGACCGGGAATAACGTACAGACTGCCTTCCCGTCCCCGTATTCGAACCCTCCAGAGGAGACGGACACGGGGTTATTGGCGTTTTTATGGAACGTAAATCGAGTACAAAATTTGTTTTTTTTTTCTCGTCGATTTACTACGGATGAAATAAAAACACGCGCGTCCGTCGTAGTAGCGGTTTCCCAATAATTTTCGCCGACCACGATTTTAAACCGTTGAAATACGATATAGGCGGTAACGCGCGGCAATACACATTATAATACTATACTACATTATTGTCGTTATCGAGCTGTACACAACGACAACGCTTAGTTATTGTCGTGTCAATTTATCCGCTCCGCCATAATAACACAATATATTATAGTATATGACAACAACGAAATACGTGTATAACGATATTTTATTATTATTATTTTTTTTTTTATTTCGTGTACGACCCGAAAACGATAATTGTTATTGTTTTTTTTTTCTCTGTTATTTTGTTCCGCTAAACTTTGTATATTATACGTTTTTTTTTTTTTTTTTCTGCCGCGATGACCCAATTTCGTATAGCCTCGCCGCCGCCCTGCTCATCAAACTGCAGTTTATTATTAGGCCCATGTAGAAAATCTCGATGACGACACGATTCGCGTACAACACAATAATATACGGCGACCGCGACCGTTCATTTACAAGACGATAACGATACGCCACGCCGCCCAAAACAATCTATCCCCGCCGCCGCTGCGTACGCCATTATAATAATTACCGGCGACGGATCATTACGATCGAACAATAATATTATTGTTACGACAAAGGCTTGATTGTCGGCGATAAACATAGAAAAGAGAAAAAAACCGGCCGCAGCGGTAAACGGCCGCCGATTTCGAGGTTGCGCCCAGGCATGTACCCGGCGACGACGCAAAAACGAAAACAAAACAAAAAAAAAAAACCCAATGGATATTCGTTTTGTGTTTCCGCAACAACGTAACAATATCGTTATTACCGCCCAAAATAATTGTTGTCGGCGTAAACAACATAATATAGGTAATAAACGCGAATATAATATCGAGAGGATTTTCCGCGGAATCCGACGTCCTCAACGACGACGAAAACAACAACAACAACACAGTACCTATTATAATTACGTATTATTTCGCGGAACCGACCTAATCAAACCTATCGGCGGACGAGTCCCCGTGCGCGGGAGCCGCTGATCAAGGCCACGATCCGCGAAAACGGATGTTTTGCCCCGTTATCGGACCGGCCGAAAAATGTTATCGCGGCGCGCGGTTACGAAAAGCGAACAATACAACGGCCGCGGCCGCGTCAATATCCGTCGTTGTTGCCGTTGCCGTAAACAATATAATAGTAATTGGCGTTTCCCGCCGTCCTCCCGCCGCCTGCCCATCCGGGGGCCACTCTAGCGGTCGCGAACTTTGCGGATTATGATACCAGCATTGTTATTGTTGCGGCCAACGATGATCCGGACCGGACGGGAACGTTTGAATAACGTACGCGCGTTCGGTAATTAGCCCGCCCGTGCGTCAACGCGACGGAAAATAATATCATATTAGCAAGGAGGTAGGGAAACGTACGACGAAAACGTTTTCTGAAAACATCGTTTACGCATACGACTGTGATATTATTTTATTATTGCCGACGACGCACTGACCTGACCTAACCCAACCCGATCTCGGTAATCCGGCCGACCTCTACGATAGTAATAATAATACGGCGCGTCCTGGCTTCGGACGATCCGGCCGCCGTTTACGTTTCGAAACGTTTACGACTCGTGATTCGTCCTGTGCACAGGCCCGGATTAAGCGTTGTGAGGGCTCGGGGCCTTGTTCTATTAAAATGGAACGAAATTGCAAAAAAGAAAAAAGAAATAAAAATAAGGCCATTGCTTAATTTGTATACAATTGTACACATAAACACGAACCGTCGGAAAATCAAAAAAATCCTAAAGTGTTAAACAAATCTCAAGAACCTCCCCGCGGTCATTCCACATGTATCGGTCTTAAATTTTAGTACATTTCGTACGTGACAATGTCCGTGAAAATGTTTATAAAAAACGACAACGTTTGCCTACCATAAAACTATACTAAAAATAATTTTGGATAACGCCCATTCTAATAGTCATTCTGGTCAATTTAATTCATTTTTTTTTTTCTTACAACTGATTATAACGAAACTTTTAAACTGAAGTTTGTTTTTTGTTCGTATTCGCTCTCGACGACGACACGGTCGGTGGTCGCGGGTTTTTTATGCGTTTTTTTTTGTTTAACGATTTTGTTTATCTCGTGAATCGCAAACAACATCGCACTGTTGAAGCGCTATAAAGTTTTCGCCGTTTTTTTTGTTTTTAACATTTTTTTACAATATTAATTATTGTACTCGGTGTGAAAATCGTCAGCCCGCCCTAGTCCTGTACACGCTTATATCTAATGCATATATATATAAAAAAAGCGTGAGATCGAAAACTGCATAATATCATATCTATCGGAGATTGTCGCCGCGGGGTGAACAAAAATAAAAAAAAAACCCCCGAAATGTATAAAAACAACCGCCGTCGTCTTCGTCGTCGGCACAACGGGAACGGTTCCAAAACGGAGACTGTGGCTAGAGTCCAATTTTCCGGGTCACCGTTGACGTCAGAACCGTAGTCGGCGAAGAGAGACGGACAGACGGACAGACACACACACACATACACGCATACACACACACAGTGTGAGAGAGAGTGAGAGAGAGTGACGGGGGAGAGGAGAAGCTTTTATTTCCGAAGGTCCGATTATTTTTATTTGCCGTTTTACTACATACAACTCGTGTATACCCGACTGCGAAACTCCCGTGGCCACCGACGATAATATACAATGTGTATATATATATATATATATGTGTGTGTGTGTGTGTGTGTGTGATAATAATAATATAACGTATCCACGACGACGACGGTTTGTCTGGCGGTCGACCGAGACCGGGGCCCGCCCCGAAAATATCAGCCCGGCGTCACCGATATTTTCGTCGCGTTCGTAAAAATGCACGACAAATAATTATTATCCCGTCGTCGTCCGGCCAACGTCGCGCTGTCACATCGTATTTTACATTTTTATTTTCTCTAATATCGCATAGTAGCAGCAGTATATTTTAAATTGAATATTATGCAATATTTAAATTCGTATCTCTTTTGTCTCCAACGCAGCAGCAGCTGTTGGCCGTTAACGCGTTAGGTTCGGGTCGGGTCTCGATAATATCGTGCAGCGTCATATCCCATCGCGGCATTTTTCGCTATAGGCACGCCTGATATTATTATGTTTTACTATATAGGTGTCCGTACGGTTTTCGAACTGGCACTTATTTCCTCTGCACTGTGAACGTACTGTGAGAAAAAAATGAAAACCCTAACGCGGTTATGAATACATTGCTATGCATAACATACGGTTTAACGCGATAATTTCGAGCCCGAAAAAAAATAGTCAGGTATCGTATACGATCGAATAAATAAAATACTTGAAAAATAATTTTTGTATGTTTGTACGTTTTTGTTTTTCACCAACAGTTATTATATTATTATGAACGGTACACGATCGTACACAAAACAGGGTGCTACCAAAAAAATATATTAATTTAAAAATTAGATTGCTGGTTTTTCTTTCGAATCATTTGAAGAATCGTCTAATTGAACCGTTTGTTTCGGGGACTCGAGACGCGTTTTCTGAAGATAACAAAAATCCGATCGATTATACAGTATAGTTACACCAACTAATTTCAGAGTCCTGTGACTTGTACCCGACACGGTTTTTCCATTTTCCACTTTGGTTTATTTAAACCAATGGCGTGGTTTTTCAAGATTTCATAGATTTTAGATTTACGCGCCATATGAAATAATAATTTCCTAGGATCAGTATCAGGTTTGTACAGATTTGTACAGGTTATACATTTTTTTTTCTTCCACGGTTTCAGGAAAAGTGTCCAGATTTGCTCGTGTTGGTATGGAAATCAGCGTATCGAGGAGACTCCGCGAAAACAGAATGATAATATATTTGAAAAAAATACCTAAATAAGCATAGTGAAATGTATAGTGGAGTACAATAGATATTTGAATACTTAATAATTATTTATTGACGTGTAATCGATATTATATTCATCGAGTAAAATCTTTTCCAGAATAGGCTAATTTCGGTGTACACACTATCATAGAGTGCACAAAATATTTCGGATCTTAAGTTCTTCTCGTCGTCGTCGGATTAATTCAGTTTTTCGCTTACGCGTAACAGTAGGTATTTAGACTATTTACGCATCCGTAAGTACTATTATACTCGTATAATTTAAATTATAATCACATTATATATTATGCATATTGCACACACGTGCCTAAAATCTAAATTATTCGATTTGCTGCCGTTCGTATTTCATATTAATAGTTTATAGCGCCAAACACGACACGATAGTGAAATAAATTATATAATTACGGCGCATTAAATGCGTCATCGTTTAAAACCATCACGACAGGATTATTATTGTAAAAATGAAAAAAAAAAAAACTGTCGTGTATAGAAGATAGCAATCGAAATATTATCATATTTCGAAAACTTATCGTCGTGACGTTTTCGTAATATTATATTTAAACAAACGTGTTATTCGCGACACGAGATTTTGAAAACGACGGTATCTTGCAGTGGCGTCATTAGAGGAAAAGCATAAATTGTATATTCGCTGCAGGGTTTAGAATATTCTTTTAAGCCGTGCAACTTTTCCGCTATCTCGACTAACAATCAAGTTTTGTTATCACAACAGTGGAGACTTATGATAAATTTAATAAAATCCTCCGGCAACAAAATATACCACTGTTGTAGTAATATGCTTACAGCGTTATTCTTTTTTTTTTTTTTGAAAACATAATATTTTCATCGATTTAAATCATTTTTCCGGACCTTCGATTTGTTAATTTCCATTTTTACTAAGAGTTACCAGTATAGTTGCACTGAATATCAATACTGCCACGATCATTAGACAACAGAAGAGACGGAATTCGTGGTATCAGATGGTAGTCGTGATACACTGATATAAGTGATTAAAAGGTAGTCGCGGCATCGACCGGTAGTTGAGATAGCGGAAAAGTACCCATTTTTTTTTTATTTAACCGGAAGCGGAAAATTACTCTGTCAAACCTCCCCTGCAGTTTGATGGTCAATGCTATAAAACACAGGATCTGCCATTGACGATATCTAATCTTTATAGGTAGAACGTACAGCATACCTATTACAGTATCGGCAGGAGTGCGGAAATGGGTAGAAAACAAATTCCACTGTAGCTGGGCAGTAGATATTTCGGTTATATCGTTTCTAATGTTTGTTTAAGCGCAACACTCGTGCAATCACGTGAACTTATCGCACAATAATATTTACAATACTATATATATAATAATATTATCTCATGAAAAAATAATTCCCATTCTCGTGACAAAAATGTATGTTGTCCACCGCGATTGTCGCAGCAGTTGGGCGAAATCTGAGTTACATTTTTTATGTTTTTTTTTCATTCAAAAGATATAGCAGGTACGCAGCTCTACGATACTGCTAATAATAAACTGCAGCAGATTGGAAAGAACGAGAGAAAAAAAAATACGATTTCGGTTTAAGACGACTATAGTATTACAGTAGATACCGTTTAAAATGACATCGGATGTAGTGATATACCTTGTGTAATAACCTTAGTTTGAAAGTTTCGACAAAATTCCTATATTTTATGTAATAATTTGTTTCGATTATTATAACGTCTGTATAATGACTACACGGATGAAATGACGGTTATTTTTGGTTACCTATATTGGAAAAATCTGTTATTTATAATGTGACTGTAGCTATTACATTTTTATCGAAGGTAATATTATAACAACTGATAATACTAAATGAAAATACTGCATGATTTTTATACAAACAAAGTACAAACTAAGATAACAGATTTTTTTTTAATATAACGTAACTAAATTTAATTTTAAAATAATACAACAAATTTTTTTAATTTCATTTGATTTTTTTGTATACATTGAAGTCACAATTCAGTGATAAAAACATGTCACATTGATTGTAATACAATCAATTAAGTTCATATAAATACATTTACAAAATCAAGTTTTTACATTTTATTTTATCACTTTGATTACAATAACGGCAATCCGTTATTATGACTAATTTTAACTATACAGTCTTCCGAATGTCATTATAAACGGTTTTTACTGTATTAAGACAAGACGTCTATATGTAACGTACGTACGTGCCGTAATAAAATAATAACAATAATGGTATACGAGTAAACGTGCATTTTTTAATTTTTTTTAACTAATATAAGAGAGACGAAACACTTGAGACTAAAAGATTGTATAGTCGATTACTTCCGTCTTTCGCGCACGCCTGCAGAACATTTTTTTTTCATATCGTATGCGGACGTTTAATAAATGTAAGACAAAGACAAATTATATACTATAACTATATTTTAATACGATGCAGTCTGCAGCTACGGCTATTATAATTAAATATCGCTTTTCGTATAACTTATAAATATATTTTTTTTGTTAAATTGTATTTTATTGGTAATACAAGTACATATACGGAGTGTAAACCAGAAACAAAACGTCGCACTCTATAGGACGGCCACTTCATACGCGGCTCTCTCAATAGATTTTTTTTTGTTTCTATATCAAAATAACCTATATGATGGGTTTCCGGGATTATGTATGTAACTTGGAAAATCCAAAGTTTTAACGCTAATAAAAAATATTCCGAAAAATCTATTCGGAATACAATGCCGTTTGTTCTGGAACACTCTGTATAGGCACGTATGTATAGGTATTACCTATACATTACTATATATACCTATATTATACATTCACCGCGTTGGCCTCGAGTTGAGAGGAAAAAAAAATTGCACTGTAGTGGAACACAGTCATGGGTAATATGTCAAAATACTGCGAAAAAAAACCTTAAAATTATGAAATCTGCATATTTTGCTATTATAATTATTTACTCATAGGTATACTTGCGTTTATGAATATTTATCCATCAAAAAAACCAACTGCAGTTGTATTCGATTAACAGGTTAAATTCACGTAATAGTTATGATGTCGTTTAGCTTCATTTTTAGCACCAAATATAACAATTGTCATTAGGCAATGTTTAAGATTTAAAGCACTTAAGGTCAACAAATAAGCGTTTAAAAAAACATTGGAAAATCTTTATTATAGTTACCTGAAATAAGCAACCGAAAAATATTTAAAAAACTAATAAAAAGAGGGATTTTTTTTAAACTATCGAAATAAGAAGAAAAAGCACTTTTAAATTTTAAATTTTGACTCGTAACATGGTGTAAATTTTCGTATCTCTCTGCTAGATTTAATGAGACACCAAACAAAATTATTAAACGCTATTAGTCACAAACCCACGTTTAATTAAAACTTCTGTTTTAATTAAGAAAATAGATTCGAATTTAAAATTGATTTAATATTTCGATAAAAAGAATTGTATAATATACACTTATATTAATAGTGTTTAATTATACGATAATATAGGTGTACTCGTATTAATTAATTATTTAAAAATAAACCGAAAACAATTAAATATTATAATGTTTTTGAACTTAATGATGGCACTTTACCAGCCTCGAATCATTTATGTGACTTGGCACTTGCAAAGTTATAATATAATAATATTATATTTTTAATTATGCCATTATTATAATATGGGACTTTTCTTTTAGTTTTGTCATGATGTTTGCGAATTTTTTTTCTTCAAAATCTATTTTTATTTTGTAAAAAAAAAAATCTAGTTCATTGTTATATCGTTTCTATTTAATAGTTAATAATAGTATAGTGATAAAAATGCATAGGTTTTTTTTTCATAAGAAATCTATTTTAATTTATGACATTGATGACAACGATTATGTTATTATAATTATAATTTTAACTCCGTTTTTTTCGATTATGTACTTTGAAATTAATGGTATAATTTAAAGAACAAATAAATTCTCTATACTCAGTATAGAGAATTCATCACAATGTGAGTACTGGGAATATAAAATTCGTTTTAAACGTTCCATCGTGATAAACTAAATGAATTAATAAAAACGTTATAATGATAATGTATAGTGAAGATCTTTTGAAGCGTTGAGCGTTAACCAGCTTAATAATACCAAATTTCACCGAGGAAACATTTGTGTTTTAATGAAAAAAATTTCCTGAAACGTGTAAATAACTTGAAGTTTCATCAAATCTTTCAACTCAAATAAAAATACACCTACATTGAGTTTCACGAAAATAAAACCCATAACTTTGAAATGTGAAAATATGAAATTTCAGTTTTGTGAAACTTAATGAGCAAATCTACGCGTAATTGTTTTTGAGTGGGATGATTTCATGAAACTGGTTTCATAAAAAAAAAATTATCCTTTGGGTTAGCTTGCGTTACTTATTTTCGTCAAGTCTCACAATAATATATGTTTATTATTATTTTATATCCATTTATAAAATATTTTTAAATATTACTTTATTCATGATCAGTATTTATTAATTTATTTATATTTAAATTTAAATTAGATACAGCATACCTAATGTAAACGCCACTCTTATAGTCACTTAGTCACCGATAATACGCCAATAATTCGAGTTTACCGAATGGATTTTACGTTTATTTCATTATTTCAAAATTGTAATAATGAACATAATATTACAGTATCTAAACATCACTTCCTCCTCATCGGACGATATTGTTGAAACTTGGAAATTTCAGTTCTGTTGGTATGCGACAATAATTATTATGAAACAAGTTTGTGGAATTTGTTTTACGAAACTAGTTTCTTCGGTGCGTAACCCGCTTAAAACGGACATGCGAAACCGCGAAATATTATTTTCTTTATGCATTATAATTAACGTATAGGTACAGTTTAATAAAATGTTTCACAAAAAAATTGTTTTGTAATTTTAGTTCGTGATATCGATATGATGCACAATAGTAAACAAACTGCACTTGAATTGCGTTGTTATTCGATATATCACCGGGAATAATATTTCTCGTACATATACATACAATATAATTCCTACGGTAATAACCGTGAACCTAATAGGTATATAATAATATATGGGTGTGTTATTAAAGAGGACGAGATAGATGATAATTTATCATCGATAAAAAAGAAAATAACACTAGAACAAAGTGCGCTTATATGATAGGTACCTATGATTGCTGCTACGGGGTTATATATATATATAAAAAAAAACCCCGTGTGAACTTTCTTAAATAATTAATTTCGATTAATTGTATCGCTTGAGTATATATAGGTATATACGGTATAGTTCGATATGGTATAGGTGAGCGAGGGCTGTGCTGCTTTTACTAAGCATAAGTTTGTATAGTTATTACAGTATGACTAGAATAATATGTACCTATTTATAATATTATAATACTGAGGTACCGGGCGGTTAAAAAGTGAAATCTTTCCGGTATTATATTTTGAAACTCTATACTTTATATGGTATAATATAAACCTATTAGTCATATGATAATAATTATCGAATTAAAAAAACGGTTTGCGTTATTTTTTTTTTGAATGTAAATAATTATTACCGACTATAACTTCGAGGTTGTGTGTAAATGTTTAATGCTCAAGATCCAGGAAGTTTGAATGTCGAAATAATAATAACGGCGGATTGTCCGCGCGGAATTTGCAATAAGTAAGTATAGGTATTTAAAATATTATATTTAAGGTCATCACCTCTGATAAAAATGTTTCGGAGATCGAGTACGAGCGCCCATAATGCACGTAAAGTAATTTTTTTATTCTGTATTACGTATAAGTATATAAAAAATTTGTATTTGCAATTTATTATTATTCACGAAATGGAAATACGTATAGGAAGAAGTGGTGTACCTAACGTTTGTTCTAGGGAATAAATTTCGTTTGCAGATTCATGGGGGGGGGGTATGTCCCCAATCCTAAGTGTGTGTATTACAAATGTTTATGTCCTCCATTTCACATATTTGATAAAACAATTTTAAATTTAATAATTTTAAAATATTACATTGAAAATTTACCTCGATAACCGCGTATTTTATACTACATTATTATCATTATTATTATAATTATAGAATCGCAGAATATTTTTTTCCCTCTTTTTTTTTAATTAAAAGTTATCAATTTTATCAATTATATACACTATACACTATTACATTATAATTTAATAATAAATAATCTATATTATATAGAAACCACGGGGATGGATCTATTCCCGGGTCCACCCTAAAAATACGCCACTGACGAGAGGACGGTATGCATTTTGTCGTCTCCTAATTACGAATTCAAGCCATAACAAATTTGCGTACTGCAGAATCAATTGTGTGCTGTTAGTTTTAATATTTAAGAGTGAATTGACCTATAATATTATCAGTTTAACAGGTAAGTAGATTATCTGTAGTGTATTTTTCGTTGAATTAATTCTTAAATGAGATAGTGTGCGAAATATCAAAATATTTAAAAATTCGTTTATCTCATTTAAAAATTAAAATATCGAAAACCCAGATGGTATTGATGGTAAAAACACATATAATGTTCTTCTCTCGAAGATCGACAATAGGTCAATCCACTCTGGACATTAAAACTAACAACACGAAATCGGTTCCGATGAACGAAAATTAATTGCCCGTGTCGCGTGGTTAAAAAACTGATACGACATAATATGCATATATTAATCTATTGTGCTCGTAATATCTATAATCTAATACCTATATTATAATAAATCAATAGCGTACTAATATGAATATGCAACTGTATAGACGCATACAAAAAAAAAAATAATAATAATAATAATAAATCGGATATTAAATTTTTACGCACTATAAAAAAAATATAAAATAATAATAACATTTATATTAACTAAGTAACGTATGATACGATGCCTGCGCGAATTATATAACTGTATACCAGCTACTTATAATAACAATATTAGCTGTAGATAAATATTGCAGTTTTTCTAATACGCGGTCTGTTTTTATTGTATTACCTTTTTTTATTATAACTATTATTGCGCATATAGATATTTAAGGATTTTTAAAATTCGTATAACGATGACCTTAGGCCGCGTCTATACAATATATCCGTACACCTATTAGACAAACCATTGAAGCTTTATTCGTTTAATCAATGTTATCGTTATTTGCATATTATTTATTCACGTATTTATCTAGGTATATGTATAAACTATCTATTTAAACTATATTGCGGGCTACGACGCAATAATATTGTAAAAGCAACCGTTTTAATAAAATATAAAAGACGAATGAAAAATGTGTGTGTAGGTAGAGGTAAGTATAATATAGAAAAAAAAATACCTGCAGCAATAACTGCGTAACCTACAATAATAATAATAATAATAATCGATAATCTACTATAATATATTATTATATAATAATAATAAACTTCTATTAATTGTATCGAATACCTGATTAGATGTTCCATTGTTATTATTCCGAGTCCGTTAAAAAACCGCCATCGCCACCGTCACTATATAGGTAGGTTAGGTTATATTTGTCCTTGGAGACACGCGATTTGTGGCCTATACCTAATTTTACTATATCTATACGGGTATATTTTGCTTTTTTTTTCTTTTTACGTCTGCACACCGGGGGGAAAAAAAATAGAACAATTTTTCACAATATAATAACACCGATACGACTACACTGTATATTATAATATGCAGTACGCGTTGAGATTTATAACGAAAAAATTAATTCGATTGGTGCAAGTATATGTACGACAGTCATCGTCGTCGTCGAATGAAAAATACAATTTTTAAAAACCAAATCGCATATCACACGTATCAGACTGCATCTAAGTACACAACTAATAATACGAATACGAACAAATACGCATGTGGTCGTAACACGACAAAATTGTCAATAATAATTATTGTTGTTATCTATTGTAAAAACATTTTTAATCGCCTATGTACACATACATAACGTCACTATTCATATATATTGTTTAAAGCGTGAATAATTAACGATAGTTAATTTATTAATACGTTATTTTATAGCGTAATACAGCGGTTCCCAAACATTTTTCCGGCAGTGCCTTTTGCATATGAACTGAATTCAACCACGGTGCCTTTCCGTGAATACCGCGGAAAATCAACACAAATACTCATTTTTAATTAGTTTTACAATTTTACTGAATTTAATACAATACCATCATTTTAAACATACAACCGACATAATTACTTTTTTTTTTTTTTACAAAATTTAATTTGAAATTAACAAATCAAAAAAACAAAAATTACAATCAATTCATTTTTTTGAGTCACGGTGCTCTTGGAAAGTGCTCGAGGTACGCCTAGGGCACCACGACATACAGTTTGAGAATCGCTGGTGTAATACAGTATAAATGTTGTCGTAGGTAAAACACTACACAGCTTGGGTAATTTATTTAAAAAAAAATTGTTGTTTAAATTTGTAAAATATTCGTAGAAAATACATCGAATAACAGTAACCTTACAGTTTATATTTATTATTGTATTTTTCGGGTATTAATTCTATTGGACATGCGATAAATAGATCGAGGAACGATTAAACAAAAATACATAGATATGTATTATATAACATGATAGGACGTAAATTTTCAATCCACCATTTACTTTGAGGTTCGTGAGCCTTATCATTCATTTTTATATCGTGGTAACTGCAGATATATCTGTATAGTATTATAAAGGGCTTGGACACTGATAAGAATCAGCATGCACAGCATATGTTCATAGACAATAGAGATAATATGGATATAGGGTATGTGAGGCTATCAGGAGTGCCACTTCTGATTTTATCTATTTTGTGGTAATAATGGTTAGAAGACGAATACAACAGTTATCACAATATAAAAGTATACGATAATGTTACGGGCTTAAACTTAAATGACTGCCAGTGAGTTTTCATTTCTTCAACTAAAAGTATTATGGTGTTATGGCAATTCGAAATCTAGTTTATTCTAAATATCTGTGCAAAAATACCGTGAATTCACTGTACGAACAGTGTTTGCGTTTCTATCAGATTATCGAAACGTAGCAGTATATCATAGAATATAATGGATCGCTGTTTTCTATCTGGGACTGTCTTTTAAAAACATTAAGACAAATAATGATGAGATTAAATGAAACTGAACCGGAAACGTAATTTCTACACCTATTTTTAAATTTGTAAGAACTAATAATTGAGTACTAAATGCTACCTACTATATTACTCGAAATAAACCACGATATATTATGCAAAACCACGTCGGGTAGGATTTCGTTTCGTGTGCAGTAGTTCTATGTTAACATGTGACCGGACTGCGTTACCGAAATCTTATTATTTTCGCACAACTGCTTTTCACCCTCACGGTCTATTCGTATTTTGTGTCTCTCATGGAAAATTCAAACATTTTCGTACTAGAGATTTTTTTACTTCTTGTTCATCGACAATAACAGCTGCATAAGCGGTTATTTTTATTTTTTTTTTTTTTTTTTTTTTTTTTATTGCGATTATTTTTCGTTACTCAATAATGTGTAATCCAAAGATTGTACACACAGAGTTAAATTATTTAAAATTAATATTTTTTGATAGATAATGGATTTTAACGATTGACACGCTATATACACGTTACATTTACGTACCTAACTAGTAACTACGTAAGTACTTAAAAGTACTCACGATTATGTATTATTATATTTCAGAATTTACACTTCTCTATATAATATAATTCAAGATAAACAATACGAGCGGTCCGTTGGTTTGTACGTGATCAATCTTCAGTGCCAAAACGAAATTGTTTTCTTTTTCGTTATGTCTTTTGCTTCGGTGTGTAGGTAGTGCGTGTGCGTGTGCGTGAATTATTTAGAGTGGACAACCGATATTCGTATACAAAAAAAAAAGAAAAAATAACCGTTTTATTGTGAGTATAATATTGTGTATATTGTGTTTATATTATAACACGTCCGGGACCGTTTAAAAATAAATATTCTCATTCGTGTTCGTGTATATTATAATAACGGGGCGGTAAACATAATATAAAGATTAAAGAAACACTGATTCGACACCAGACTATACACACTAAGACGGTCGGTGTGGATACGTGTGTATGTGTGTGTGAGAGAGAAAGACGGAAAACGGGCGAATAATAAACTCGGCTAGGCGAAACGTCATCGTATTATTGTAAACTGTACGAGACGAAAAGACTTTTTTTTTTTTGGCGTAAACACCACCGCACTATTCGGGGTTTAGTAATGAATAAAATAATAATAATAATAAACGACAATTCGTGACACGCAATATTTCGCGAGTCGGACGTGTCAAAATCGTCGGATCCCTGCGGCTGCTGTAGAGCCAGCGCCCGAGTGCAATGCGCGCAGCGAAAAACGGGCGAGTTAACGATTCGTGTCCGAGTGATAAAAATAAAAGGAATACACGGGAGTTGCGGTGTCTCAAAAGACGAAAATTATTACACCGTTTGAATGACGACTAAAAATACGATTATTATTGTTATTATTGTAATATGATGATTGCGTATTTGTACTCGAAATTCGCAATGCAATTTCGTCATGGTATCATAAATCAAAGCATTTTTCTTGTTTTTTTGCAAACACACTAACATTTTTAAATATATTAAAATTATTACTCTCGAGAATAATAATAATAAAAAAAAAGTGTACCGAATAGAATGCTTGTATAACCATAAAAAAAAAAAAAACTACAGGAAACAATAAGCGAAACTATATTGAAAAATTATACAGACTTGACGTTATTTGACTCGACAATACCTAATGTCGTTTGCCAATCCAACGGGAAACGCACAGAGACTATTACGCGCAGAACTTACAGGTATTTTGTGACGTTTAATAATTCAAATGTACGTCGGTTCAAACGTCACCTGTGTCCTGCAAATTCGAAGAGGACGACGGTATTTTCGAGAGTTATAATTATCGTACAATTGCAGCGTATAGGAAATTGTCAAAACCTGCGGATACACCACGAGTATTATATATAAGTATAAAATATGTTTACAGCAAACGAATAGCTTATTATAAAGGGACCTATTAATATTCATTTTTTCGGGAGATATAAAATAAAAATAAAAAATTATTTTGTTCCGATATACCTAATATTACCATTCAACGTGAAAATATTGTAAATATTTGTTACGCGAACAAAAAACCGTTACGACGAAAGATCCTTTCGACTGGACGGCGCGCTGTTTACATCATGACCAGAAAAATAATTTACCGTAAAATCGTTTTTTTGCTTATAGAAATTTGATTCGAGTTCCTCTATAAATATATTTTAACGAAAAAATGTACGCGTGTTATTTTTGTTTCTGTTAATAGCTATGAGTACTGCTGCAATGTCTGTCGAAAAGACTGTTGATTACGGCCACGGCGTTTGAACTCTGGCTCGTCGAATTCGTATATTATTGTTGTTGGAGGGCAAAACGAGGACAAGTACGTTACACAGAATGGACGGAATGAGGGGGGGGGGAATTTATAAAAAAAAGTCGTACAGACGACGGAACACTATATATATACAGTATACACGATACAGATCGGAGGGGTGGCGAGGGCGGCAGAGCATAGCTTGGCGACGTTCGGAAATAATTGCGTGCGGCTCGACGACGACGCCACCCGTGACCCGTATCCGCGCGCCGTTCGTAGCGGCCCTTCGAAAAATTAATAGATTCACGTCTGTCAACGATCATTGTCTCGGCGCCGGCCGGCGGTTCGTCGGACCCGCGGCCACGTGACGCGCGTGATGAGGGGACCCGTACAAATGCGCGGACGACGGATTCCCGGCGGCAGTAAACGGGAACCGGCGCTTCCCGTTTCGACCGACAGCGCGGAGTCTGACAACGCGGGCGATAACCTACACAAACAGGGAAAAAACTGCGGGTTTCGCTCGATATTATCGCGCTACGAATTGAAAAAAAAAAAAACAAAACAGTAACGCCCATCTCTAATGATTATTATTCGAATAACAAACAAAATAATAATGCTATTTCAATATTATTATAAACGCGAACATTTGTTTGGCTGTATGTTTGTTGCCCCTTCACGCCACAAAACTACCGACCGGATTGAGCTATCACTTTGCATAGATATAATTCTAGGAACGCGGGAATAATATAGGCTAATCCCTTAACCCCCGTCTGATTCAACCTCCGAAGGGAGGCTGACGCAGTGTTATGTTAGGTACGAAAATAGATTTATTTTCGTTGAATTATAGGTTACCTTGGTGATAAGGATGAAAAAAAAAAATTAAAACAATAAGTAAATAAGAAGTTAGACCGTGTTAGGCCCGTAATAGCTACCATAGAAACTGCAGGTTATTTAATATCATTCTCCTAATATTTTGATGTTTTCGATTGCAGGAGCAAGTCTTCTACAGTTGTTCGAAAACTCGTTTACAGTAATCTATAATATTAAAGTCTCATCGCGGTTAACATTTCCTTCGCTTAAAAAAAGTCAATTTCCTATACAAATAAATATAATACTACGGTTGGAAAATTCTGTTGTAAAGCCTTAATGGTAAAGTGTAATAAATGTAATTAATCGGTTTATAACCTCTATAACACCAGCGCATGACTAAATTATGAGTCTAAATTCAAATTTCAAAATTTCCACTCCGGGGTAAATGAAAATTGTCAATGTCGGTTCTCGTTTCTCACTCAAAAAAATCGTAAAATGTAAATTGGCACACACTCCATAGATATTATATAACAACTTATAGACCGACTTTATGATATAGAGTCCTGTACGATGCATGAAGTTAGCAGCCATGTACTAAGAGAGCATATTAATTAACCCATGAAATATGATGACGTGTTTATGCAATGAATTATTATGTGACTATATAGAAACGATTTGCGATCAATTTCAAATATTTTTCATATTATCACATAATTATCAAGGCATAAACAAATATTTCATTGGTGGGTTTATGAATATGGCTGCCAAGTTTCAGATTTATTACTCGTAGATTTGGCTATCTAGTTGTTTTCTTTATAAGTGGTACCTACATACAAAGTTCGACAAGACCATAGTATATTATAATATACCTATAAATAATATCTATTGCTGCAGTATAATAATTTATAATATTATATATTGTTTGATAAATGTTTGTGGGCGCATGTTACATTTTGATGGATCAATTTTGCTGATCAAACAGTGTTAATGGAAAAGGGTTCGCGTTCCTCACACGCCCCACGTATGCGTATAATAATTTAAATTCTAATCAATAATATAATTTTTTTCACTTCACGATACTTCTATATTTTTTTTTTTAAGTATAAAGTTAAAATATTATTTTTTCACCGCAGTTTTGTTTGTATATAATATTATAAAATCGATTCACACAATCGGATTTTTCACAAAAACAATGTATCAAAACAATATTATCATCCCCCGAATTGTATATCTTATTTAATATTATGAAACTATTGATTAGGAAATCATATTTTTCAATTGAATTCGAAATTGATTCAATTTACTAATTTCGAATCTACCAGTCATCCCTCCTCTTTGAGGTTTTCCTCGCCATTATATATTATTACATATAACTTAATACTTTAAAATTTAGAAATTATATCCCAATACCTTTGCGGATTTGAAATTCGCTTTTCTTTTCAAAACTGGAATTTATCAGTCACTACGGTTTACTATACCTTTTATCACATCATATAAATATTAAATACAATATAAAGTTAATATAGACAATAAGACACGTTTTAGATTCAGATTAAGTAAATGTTTTATAATCATCATTTTATACCGTATTGACATTGAAGTGGTCCGCTTTTAAATGTCATTTTACAATGAGATTTGGTTGACTATACGTTATAAAATATACGCGAATATATAAAAATGATTTAATACCTACGCGTATTTGCGGCATCCGTGAGTAAATATTTTTATAAACGAAGTTTTAAAATAGCATACAAGTAACGGAGTATATAATATATATATATCGATTATACGATCGTTTAGCTGTTTTAAAGCTGTGGTACTTGAAATTTCTATAAATTCAATTGAATAGTCAGAAAATAACATCTCGCCAGTAATGACATTATTGTTTATTACAAAGAAGCTCAAACATGTACTTAATCGAATAAAATAATATAAAAAATGTGGTAAAAAATATTTTCGTTTATTCTTGTTTAATATTCTTGTTGTTGTTGTTGTTGTTCTTGCTCATGTTAAAACCGTAAACATTTAATCAAAAATATTTAATAGTATATACGTTTTCTTGTTTTATCCACTCTTATATAAGACGTATTTTTAGGTTTTTAGCTTATTCTTAGACTGCGTTGTTTTACATAATATTAAAATACAATAGTGAAAACGTATATTGTTACGTGTTGTATATTTTGTATTATATTAGAGAATAAAATATTTAAAAAAAGTTGATATTGTTCGTAGATAGTCCACTTTTGTAGGCTGGTAGTTGGGAATATAATAGTATATATAGGGGATTTAGTTTTTATACAGGATATTATGCAACGATTAATTCTTGCGAACGTAAACTGCTTCTCAGTGGAGTAATGTTATGGCTGTGCTTTCCTTTGTTAGCAAGTGAACTCAGAAATCAACAAAAATCAAATTACAAAAAAAGAGGATCTAACGAGTGATTTACTGTAAATTTCGATAAACGATTTAAATAAGGTACTGCCGGGCAAGAATCCAGCATTTTTTGAGTTACTGCATTTTTACTGATCTAAAGAGTATTTTCTAAAAAAAATAAAAACCACACACATATCTTAGTAAAACGAATAGCTTTTTCGCTATACACAATCTATATAAAACAAAAATAAACTCCATAAATTTGTTTAGAAATATACACTGTGCAGTTATACAATATAATAAAATATAAACTGCAAAACGATTAGTATGCATTTACAATGAACAAAAACAATAAAAACGTATTTTTTATTATTTTTCGTTATTTTGTTTAAGTTAGTACACCCTCTTTTTGAATTTCAACGAACGAAAGTTACGATCAAATAAGGGAACCGCGTGTGCCACGCCGAGAAATCGATCCGACCGGCACAGCGTACTGACGTCACGATTCACCTAGGCAACCCCCCCATTTGATCGAAACGGTCGTCGGCACGCCACGGCTGCACGTGTATGTGTGTACGGCGTATAAAAAATATACGCGAAACGCATTTTCGAGAGAAAAACATAATATTACAATATTTTGTTGAACTTTCGTTATTTTTACGGTTTTGGTTTACACCGCACATGACGTACACAACTGTTTATTTGGTTACATAATAACGCGTACGCTATAATATATTATTTTCAGAAAGCGTATACCAGCTACCTATAACGATGATGATATTTTTATTTCGTATAAATAAAAAATAATAAAAAATGTAAACATTGGCGGTACTACGGTATTAAAACGTGAATTCAAACGAAACTATAAAATAAAAAAAAATAAAAGAGTACAAAAAAAATATACGAGTAATTATTATTACTGCAACGGATGGTTTCATTTTTATTACCTACGTATATTATATTAGAGTATTCTAATTTAAAATGGATTTTTAACCGTAAATACAGATCGTTTCAGATATTTCATACAAGAGAAATTGCAGTGACGAGAAATCTAGCAAGCTGCCGCTTGCATATTATGATATTATACCTACCTATCAAAAACAAGAATGAAATTTCTCCTCAGCACGACTGCATTAATTATTCCCTACTTCTATTATCATATTATTTTAGTAATGTAACTATTGAAATGTGTATTTTACCGATCTAATGCCTGGTATACTGCAATAGCTTAACACACAATTATTAATATTAATAATATAATAATTACATAATTTGAATTATCCGCGAAGCCTGCGTTAAACGTTACTTATTATACGTATTGTACGCAACTTTTTCTAACATACCTCGAATAGAATTCAATGAGTATCATCAACGATATTATTGTATAATTGTATGTTTCCATATCATTCGCAGTAATTAAGTAACAAGTGTTATTGTATGCAACCATAGACCTATAGAGTGGATTACGCCTACCACAGACATATTAACTGAATGGATTGCGTCTCCCTCATTTTCCGCCCGTTACAAGAGTCAGCCAAAATGTGATAATCAGAAATAGGTATTGCGGATGACAAGAAAAAAAAAGTTCGTGTTTTTTCCATGAAAACCATTGATTTTTTGCCAAGAATTCGTGTTTATCATATAAGATAACGTTTATTTATTGAAATATATGTATTATCATTGATGATAAAACAATGTTTTTCGTAGAAAAAATAAGAAATATTTTGTTTCCTTTTATACGTTCTATAAATGGATGTTTTTGCTAATAAAATGTTGTCTGAGTGAATTTTACCCGATTGCGTGCAAAAAGGCGTGTATTTGTTAAGTTGTTTAGTTTATACGGAACAAGAAATACTTGTTTTTTTCTTCCCAAATACTTTTTTTGGCTTAACAAATATTGTCTGACAAATTTTGTCTTTAAGTGCAGTCTACTATAATAGGCTAGTAATAGATCTCTATATACAGTATGCAATAACACAAAAAACAAAAAAAAATTCGGTGCATTCAAAATCGAAAAATGATAGGTACTTATTAAAAAAAATAAATATGACGGTCAAAAACCGATATATTTATTATAGGTGTATCGAAACTGTACAATAACAGACAACAGTCTTATTTGCAGTTGTGTGTATGCGTGTATGTACCTGTCTATGCGACAAAAAATTATAAATTTTCAAGGTGAACCGTTTAATAATAATATTGGGCAAAATGTCAATCACGTCGGTGACATTAATTTTTATTATAATGCAAAATAGGAAATATTGAATAAATTAATATTATGACGCATACAGAGATCTGTTGCTGCAGACTAGTGGTCTAGATAATAAAAATGTCGCGATCATTCATGAAATTTAAAAATATAATACCAACAAGTACACTCAAATATAATATTATATAGAATAGAATCAGAATGCATTTTTTTTAAAATTAAATTTCCAAGGCTTAGTATTGACGCTGACATTGATTAGAAAAAAAAATACATATAATATTATATAGTTTATTGTTATTTAATCAGGGCCACTGTATCGACGAAAACATAGGACGAGTGTTAATAAAAAAAGCCTTCGTTGTGTTTTGTGTACACGGATACTAATAACACGAACAAATAAAACGATTCCGAATGTATAATAATAATATATTTATCGTTAAGGAATTTTTTGTTCTAATTGTATATATAACGCGATTATTTTGGGAAAACTGTTCGGGTTTCATTTCAGGATAAGGTAGCTGCCGCGCTATGTTGGCATGATTAAGGAAAATATAATATTTAATATTTAATAAATAAAATATTTACAAAACGGTTATAACTAGAACCGGAAATGTAATGTCCCATACAAATTCAGAAATACCCTTAACGATTTGCTTTTATGCCCTAAAAGTGAACTAAAAAAAAAAGACTTTAAAATCAAAAATATTGTTAAAAAATGCAAAATAAAATTTCTTATTTTCATTCAAAAATACACGAAACGAGCATCGTATAGCAAGTTTTGGATTTTAATGCAACAAAGTGCTTTGATTTCCTAGTTATAGTTGAAAATACCTATACGTATATACATATATATAAAATAAGCGTGCTTATTCGTAAAGATTTAAATTGTAAATTATATTTTTAGTTATTACGAAAGCGTTCTACGCGTTGTTATGCATAATATAGTATGTAGTTTTCAAAATTTCACCTCTCCATCGTTGTTGCGTGTTTGAATGTTAGATAGTACCTACATATACATAATAATATTATATTTAAAAATATTTATTTTTTTAAATATCTGATTTGAATTTTAAATTCGACACAGTACAGTTTTTTTAATAATGTATATCTTGTAATAATTTTAAGTTCAGACGCTGCTCGTGAAAGACTAAAGAGTTAGAAGTTTGTATAGTATTATATTATTCATATTATTATTTTTTTATTATCCTTTCTAAACATCTAAGTTTAAACTTTAAATAACTAAAATTATATGACTTTAGACATTATCGGGACTGAAATATTTATATTTATATTGTTTAGATATCTATTATATAGGAGTAATTGAAAAAGTAATCTCGTCAGTATACTCATATAATGTATCGGTGTGTAATAGATTACAGAGTATAGAAGAAGGAGGCAAAATTAATGGGGTAAAAAAAAAAAAATAATAATAATAATAACTGTAGTTAATAATTTTGCATAAACCATACCACTGAATTAAATATTATATAGTGATTCACTTAGTACATATATACAGAGTGATCAATCTATCGTAAGACACTCATTATCCCAGAGAGTATTAATTATTTTTATTGAACATTTAAGAAACGAGCAGCTCTACAATTTTACATTTGTGTTATATTTTTACTCTTATTTTTGGGAGTAAAATCACTACTTACTTTTGGTTTTCAAACGGCAATCTATATTAAAAATGTCATTCATAGGTAGAGTATTAGTTAAAATAAATTATCGTGTTGAAATCAACAATTTCAATACTTTATTTTAAATGTAAAATTGTAGAGTTGGTTGTTTCTAAAATGTTTTATAAAAAAAATTAATACTTTCCGAGATAATCAGTGTCTTACTATAGGTTTATCACTTTGTGCAAATAATATAAATATATATATATATATTATACAATTAAAACGTGCCAAAAATGTATTTGATAAAATATAGCCTATAAGTATAATATGTCAGCAATAATAAATGTATACTAATTAAAATATTTAAACGGAAACGAAAAAATAAATTAAATTTATAAAACAAAAAATAATAATGGTTATTTTTATTTCAAAACCTAAGAACAAATCTTCAGATGCAGCGACCGTCTACCACCACGCGACGAGTTGAGTCGACAATATTAAATATATTTGTAAGCGTTGTATATAATAATAATAATAATAATAATGATAAACCTCTTGTAAACTTTTCGCCAATTAATTTAACAAATAAATATTTGCTAGTTAGACACCACACGATATGATTATATTGCACTCGGATAACCTAACCTGACGTTCTAACTAATTCTATTCTACCTTATACCGCGTATGTAATAAGTATATGATATTAAAACTAAAAGGTAATCATATTCCGACCCGATTTCTCCGTCAGAGATTTTAAATACTATTAATTTTATGTTTTTCAATTTAACTTTTTTTTGCGAATGCGAATAATGTACTCGTATTATATTAGTATAAAAACGGATTCGTAGTATTGTATTATAATAATATGCGTTCCTTGAGGTGCGCATTGGGTTATTACATAAGCATCAGTAGGTACCAATAATAATATATAATATATTATATATGTATGAAACAAAGAACGAAATGTGTATAGATGTGCGTGCGTGTGTATTACAGTGTGGTATCTTAAGGTTCAAGGATCTCCGGTTAGATTACCGGCGCCGTGGTAACCATATGTTCGCGCAGCACTTGGTGACTGTCTCGAAAGCGCATAATACTTTAACCCTTTTTTTTTTTTCAAATCAAAAGCAGTACGAAAAAACATACACCAGGCTTACAAACACGCGTATTAATAGTATTACTTTTAAAAACGCACAAATCACGAAAATATATTTTTATCTTTTACCGATTTTACGTGTAGATATTATAATCATGGTATTAATATGGTTTTTTTCGTATACCAAGAAAGATAATACGTCAGTACGTGTATAATGTGTCCAGGT
Organism: Cinara cedri; assembly: GCA_902439185.1. Taxonomy (NCBI): domain Eukaryota; kingdom Metazoa; phylum Arthropoda; class Insecta; order Hemiptera; family Aphididae; genus Cinara; species Cinara cedri. The sequence goes on along the minus strand of CABPRJ010001907.1, from coordinate 1,273,768 downwards.
ATTCAGTGTGTAAATTTGAAACAAATTGGAAGGGAGGGGTTTACAAAAAATGTAAAAAAATGTGCGTACCCGAAGATTTAAATGACTTATGTCTACCGTATGGTAAATCAAAAGAAATAGACTAAAATATCTTTAAAAAAAAATAGGTATTCCATCCCCCCATGCTCCTCCATCCCAATTCAAGCGCTTTTTGCACCAAATGTGCACGAGTAATATCGATTACCTATATATATATATATACTAATCGAAACATAAAATCGTATGCGCATTTTTGATTATCTGTAGTATCCATCTATGGGTTAGGATATAGATGTATGAATTTGTATACCAAAACTCAGTGAAAATAACAAAGATATATTATGATGATGCTTTTATGATATTATATACAATTGTTCCAATATAACACCAGTGTAAAAATATTCACATCGTCGCGCGCAGACCAAAGCACATTTCAGAATGCCGGATAAAGTATAATTTTTTTTTTTTTTTTAACGTACCTTATAGTAACTGCTAGTATGACTATTATCGCAGCGACGAGGAACATGGCGATGAGAACTCCACCGACCATATACATTCCTTCGTTGGGAACATCTAAAACATATAATATTGCAATTGTGATTGAATTGTTTATAAAAAAAAAAATAACGATTTTTCTAGAAAATCGAAAAACCGTTTGTGTACAGACATAATATACATCTAAAAGTATGCAAACGTGGTACCTCATTCAATATTCAAGGTATAACATTATTGAATTTTTAAGAAAATCGTTTTTATACTTGTATTCGAATGGTATGTTATATTAATAAGTGGTTTGCCTCGCGGGGAATAAATATTACATTTTTTGCATTTATAAAAATAAGTGAAACTATACTGTACCTGTATGTGAACCTATACCGTATATTAGTATACATTTCTCGGGGCTAAAATAGGTTTTTTTTTATTTTCGTTATATATAATATTATATTATAGTACCGCTGCAGCGAACAGAGCCAGACGAGATCATCGACTCTTCTCTACAGGTCACTAACTTCCTCTCTTCTCTCTCTCCTCCTCCCATCATCACGCGCTTTATCCACATGTTTTGCAGACGCAAACATATATATTTATACATATCGTTATATTCAGGGCTTCTCATCCCTATATAGTCGTATTTCGGTATTCATACAATTTCCGCAAAATTATCCTTTTTTTTTCCCAATTAATTTCTCATGGCAATAACTTTATTTTATTTTCAACACAATTCGTATTTAAAATTATAATAAAAAATCATATAAATATGAATTAAATAATAATGTTATTATTGTTATAAAACATGAAGTTTCTATTAATCTTATACAGATTAATGAAAATATTGGTCAATCGTTAAAATGTATTTAAAAGAACTTTGAATCGAGTTTTTTCGATGACTTTTCATATTTGTACTCGTACGTTTTATGTAATAAAAATATTACCATACTCAGCATCCAACGAGTGTTGTATATAATATCAAAACCCACGTGTATGGCAAACGCTTTCGTTTTTTTTTCTATTGAACTATATTATATTCCTTTTTAATAAACTATATACATTTAATGTGAATTTTTGTTAGTTTTAATCAAAAGATAGTAAAAAAAAAAAAAACCATACAATCACTTATCGTCAAGTAAATACATTTATTATAATATATAAATATTAATTGTGTTATATATTTTAGTAACAGTTATATTTCGAGGTTAATAGTTCGAGGATTTACAATATATTTTAAAACCCACATAATGTATACTATAGAACGATTAATAGACCGTAAAATAATCTAACTGTTACAATGTTACCTATAAAAAATATTATGTAGGTTCAGTTATCTTTTTGAGCAGGTACTTTTATCAAGTAGGTTTTCCTTTCGAATAACTTTTTAGAAAATATTCGCGCTATTTTCAGTACCATTATTAATAATGTATTTATTATTAATGTAATTATCCTTTTGTGCTAAAACATGCAGTAGGTATAATATATTTTATTAACGAATTTAACACATTTGTTCAGCACATTGAGCTGCAGCTGTGGCAGTAATTTGAAAAAAAAAATGTTAGCGAATAAAACTTATTATATAACGTCAGTAAAACAAAAAAAAATTTAATATCCCATCGTAAGAGAATATAATATAATATTTTTCTTATGATGCCCCAAACACGAATTAATTTGTTTGCCTATATTTGTACCCAGTTTAAAACCATTCTAGAATGAAATTGTATTATTATTATTGTTATAACGAATACACATGATAATTTCAAGAAGTGTTTGGAGGTTTGATTTTATCATTTATAATTAAATATGTTGTTATTTATATCTGATTTTAAAAGAGAAAGATTTTGGTTAGACTAATTTTATTGGAACGTCACCGTAATTTTTTCACCAGTAGCGTCATATTAGTATAGACGGGAATAGATTTAACAAATTTACTGACTAATGAGGAAAAAAGTTTTCTATACCAATAAAAATAAATACTTAAATATTCCCATTAATATAATAGGCAGTGGCGTATCTAGAATTTTTTTTTCGTAGGGTGGGGGGTGTTGAAAAATTTAACAGTTGATATTGTTTTGAATTTTGTGTTTATTATAATCAAACATTAAACATTTTATCACTATTTTACAGCGCTAATTATATAAAAATTGAAATATTTATATTTTTTAAAAATTATAAATGTATACTCATTTTTCGTTTTGATGTTTTAGTAAGTTCATCTATAACATCATTGATATCTACGTTGATATCACGATGAATATATTTTAATAAGGTTAAACCGTGTTTAAACGTGTTTGTACCGAAGAATTTCTCAAATATGTTTTCAAATGACGGAGTGTTGAAAATGATCGTTCTCCCGTGGCAGTATACACTGGAAGTTTTATAAATGTTTGAAAAAGTTTTAGATATTACTAGATAAATATCTGGATTAGTTTGGAAATATACTTCAATAGTATTTTTTTCAACAACGAACAAAATCTATATATAATGGACAATTTCTCGTTAAAAGGCCTAAAAGCCAGAAATCAAACAAAATGTCGACCTGAGATAAGGCTAAAATGTGTAAAATGACTGAACTGTCCCCCCCCTAAATGCACAAGTGACGCCACTTATTTCCAATGCAGAGAATTTTTATAGAAATAATTGTCTACGTCCGAATAAATGTAGAATTTGTACATGCATTGTACCTACGCTTGAATAACCGTTTTGAAATGTAATATTTTACAGATAATTATTAATAATTATAGATAATTTCCATATTAATACGTCATAATATTACTTTTAATGCATTCGATATAATAGGTATTTACTTATAGGTACCTACATAATCATTGTTACACTTGAAAATGTAAAATCATCTCAATTACTTATTCTAGAAAGCAGGACAAAACAATAATAGGTATATTGGTACCTATATACTGGTGTGTATGTTTTAATTTTTAATTTTCAAGTAGGTACTTACGTCAAGAATACCTACGTATAATTATTAAAACAGTAGACAAATTATATTATCGCACATTTAGTCGTTCGACTTACTTAAATTTTATATGTCGTATAATACAATAATATATTTAAAAAAAAAAAAAAAAACATTTAGGTATATTTTGTCCACGTCCTACATGGCTTAATAATATAATATAAAATATATTATATGTAAAGGTACCTAATTCGATTTGGCAGATATTGTGATTTTGTTTACATGTAGGTGTATTGTCATAAAAAGTTTTTAAAAAATTAACCAATAACCGCTTTGACATAAAATCATATATTAATATGATTAGTTAGGTACGATGACATACCATATTATAGATATATGGAAGTATTGATTAATACGATTATGTTGAGTTATGTTGTTAAAAATAATTAATTAACGTACCTATTATTTATTCAATGTGTAGAAAAAAAAGGTGATAAATAATTGAAACTATACGGTTATTCATAATATACTAAATCGTATTTACAATAGTCGACAGAGTCAGGTTCAATATTATAAATAAATATAATAAATATATTAGTCATAATATATTATGTGAGTCAAACTCGCTAGAATAAAAAAAATAAAATAAACTGCAACCGGTGGAGGGCATTATCGATTAGATGGGCAAAAAGTTGATTTTTGTTCAAAACGCCATAATATTATTAACTTGAATTTAAATTCATGTCAAATTGACATTTTATTATAAAATGTTTAACTTTAATACATACGAAGGCTTTTAAACCTGTTTCTTTCAACTATATGACAACTGAAATATTGTCAAAAGCTGTATTATAATTTACAGAGTTATCAATCTTCGTTAAGACGTTATTTATTATTAAGACATTATCTCAGGAATTATTTTTTCAGCATTATTTTTTTTTTTTTATAACTGTTACTTTTTATGTAACAAGTAGCTTTCAAATGTTACATTATGGTTATTTGTAGGGGTTAAATATCAATAACCACTCTAAATTTACAAATAGCAACCTATATTAAAAATTCGATAAATGAAGTTTAAATACATTTCGGGGTTGAAAATCTTAAATGATAAGAAATTTAATCTCTTAAAATAAGGATAAAAAAAAACAATGGCAATGTAAAATTTTTGAGTTACTTGTTTAAAAAGAAATTTTGAAAAAGTTAACACTTTCCGAGATAATCAGTGTTTCATCGTGATAAATGTTGTACAGTGTGCCTTATGTGCCCATATTATACTTATTCATTTTTTTTTTTTTTCGTAAAAGTAATTTGTATAATAAAGATATAATTTTTTTTATCACTGATAATTCTTGTTTTTTTTTTTTTTTGTTCTCAATACTAATTTGTATATTGGGTATTAAACCGATAACCCGAAGATATCAATTTAATTATAATTATAAAATGTAGACTGTGATACGATCGTTATAATATACATAAAACCGGCTGTATAATAGTTTGAATGTTTCGTTATTGGACCAACTTATTATTAGTGAGTATACTTAACTATAATATCGATTTTTTCATTTCACGTGTTATTTGTCAGAACAAAAAAGTAAACGGTACTTATAAATTGCGGTCGTTGCGTCATGTCTCACGTGTTTGAAACATAAGCGTTATTAATTTGCGCCAATATACTGCTATGAGTATAAAATAGTGTGGTGAATCATTAATAATTATGTTTTGTTGAATAATATATATTTTATATTTTATACTTATTGTTGCTTAGAAATTATTGGAGGATAAAATAAATAATGTAATAAATAATACATTTCAAAAAAATAAAGTAATATTTCAACTAAAATTTTAAATTGAATAAAAAATTATTCTGGGTAAAAATACAAATTTTTAATGGAAACATCAACCTAATTAATATAATTAACCTTAATTATTTAAATTTGTATCACATAGTGTTTTAAACCGTATACGATATACCTAATTATTGTAATAAATTATAATTGTATAATTTATTACATAATCTCAAGTTAAATACGCAATTACACGATCGAATTTTTTTTTAATTGCACCTTTATAAATTAAAGGTTTATAAAATATATTTTGGGTCCCATAAACGTGGTAAATTATATAATAATTATATTTTGTGTCACCATTAGTCACCATACCCACTGAACTATAAGATAACTGGAACGCTCATCGCCTATATGACTAATGTAACTAAAACCGAGCTAGCGTGTTAGAAAGAGATAGTGAATACTTTAGGTATTTCTATCTGTCTTAATAAATATTATACTGTAGCGTATTCATTTTTCAATGCTTATCAACCGTCAATTTCTGCTCTTTTAAGAATTATTTGTTTTAAAATGTATAGTAATTTCTTTCATTGTTTAATTTTAATTTTTAATTCGTTTAATTCTTTCGGTACAATTAAATTTTTCTTTAATTGCATTAGTGTAAGTGATGTAAAAAAGGAATTAATATTGCACAAGTTAATATGAATGTTAATTGTGATTGACTATTTCGTAATTGTATTTCTTGTAATAATTATTTACGTTATAGGTACCTATATAAATAATTTTACTTTGTATGTTTATGGTCTAAGGTTTCCTCTCAATGATAATGAACGGCTAAAAATTAGATACATGCTGTTAGATGAACAAATTTCAAACCTAGTAGTAATTAATTTGTATGCAGTCTACATTTGACTAAAAATGAATATGACAAAGCAGTTGTAAGTGGAATATAAGTTTTAAAAAATGTGCTCTGCCAACTATTTTCACCTTCCCACATTATCTAATGTCTAAGACGAAAGAAATGTGAATTCTGCAATCATTTGTTGAAATTCAAGTAAAAATTGTTTTTAATTTACTTAATATACTAATAATCTATCATATAATAATTATTTATTATTTGATAGAAAAAAAAATAACAATAACAGTTAATAAATAATATAAAACAAATTACATTAATATTATAAAATCTCTTTAAAACATTTATTATTAATTTTTTTTTTTCATAAATATCTTATATTCAGTTTTAACTATATACCTATTTAAAAATAATTTAATAAATTAGGATACAATTATTATTATATACTGATTCTGGGGATGATTTAGTCCTTCAAGTTATAAACACAAAATAATATTTAAATAGGATATTCCAAATTAAAAAAAAAAAATACATACTTATATAATTTCAATATTAAATAGAACATTTTTTAAATTTTTAAGTAATATTATTTATAATGCTTATTAGCATATTTACTAAAATGTCTTTTCATAGTACTAAAAATGTAATGTATATGCTACAGATGGTAAAAAAAATATGTCTACTGAAATTGGTGTCCAGACAAAACTAACTGGTCAAGAATCGGAGAAGACAATACAAGATTTACGATAAGAAAAAATATTGCTCACTAATCATGATCAAAATTAGTCTGTGTTTTATTATAAAATAAATTAAATATCTCAGACCATTACATTTCTTTCTGTTTCTATATATTACATTTTTAAAATAAATAAATAATTAAATAGTTAAATATTTTTTAAATTATTATTATTTATTTTTTTACATGTTGATTTTGGGTTGCTGCATTAGGAAAGAGTTCAGATAAAGTGAGAAAATCTCACATCGCTTATACCAAATCATAGATTATATTTACTCTGTTCCCAAGGTAACCAAATCAACAAAAAATATACCACGAAATATCAAAATCCCCGTATCTGCCAGCCTTTAGATGTTAAATTTCGTGATAAATAAAAATAACCTATATGTTATTCTGATGTATAAACAATAATACTGTAATTTCAGTTCAATCGGTCCAGTAGTTTTTGTATGAAAGAGCAACAAACATCGATACATTCTCACAAACTTTCACATTTATAATATTATAGTAGGATAATATAATATATATATATATTTATATTATAAATATTATACATAAATATCTCTTAGTTCAATAATTATGATTCAAACCGCATAAGTAGTAAATACAATTAGATATTACTAGACACATAGCGGTATAAAATAAAATTATACAATGGCGCCGTATGTTAAACAGAGTTAAACATGTTATATACCTTAAGTTAGATAGACTAGATAATAAGAGAGTGGCCAACCCGGTGGACGTTTTCTATTGTTTGGTTGTTATTACAGCTTATGGACGCCATTTTTCGTCCAAATAATTTATCTGAGTATAATAGTTTTGTATATTGTTGTGTATAATTCATTGATTTTCTATACATTTTTTTTTTTTAATTTTCTTATAAATTATTTAAATAAATATTTTATAATACATCTTAGAAAATAAGTCGTATGATAATGCTTGCCTGCTGTGCATTTAATTGCCAAAATCGGTGGTTAGGGTATATTATTATGTACAATTTTGGACGAAAAATGGCTGCTATCTACTCAGATGGCCACTCTCTTATTATCTAGGCTCTCAACATAAAGTATTCGCCATCTCTTTTTAACATGCTCGCTCGTGGTGAACACTGTGAAGTGAACGTTCCAGTTATTTTATAGTTCAATGATCATACTTAATATGATTGTATTATCACGACTGTGTATAGATAAAAAATATTCATTTTTTTGACTTTATTAAGTATATAATATACGATAGTATTTATTCGTAGATAATATTATATTATTAACGATGGCTGACTGGAATAATCGATGATCTATAATGATTTTTGATGGTTTTTTTTTTTTTTAGCCATTTAAACTCAGCGTTAGATAAACGATAAAATAGTTACAATAACCAAACCGTCGTATTATATAATATGTATATAAATGAATAATAGTAAACAAATTACTTAACCGATTACGCAGTATAGAATTGTAAAGAAAATCCGGTATAAGTATAATAATTATAACCGTCGTAAAAAAACATACAATACCCGGTAATAAAGAACCGCCATAGAGTCTGTTAAAACGGTTTTCGTATACTCGAGAAACTATATAAATATATCGATAACGTTTTGAAAATATATAATTTATAGATTATAGGTATTATCACCGCATCTGTGTCGTCTATACAATATTACTGACAATATTACTACTATAATATCTGTTTCAAATATAAATTGCAGTACTTAATTATTATTTGACGGTACGACAACGTAGGGCTATGAAAAAAGTATTTTTTTTTTTATTTAAAATATCGTTATGAATGATCCTATTTTTTTTTTTTACGACTGATATTTCAAAGAAATTTTTCCTGTCTTCATATCCGTTTAGAACGATAAATCTCGTTTAACTCGTATAATTGTTTTTTCAAATTAACTATACAAATTATAACAATTGATTGACTATATAATATACATTTACGAATTGGTTTTTATTCGAAATTCTATTTCTTATTAATGTGCGACGGGCTTTGCATAAACATAAAAAAAGTGGACAATTTTTTTGTCACTAGTAGTATAATTTAAACTCTACCGGTTTTTAATAATATTGTGTTGTCTTCGGTAAGTATTTTGAAAAATAATAACTTTATTGTTACCTATGTCATTTTTTTGTTATTGTTTTGTTTTAATAAATCGGTATACCGTATCAGTTACATTATACTAACGGATGTATATAAAAGCCAGACACGATGAATTATTATTGTTTGCGTTCAAATTGTATATGTTATGCTAGCTATACCAGTAAAATATTCTTATGTCATCAATTGCTGTTAAAATATTTCACGAAAAAGTATATTCACCTATGTGTTTTAAAAAACGTACCTATATTAATAATAATGCAAAAAAAAAATCAAAAACTAAACACACTGCCAACGATAAAAATTGAATTAATATAATAACGATCTGGAGAGTACGAGGTATATGTTTTAAAATATTTTATTACGGGCAAGATGTAATTTTTCTGTCTTCGAGCCGATGTCCTTTTGACTTATATAATTGGTATTATATGCATGTAATAAGATAAGACGAAGAGTTAAAGATCACGGATTTTACGTTCACCGGAAAGTGGTTTAGGGATAAGCAATTATCTGAATAAAAAACCGAATATTATTATTTGAAACGTAATCTAGAAAATATTAAACGACCGGCGTTTTTTTATGACGTTAAACCTCACTCCTACCTTCCTCCGAAACCGATTTCGAAAATTATAAGCCCTATCAATGTGTATATAGATACCACAAAACGGATAATTTTAATGGGAAATTCGGGGGAGGGGGAAGGTAATACTGATGATGAAATATTAGTATTGTGAATTAATTTTACGTAAAGGTATTAAGTATACAGTATTGTACGTACAACTAAATCGGCTTATAGTTTCAGATATCACTGACAAAAGTCTCAGATAAGACTGGATTAAATTGTATAACATGAAAATGTCAGTTTTTTAACCGTGATTTTTTTATAGGACTTTTCGTCAAAAACCAAAATACCTCGGAATGAATGTGTACAATTATGTACATAATTCTTACCATATTTATAAACTTATATAAATAAATAGATGAATAATATTGATAGTGTTTCTTAATACGCGTTTTCTAGCATATATTATGCTATTTAAAAATATTCGAACCCGGATGTTATATACTATTGCAAAATGTATTCACTCTAATATTGGTGCGACTGGAATTCAAAATATTATAAATATTTAGACGATACACATTATGATAATTTACAATTACGTAGTTACTATAGTTGGTAAAATATTGAAATTTGTTATTGAAAAAAACGTATAGGTAAGTAACTGATATTTGATTCTCTTTTCATACATTGTTGTTTATTACATGCTTTATATTAGCCAAAACATCGTTCACGAGAAAAATAACACAACAAAAACAATACAATAATGTGGTTGTTTTATAACTTACGTCACGTGGAAATTCTATTAAAAGTGTAAGCGTTCGGGTTAAACGGTTTCGTAATAACGTAAAAAATGCATTATAAATACTTATTGAAAAAAAAAAAAAAAAATGAAATGAAAAATACGTTATTCTAATTTGTTATTATTTGTATAGACTATAAAATACAAACGAACCATTATTGAAATGCAATTCTGCTTAAAACCACGCATTATGTTCAATAGGGTATTTACAGTATATTGTTGGGCGTAATATAATTAATTAAATAAATAATTGTGTTGCATTATAATGCATTTACTATTATAATAATGAATTACATCACCAATGACTGTATAGATTTCCCGTTATCAATTTTACCTTTAACGAGGAACCATCTATATCAATATCTATTGCGGAGTACAACAACCTAATTTGATAATATAAAATAACTATACAAATATTTCAAATTGTTTCCTAACCAGCAAGTTTTAGGTTTGTCGGGTTATAATTGTTAGATTAGTGTTCGTATTAAAATTTTGTATCTAAACGTCTTTTGCTGATTTTATTATAAATACCGTATATATTTTCTACTGTATAGCAATTTATATAAAATAATATTAAACCTACGCAAAAATGTATAGCGAAAATATGTTACAAGGACGTTTAGAAATATGTTTAAATATAGGTTTACGAATTTTGTTCGACGGACGAAATTTATTGAAAATTTTGTCAACGGGTCGAAAAAAAAACATTCGATCTATTGCTTTCGCGAGTTAATCAAATCCATAAACCATGTTCACTAATAATTATTATTGTTGTGTCTACCTATCTATATATCTGCCCAAGAAATGAATTATGGAAAAACGAAAATTTGCATTCGTCGTTTTAACAATATTACTTATGACATAAAATTGAATTGGGGTGGTTATTTCTTTTTTTTTTTTTACTAACACGGTTAAGTGCGGTTTTTCGATAAATATTACTTTATGAATATATAAATATATTTAGTCATATGCTTGCTTACCGACATGTTCGGAAGAGTATTCTGGATCTGAAAAAAAAAATATGTACATTTATAATCTCAAAAAAAAATATTCATTTATTCGTGTTATATATACATAATAATATTATGTAAACACTTAAATACAAGTTATTTATTATTATTAATGTTTTAAAAATAATATATAAAATGCGTTTGAATTATTTAAAGCAGAGTAATATTATAAGGAACTAGGAAGTAAGTGTATATATTGGTTTTACATTGAGCTTTTTTTTTTTTTTTTTTAGAAATTTTATTCGTTAAGTCGTAGGTAATATATTCAATTTCGACTCCGGTAAACGTGAACAAAACAACAAATTCTATATAGATAAATCTACGAACGTATTTTATTTTTACTTCCTGTTTATATATTATTTATTTATTTTTTCCCCTCAGAACACGCAAAAAGACGAATTTATCATATCTATTATATAAAATACTATTATTACTGAAAATGTCAGACATTCTGAAATACAATATACTATCTATATATTATGATCTAATATAATCCACACAATCTTTGCCACAAAGAAATTTCTAGAAAATTACAAAAAAAAAAATTTAAAAATTTTGTTAATTTAGAAATCGGAGATATAGTATTGCTCTCGGCTATATTCGAGTTAGATTAAGTAAACACATCTTGATAAACGTACACACTTAATTATCTACACGCTACATATACGTCATACTCTGTACATACACTTTTCGATTGTGGCTTATCCGTCGTGTGTGTATTTTCAGTTGTAGTTTTCGATTTGATATATTCGAAATATAGGTCAAAATATGCTAAGACGTCATACCGTCACAATCGCAAGTGATTTTTAGTGTTAAACATGTTCACACATACCGAGAAAAAAGCACACACTACCTATATAAATTTAAAACAAGACACTATTCTGGACGGGGGAGGGGGGATTAAAAAATAGTTTTGAAAAGTTCCAGTCTTGTTGAATTTGATATTATTTCTAAAATAGGTATTCAAAGAACTTTTGAAGAAGTAGAAATTTTGTTCGTCTTTGTGGTTTGCTATATATATATATTATATATTGATCTTTTCTTTATACTATTCTTTCTTTAAAGTTTTTTCGTAACTTCAATCAATTTAATCCTTATAAATATCCTTACATCGATGTCCATTATACATTTTTTCAATTATACAAGTGTTCCAACCTTCTGACCTTCTGATCAGTCTTTTCCGATATGGCCTTCTTAGTTCCTTCTATCTATATGATGCTTTTCGTCAAATTATATCGTGACGCAGTATATGATCAACCATTTTGTACTTTCTGACTTCAATGTTATGCTTAAGTTCTCGTTTTTTCTTTAGTATAATTTATACATGCTTGTTTTTATTTATGTTTATATTAAATCTTAAACTTTTTTCGATTAAACCGCATTTCAAAAGATTCTCATTTGCTTTCCTTTTCTGTACCGACAGTCCAAGTTTCACTGTTAATCATCCAGCTATCTCTACTGTCAAATACGGCCACCTTCTAAAATGCTTCAACATCCTAATTACGTCTTCCTGGATTATTTTCGAGCATCTCAGAGGTCTTTTTCTGTATTGAGTTCTGTTCCAGCACTATCCATAATAGGATTCACCGAGCATGCATATGTCTAGGGTCCATCGTGGTTTTTACGAAACCTAAAATATTCTTTGCTCCAAATGGTAGCTTACCGAGTCTCGCTTTTGTTTGAATTCGGAAATTCGAATTGAATAGTGATTAAAAAGAAAAATACATATATATATATTATAAAGTTTTATAGTCATTATACTATAATAATTAATAATCTTCGGTAAACAATAAGTTAAACAACGTTATAACCTAATATGTACTGTTGTCTATATCGATATTGCAGTACCTATTTGTTTAAAAAAATGTTATAACATACGGTTATTATTGCTAAACTCGGATTTCTTATAGTGTACGTCACTCACAAGTTGGACAGTGTTGTCGCCGGTGTTATTAATTATTACACGATAAATGCAATGTACTTATTAAAAACTATGTTATAAGTATTTTACAAATTTTTTTTTATGATACATTAATTAGTACACACGACTCTAATTGTCAGCGTGTTATACACGACAATACGACGTAGCTACATCATCACTTGATGAACAATTCTCCGTCAAACGCGAGTAATGGGTTTATTTTAAAACTGAAACGAATTTCAAATATTTGCGAACCGTACAAAATAGAACACGCAATGTTAAAGCGATTGATTTCCCGTGAGTGCCTCGCAACAGTTCGCTATGCTTGATTATTTTCGAAACCATTACCCGTCTGAATACTGTTATTAATTTTTACTTATATGAATATCGCAATATTTAATAGTTTTCGTTTGACTGATAAGTACGTAATAATAATAATTACGCGAGCCGTTAGTCAATGGTTAAACATTATTCCTCGTTTTCTGCATTCTCGATCCCGTTCTTTCTCGTAAACCTTTTTAAGTCGTTTTATTATTATTACTTGACACGCGACCTTCTTATTATACTGATCTTATTTCATTTAGCTCGCCGTTATTCTAATTCGCTTTATTAACTATAAGCAAACGATTTACAAAACGGTTCAAACTACAAAATATATCTATTTAATTGATTCGTTTATGCCGTGAAAAATCAGCTATCCCGTTAAGAATTACACGTTTTACCGCAGAGGCTTTTTGATTGATTGCAGCGTGCATTTTGTGACAAATAATTTATTATTTAAATTTATTCTCGCTATAATATTACGGGTATTTTAATTCAATATATAAATTAACATTGGCTGCAACATATTAAACAGCGGATTTACAATACGCACACGGGTTATAAATATATATATATGTTTATTTATTATTAGTGTACAAAATGGAAAAAACTGAAAAAAATAAGCCTTGAGGAAATAAAAAACAGCGTACCTCTATCTATATAATATGTTTTATTATTAGGTATAGTCGTGAATATAATATTGTGATAAAAAATACAACGCAATTGAAATGTATACGAAATATATAATATTATACGCTTATACGTCGACTTACCTATACCTCGGGGATTGTTTTCGTTGGATATTATGACGTGAACAAATATTATTATCGGTGCGCACATACGGTTTTACGTTTCTGTAAAATATTGATTTACCTCGCGCGTATTTTAATAATATATTATAGGTACTTAACATTGTTGTTATTATACGTTTTCCGGACCGAATTAAGTTACCGAGAGTTAACTTTACCGATGTACGTAATATTCAAATAAAAATATACGGTAGGGGGAGCGGGGTAGGGGTAGGGTCTCCGTAAGTTGTAATATTTTTGAATTCGACGGGAAAAAAAATAAAATGAAAAAAAACCACGTCGGTCACAGACAAACTAGGTACTTATATATTGTTATTATATGCCCTATTCGTTATCGATGCCAAGGGCAAGAAAGAAACGGATCGCGCGGTAACTCGATTAAATTTAAATTTGCGAGATCGCCGCGTTATTATGGCGTCACGGTGCAGCAGCAGCAGCAGCAGCAGCAGCAGTTGTCGTACAATAATAATAATAATAATAATAAAAATTGTAAAAAAAACATATGTATAGGTAATATAGGTAATATATTATTATGTAGGACACGGTGTTGGGCAAGTTTGTTTTTTTTTTATTATTAAGTAACCAAGTTAAAAAGTTACAAAATAAGGCAACTGTATATAATATTATGGATTATATATTTTACCGTTACAATTATCAATACAAAAACAATGCGCGAGTACGTAACAGACAAAACCTATATTCTTTTTTTTTTTTTTACTCAAAAGTAAGACTATTATAATATTATAGTCTCAATAAACACAATTATCATTTAAATTCTGAGTGTTGCGAAGAATGTATTGGTTTCACTGTAATATGAAGCATGTAAAGTTGCAAAAAAAATGTTTTCTGTTAAAACATGTTTTTAATTGTAAACAAATGTGTACGTTTAAAGTTATTTTTTTTTTTTTTTAAATTATTCATTATTTAATTTATTATATCATAATACTAGTTAGTTATACATAGAATTGTATCATATTTATTTAAGAAAAAAATAACAATTTAAAAAATGTCAAGTTATTCTTTATACAAAATTAATAGAAACTGTGTTTTTTTTTTATTTATATTCTCAGAAATAAATATCTCCACTCTTCAGAAAGTATTAGTCATTTTAATTTAATTCTAGAACGTTTAAAACGTTTTAAACATTTATGTATACAACGTTTCATACATAATATAGGTACTTGTTTAACACATTTTCAACAAGTGTTAAAACACTTCGCTACCCTATAGATGTGTTTTTTTTCTGTATGTAATCAACTTTTCTATACCAGAAATTTTGCCCCGATTATCGAGTGTATAGCATCTGGGCTAAAAGCAAAATATGGAGGCACACGATTAAAATTTGGATTTCTTTTATAGTTTTATTATTATTATTGATTTCTGCACTCCTTTTGTTACATGGGAAAACAAACTACTTTAATAATACATAATTATTGTTATAGTTAAACCAGTTAAATTGCAATAGATTCACTCAGAATCGTTCTGACTTATTTAATTTATGCGTAGTGTTTCTCCCGTTCAAATTTTAAAGATTTTTTTTATTCGAATAAGGAAACAAAAATGATCGCTTTGTTCGTCCCCATAATAATGAGCGTCCCGACCTGGGTACGACTGCACCCTTTGTAGCAGACAGTCTGATCCCTCTATCACGGCCGACACCGGTGTACAATCGCTTTTCGAACACACGACGCGTTTCAGACGAACTGTGGGGAACATATACCATTAATTTTTTTTTTTAGTATAAAAAATATTGAAAAGGAATAAGGCTATATCACTTTATCGGTTGTTTTTTTTTTCTGCTAACGGTTTTTTCAACGTTGCAACACATTTGACGAGTTTTTATTACAATATTATAACGTAAAACAACGAAGTACATCTATGCCACAGGTACCAGGCAACGGACGGATTTCATTAGTTAAAAGAAACCGATACGACTTATTCGGCTTCAATTTAAAACTTATCCGAAAACAAAAAAAAAAAAATTTAAATATTATATTGAATTCCTTTGTACTAAAAAGTGATTATAAAATTAATTTAGGTATGCAGTATAGACTATGAAAAAAAAAAAAATGCAGTTTTACACGGATTCGATTTCATTCAAAATAGATGTGAGATATTCAAAATACGTACTACTAATTGTTAGAGTTATTATGTATTATGTCTAGGACTTTTTAGAATTTTGATGAATCACTCGTTTTAACTACCTACTGTTTGGATAGTTGAATTTGTCTCGTTGTTACACGTGGAAAACACTTACGATGACATTCATTTTCTCTATATCGAAAATCATCGAAACGTAAAAATTCGACCGAAACAAGTTCGACGGTCATTTTGCAGCACAAAATCCTTCAGCATTTTTCGTTTATTATTGCTAAGTTTCCTCCTAAAATAGATACTATTACACTGCATTGTTTCTAATATATTATATTTATTTAATGATCATTTTCCCGTTACTTTATTTAGACACTTCTATACGAAATAAACTCAATATCAAGAATAGTTTTATCGACGGATTGTTAAATGATAAAAGTTATGTTGAATTTCTATATGAATTTTATCAGAACTTTGTTGCTGAAGTTTAAGACTTTGAACACCTCTACAGACCCGCCCGAATGAAGCCAAGGCGGTTAAATTTTGTATATGCACGGCGTTAGTAACAAGTTTATGCCTTAGGGGAGTGGTAACTTTCAACCTCCCTTCCTTTCCATCTTTATACTAAAATGTCACGAGTTTTTTTTTTTATATTTTATAGTTTGTAGTAGTATAGTATTGTTATTATATAGAGTATTCGGTTTTTATCGTTTTACAAAGTATATTTCTATAATACAAAGAAGGGATGGGGCAAGGAATGCGACTACATAGTGTCAGAGCTCCACTGAGTGTTTTTTTTTCTAGTGTTAAATATATCGTACAGTTTTTTTTTTTAAGGCGTACCAGCCTATTATTTAATATGGTGATGCTGACTATAATATAATAATATCGGTTTCGTATTCGTTGTTATGACAACGTTATGTAAAATTCCGTCGACCGTATCGCCGCCGTATTTCCCCCGCCTGTGCAATGTTATTGAAAGCCTTACAAAAATAAACAGGTAGGTATACCAGGTGCGTATATTTTAAACATTTTTAGTGTGTCATTGCGTAAACAGAACTTATCGATAATATTATCGATTATTTTAAGATGATTTTTTCACAGAATAATCGATTAGTTACTACTTACGAATCTTGTTACTTAAGTTCTAACTCACGAAACAATGAATTCGTTGTATCAATGCGAAAGAAATTGACACCTCGTGGAAATGATCAGAACTATTGTAATGGGTAAGATTTACCTAAAGATAGGTTTCATAATGGTTTTACGTGCGATCTATACTTTGATATCGATCCTATATGCATCAGTTAATCGATTAACCGCGCAGGCCTAGTCAAAATTACGAAATCTACGAGTATTAATTATTTATAGTGATATATTTCTTGAAATCATATAGGTATTTCAACCGATTTGCGAGGAAAATCTCAATGTATTAAATAAGAATAGAATTTTTTTTTATTATTTATTTTGGATCCGGCTTTTAAATTCTCGCTGTCGGGTTCGGTAAAACAGAAGAAAAAGATTCTATACTGTTTATTCATGATTGTTATTTATACTGTACACATCCACTGCCGTCGAAAATTCCTGGCCACGCCACTGCTTTTAATTATATTTAAAAGTATGTAAACTTAGCAACGAAATAAATTCTAATATTATATTCTCTTTGACGCAAATATCGTCCTATACAAATATTCGTAGCCAGCTGGATTTTTTTTCCGATGGAAAGGACCGTTTTTATAACATGCCCTTATTAATATAAATATCGAATACATTATGTTTTCATATTATTTGTGCTCAGGTGTGTACTCGATCAAAATATTGAACGTCTCATCAATAAGAATATTATATATATATATATATATATATATGTATAATATATCGGTAGGTAAATATTATCTCATTTAAATAAAACATTGTTGTCAAAAGCGTATATTATAATATTGGGGATGAGAAGTTATGAAAATTGCATATTTTTGTCGGTCTTCTGTTTATGGTTAGGTAAGTTAAATATTTGTTATATATATTAGTTTATATTAGAGGATTTTTTTGTAGTGCATATTTTACTAATATTTTAAAGAACTACATAAAAATGAATTTTTAGTAAACAATTGTAAATTTTTTTTTTTTCAACTTAAAATCTAAAACGTATATTATTATTTTATACGTAGTATTATTAGTTTATTATTGAAATATAACAGAATGTAAGGGTGAATCGTATACCTTATTATATCTGATTGTCTGTTATAACCCTATTAAATGTTGAAAATATTTAAAAAAAACTTTTATGGTAAAAAGAATTTACGAATGTCTGAACAAAATCATTAAATGTGAGTGTTACAATATTTCCAAAATTATAAAGATTTTTGAGATTTATAGACGTTTTTCTATTAGCTTTACAAAGTTTTAATTTTAGATTCTGGGTTTCGCGAATAATGAATTGGTTTTACAAAGATGTTTATTATTGTTTTTTTTTGTTAACACTTTTTCTACCAGAAAGCTTACTCCGATTATCAAGTATAACATCTTTTCTGAAAGAAAATGTTCCCTGGGTAGTACTTTAAAGAGGTAATTTTTTTGGAATTCTCATTAAATATTCGAGATAATGAAGAAAACCTGGTTTTTAAGGTTAAAAAGATTGAAAGATTAAAAAACGGTTGTCATCGGCAACTCATTTTACCTCCTCATTAACTTCTCGTCCCCGATAAGAATATAATATAAGAGGTGTATAATATTATACGCAGAAAACGCGGAGTGCGCTTTTCGGACGGGCAAACGTGTACATTATTTTAACCTTTGACTCGCGGCGCCAGAAGACTTTCTTCCAACAGACCAAAACGATTTCTGCAGGACGATTGCGTACGGCCAAAGACATTAGGTACTGACGACGCATCACACACGCGCGCGCGGGAAGAGAAGAACGTCGACCTTTTTATAAAATCGTTTCCGTGCTTTTTTTAGAACGCACGCATAATTTATTTATTTATATCGACGTGTGCGCGTGTGGGTTCGAGTACACATACTATATATATATACACGGAGGGAAGGATATTAAGGGGTTTATTATCTCGTGTCAAGCAACCTTGTATATAAACATGATAAACTAAATTAATATTAACATTACAAATATGAGTCGGTAACACAAAATAAGTAAACATGAATAAATAAAATAATAAATAGTTAGGTTAGGTGTAGTTTGTTGTCAGTTTAGTTTGTAGCGTAGTACAATGGGGTAAAACGGTAAATCGCTTCCACGCAGTGTATCACGGTGAACGTTTATCGGCTAAAGATCTACTACAGAGTACGCATAGAACCTCTTAGCTTCTCGTTAAAAGGCGCGCGATAAAATCTCTACACCACAAGCAACCATCGTTTATATTTACTTTAACTGAGGGGTAGTGTGGCGATAGAATTTCAAATGTAATTTCGAAATTTCTCGACTCCGGACTCCCGAGCAATATGCCCGGTCCCGATTTCCGCGCAGACCTTACGTACTTACGTAGTTATCATCTAATAACCGTAATTACAACGATAATAATGTACTTTTCTGACGCGTTTTCGTGTTATAAATACTATTATTTTGTTTCGTATAATCGCATACACACGCAACGATAATAATATTATAATTATAGCAATATTGCGTACGCAAAGTGCAGCGTTCTCGCAGAGGCGGCTGCCGGTAGTACATACAAGTTCTATATACTCGTGTATTCGTACACCGTCGTCGTTTATACTGCAGGTACCGAGTTCATTAGACAATTGCGCGCATATACGTTACGATTTACAATATAATGCACAATCAAGGTTATCATTTGTGCTATTATTGCTATTATTTCACGCATCGGCCACGTCGAGGAAAAATTATAATAGTATATATAGCTGAAAAAGCGCGCGGTCCGCGATCTGAACGCGAGTACAAATATACGCGATGCGTCACTTACACTGCGATAATATTATTGCAATGTGCATCACTTTAGGTCCGGGCGATATAATATAAGCTCTGCGAAAGTAACAATTTTAGGCGTACAGTAAATCGGCACGCTTAAAACTATACGACGAGTATTTTATAGTTTTGTATTGGGGATCTGAGATACGGATTCTGAAAAGGGTCGATGAAACGATACTTGAAGTGTCGAAAACTGAAGAAGAGAAAATACAATGTCACAAGGACGAGCCGAGAAACTTATTCCGAATACCGGATATGATAAAAGAAATTATTGCTTATTGCTATAAAATCACCGGTAAATATAAGAAAAACCCAATTAAAAAAATCTTCAGACCCTTATAAAAAAGACCCAAAGACTTTAGAGATACCATACGCGTCTACGACGGGAAAACCTTGTTAAAATAGATTTCAGAATAAAATTCGTAATGCGTGGTTGGTCTAAAGGGCCAAAATCCATCGAGAAGAAGAAAAAAACGCCTACTCGATCGATTGTCTGAAACACTTGTGTTTCGTGTGCGATAAACGTGAAGTATATCATAATTATTATTTTGTTCCACGATGAAAATAATACAAAGTATTAAATCTCTACGGTTTCGTTCGTTTAAAGCCTGTGTTTGTAGAAGTATAGAACGGAATTTATTCGTACCTAGCCGAGTGAACATAATACGAGATGCTTTTGTGTTCAGAACTACCGGACTTGGATACCGCGAGCATTCGGCGTTCGGTTTCAATTTAAAAATTATGACCGTAGCCGTTTTCCTCCAAAAATGAAATACCGAAATAAATTTTCCTCTATCACTGTCCATTTCCCACCACTATCGAAATAAGTAATTTCCGTCCCCTTAGTAATTTATACACCTCTAACCAAAAAACTTGAAATTGAAAATGTTATACTACTATATTTTCCACATTCGTTAACAATAGTAAACATTTTTCTTCGGTATAGAGAGCTGAATGTACTATAGATACACCTCATAATTAGGACATATTTTTTTGAACTAATTGATTTTAATATTCGTAAAGTATTCGTAAGGATTTTAGTCAAAGAAAATGTTTGGAGGAAAATGGTCCCATCATCTAGGCTTTATCTTACAAAGAAGTGACCTTAATATCAACCACAGTTACTGCAGGTACCCCTACCTATATTATCGAATTTGCTCGTGTTGTTCGGGACCGTTTTTCGGCTGCGTGTATGTATTGAATTTCGATCTTTTTGAAAATACACGTTTAGTACGGGATTATTGGGGGGGGGAAGGAATTAGATCCTCCCGTTTCCTTTTTATTTTCACATCATAACATACATGCAGTTTCGTTTGTATAGATTTATAAAAAAAAAAAAACCTTTGCCGTCAATTATTTCTTCGTACAAAAGTTGTATAAATATGTACATGCACTTAAAAATTATCGTTTATCCGCGTTATCGCGTGATAATTATTGTATTTCAAACGTTTAGCCAGTAAGTGCATAATTTGCCCGTCTCTACAAAATCGTACGGTTTTTTAAATAATTATAATTTATTTCGCTGAGTACCGATAGTAGTGATTATTGCTAATAATTGGATTTTTTTTTTTTCATTAAACACTCACGATTCCAACGTGATCCCGATTCCTTGGGTTTTTCTTTCGCGCTCGGGCACTGTCGATTCGCAGCGTACATATATTGTAATATGGAATCGATTATTCTTTTTTTTTTTTTTTTTTATTCTAGTAATATTGCGACGTTTTAATAACAGTGCGCGTTTCGTATAGTATCGCGTAAGGGTGCCGATGTGTAAAAAATCGAAGACGCACACCGCGGATCCGTTGAAAATATTGTATAACATGTATTTTCCGCGCGTGTCGAAGTTGTTTTTTTTTTTTATTTTAATTTATTTTCGGGTTTCGCCGCGTGTATATAATATAACGTGACGAACGAACGTACATAAGTATCTGTCAGAAATTCCGTACCGGTACCATTATTATTATTATGGTATACTGTCGTTGTCGTCGTCGTCGGTGGTAAATATATATATATATATATGTATACCGAGACTAGCCCTTTTTTGCATTTTTTTCCGCGCGTGTCGAAGTTGTTTTTTTTTTTTTTTTTTTTTTTTTTATCTCCATCGGTTAGGTATTATTCCGATCACACGCGACGACCGTGTGCACGGCGTCTCCGTTGTACGCGTAACATTGTGTACACTGTACGCTTCGCTATCTGCGCGAGAGATGTCCGAACATAATATATTTTTGTGCCGTCGTCGGCGCGTTGCCGCGGATTGTATACGAAAACACGGTGAAAATCCGATATTGCGTCGTGGAATGATAATGATAATAACGAAAAATAATATTTAATATTTAATATTGTGCACGGGTCGCACGGTGTCGTTGTACCGTGATGGGGACGGGGCGGTACGCACCGCCCGAGATGACCGACGGGCACGCCGGACGAGAAACATTACTATTATTAATACGCACTCGCGGGAGACCCCGGGATCCGGGGGAGGGGGGGGGGCGTCGCTCCGGCGAACTGCACGCTGTGGGCGTCGGATCAAGGCCGAATCACCCGTTTGAAGTTCGGATTTCGACGGAAAACGCAAAACGGAAAGAAGAAGAAGAAAAAAAAAAAAACCGCCGTTATTTCGCGTGGGCACCAATTGCTTTCCGACCGGTACACGGTGATACACGGATCATGAACATTTCTTTGGCGCGAAACGCTCGACGATTCGACGCAGTACAGTGTGACGTTCGTCGAACGGGACGGGTTTTCGGCGATGATATCCGCCGCGCGTCCGTCCATCCACGTCCCCATAACCTTAACAATGATAAACAAAAAAAAAAAAAAAAAGCTCCGCGAGCGGATCGAACCTTCTCTCTTTACTTTTTGGACCGTCCACTCACCGGTCAACCGGTGAGAGTATATTTTCCTATACGTACGTGAGAAATAACATGATTTTTTTTTTTTTACGAAATCCATACTAACTCAATATCCGTAACGATTCATTATTTTCTAGTGGACATACTGCAGTAAGCGAATCTATACTCTATCGAGTGTCCGGCGGACTTACACGCACTCCGTGTGTCCGTTTTGGCACAGAAAACCTCTTTACAAAACGCTCAGTCATCAAAAGTGTAAGCTTTTAGCGGTATACGAAAAAAAAAATCCACCGTAACACGTAATTATTTTATTTTAGTTTTCATTTTGGTTACCTGGCGTTTTACTCTCGAATTTATAATGAAATTAGTCGAAAATAATACCGTAATTCATTTTTTCTGTAGTAAAATTTATCGATATCGAACTCGGCTCAGAGTCGAACTTGTTTGATTTAAACCAGCTGCACGATGGCGGAAATTGTCGCGAGAGAGAAATAATACTTTTATGGTGTTTTTTCCCTGAAAGAATAATCAACGGTACATAATTTATACTTTTACAGGAAGTTATGTAATACGAATAACAAAACGTGTATATTATTTTCGGCTTGTCGAGAACTAGGTAACCCGGAAAAACGATTTTTAACGTTTTCAACTCCGCGAATATTCGTCTGCTATTATAATTGTTTTCGATTTTAACTCGCACGTTTTAGGAGCACGTGACTGTATTTTGTTGTATTCATTTCCGTTCCTATATAAGAACATAAACTTACACGTGAATAACACTAACACGTGAATTTTATTTTACATTCCCGATCGTCGTCGATTTTTGAAAAAACAAATTTATATAGTTAAAAAACACAAAAGACGATCCAAAATATACACCTATGTAGTATAAGATTATAGATGAATTTTTTTTTTATTGTCTATAGTTGCTGTCTGTTATAATAAAGTAATAGAGACGATTTTCTTTTTAGAGGTACTATGCACATTGTCTTGGGGTCTACAAAGCGATATGAATAATAATATGTTAATAATTTTTTTTCGTAATAGATGACTGGCAAATTTGAATTGTTTTTTCTTTTACCGTACATAATATTATATAATATAAATTGTGTTTGACGAGATGTGAGTTCGATGTTACAATAACTTTAAAAGTTTCACGTAAATTACAATCTATACACCGTATACGGTACCAGTTATCTAAAAACTCTGGAGAAAGTTAACAATATGTAAATTCATATTATGATATAGGAACTATCGATAGGCTATAATATATGAAAAAAAAAACCGTTCGTTTTCACCGCGAGGAAACTGCAGGTACATGGTATTATGTACCGGGTCCAAGGGCATACCCATGCCCCCTCCCGCCACGCACACCGCGGGGGTGAGTTCACGGACGTCGCGGCTGCCTCCGGTCCCCTGCCTTTTGAACGTGTTAATTGCGCATACACGAACGCTATTATGTACTTATCGTAAAAAAAAAAAAACGTTCGTTAATCTGTATTTGCGAAACGGTCCCGGCACCCGCGTCGCAGTGCGATGATGTTCGCGCCGCCCTACACACGAATCGGTGGATTTTGCGCGGTCGGTTTTCGCAAAATACACGGGTTTATCGCACGAAAGAGACCGCGTGTTCGGCACGTGTTGCAGATTGCCAGATTCGATCATAATTCGATCGTAATTCGAGCAAAACCGATAAAACGGCGAACCACGAGATGTGCGCCCGTCGCCAGAGTAATCGTACGAGCAACAGCTGCGGGTCGCCGTGCGAAATAAACCGAATTTAATGTAACGGATATCGAACACGTTTGAGGAGTTTTTCCACGGACTATCGGAGGGTTTCAATATACGTTTCAACGCGGTTCCGATACAAAATCGTAGAAATACTTTATACCGTACCCATATAAGAACGTTTAATTTATTGTTATATTCAACGTTCGTAGTGTTTTTACCGCGTGAGTTACGAACCTTTACTTTTTCAACGCTTACAATTGTGCATTATGTGAATTTTCAGAGTATGTGCTGTTCTTTTCAATTCGCTGGAATTCGGTGCGAACACCCGCGATCTTCGAGACCCGAAGAACAAGATCTCGCAAAAGGTTTCGGGTCGCAAAATACGAAAAAACGTCTTTTATATTTTTATTATATTTTGTTTTTTTTTTCTGGGATACCTTGGTTACACGCGAACGTCGCGGTTAATTAAATATTGGCACGGTCCCGGGGACATCTAACAGTATAATTATAAAGATTTTCAGAATCGCCGAATTTCGTCCGTGCGAAAATCGGTTCACAAACTTCGGTTGCTATACATTACTACATAATTACAAACGACCTTTCTCACCCGCGCCCGCAGTATTCATTTTCGCGGACGCGGTGTAATATTATTACAGCGGCGGTATGACGGATCGCTCGACTTTCGGCGCAGCGAGTTTTATCGAAAAATCCGCCGGCCGGAAAGGCAAACTTGACAGCAGTTCCTTGTATTGTATAACTCGATGCACGGGCGCAGCAAACGGTCCGTATTTTGGTCATAGCGCCGCCTAAGAATGTTGACTTTTATCGATTTCTGTATAAATCGGGAATGTAACCCAGGTTACAGCTGTGTCGTGGAGCCCGTGCAAGAGATTGCATTATCTTATAAATTCGGGTTAAAAAGTTATTCGAGTATACATAGTCTGGACAATCGGAATAGGCGATAATATATTATAGTGTTGATGAAAACCCCAAAGAAGATGGCGGGGGGAGGTACCCATACCCGCCCGTCCGGGTATGCCTTGATGGCAGAGGTGGCAAATCAAATTTCGTTTTTTCCCCCCTAACACACACCCTCGCGGAGGCGATAAAACGTATAGAATATTGATACGCGCAAATTTTGTTTTCTTTAAAAAACGCGCTTTGAACTGCAGTCCATTACGGCACCCGACCACTATGTCCGATCGTACTAGACACGTATAGCACATGCCGATATTATTACATTTGCGTACAGACCGCATCTAAGGGGGCGAGACGGAATTGTATTTCCGAACTCTGTAGCCGTGGAGCGAGGGACGCACACCCTAATAATACGAGACTGCAGGCCGTATAATATTCTGTTACTCGATTCGAATTACGCGTATGTGTTCGGATATTGTATACGAATGAAAAAAAAAAAAAAAAAAGCCACGCATTTCGAATCGAAATCCGGGCCCTGATAATATACTGTGTAGCAGTAATCGACGGCCGCGGCGTAATATTATAGCCTACGTAGTTTTTTTTTTTCTTTCTCCGCGTTTCCGAGACCGCTACATCGTTTTTTTTTTTTTTTATTTCCATTTTTATTGTTTAAGTATATTATTTTCCTTTCTGTACGCGCGTATATTATATTGTCATTGTTTATTTTTTCTTCCGAATAATCGCGCCGGCATACAAAAAAAAAAAAAAAACCGGCACGTGCCGCGTATTTATAGAGACGAACGCTCGGGGGCAAGAAAAAAAATCATAAAAACATCAAGCGAATATACTATTATTATTGTAACGCGCATAGGTACGTGCGATTTTCACGGTACAATAGTAAATAATATGTGAAATAATAACGCGCGCGTATGCGATTTTTTTTTTTTTTCTCACTACTTGACGAAACAATAAATAACGCGGCGCGCGGCCATTGTGCCCGCCCCGGCCAACAGATGCCGTTTTTTTTACTATCATTATCGTTAGGCACTGGTGCAGCGTTATAATAATACATTACTATTGCTGTTGCTGCACCGTTATAAACCGCGCGCCGCGTATAGAACAGCTCGTCGTCGTTTTTCCTTCTTTTTTCTCTCTCTTTCTCTTTCTCTCTCTCTCTCTCTCTCTCTCTCTCTCTCAAAGTTATGTTCTCGTTCTTTTCTTTTTTCTCTCACGTATCGTTGTTAATGCAAACGTAACACGTTACTCGCGGTTTCGTTACGGCCGTTTGTGCGATGTTTCCTTTTCGAAAACACGTCGACACAATAACGATATTCTCTACCGCGACAAAATATCACTGCGCGAGTAATGTCGCGGCGGCGGCGTACTGTTGCAGGTAAACGCGCGCGCGGGCCGTACCGCCCGGACGTATTTGCCGCATCATCGCGTCAACGGTTTAAATAACACGCGCGCACACCGTAATAACGGTACCGTTCCCGAAGTCGGGCGTCGTATTCAAAGGGCGAGGGCGAGGGGTGAGAGGAGGTGCCGGGAGGGAGAGCAACGCGGAAGTAAAAGCCGCGCTTCTCGCGCGCCGCGCCCTTCATAAGAATATACAGAAAAGCCGATAAGAGAGAGAGAGAGTGAGAGAGAGAGAAAATAAACAGCGAAAATCGAAAATGCGCGTGCTTGACACGATAAACCGTTGCGGACAAAACGCGATACTGCGCGCGCGGTTCTCGGTTGAACGGACACGGTGTCGGCGAGCCGTGGTCGTTTCTACCGATTTCGCCCGCACCCCCGCCCCTCCCCCCCCATCGCACTTCGCCCCTCCCTCGCCCCGCCGTTTGACCGGCGGGATCCGCGGGAATAGCGGAAACAATACGCGAAAACGCGCGCGGCGACGCGAGTTTTTACGTCGCTCGCCCGCACGCCGCGTCGTTTGCGATTTTCCCGTTGGACGTTCGGAACTTTTTAATACGCTTTTTTTTCTTCTTTTTTTCCCGTGAAAAACGACTGCGCTCGACCTATTTTTTTTTCGCGCCATCCGAAATACAACCGACGATGAACTTCCGTGTTCAATTCACGACTTTCTGATATCCGGGACACGAACCGGACAAAACAGTTTTTTCAGGCAACGACGCTACTGTTGAGAATCGGAAGAAGATTTCTGGTCGAAAAACAAATTTAATTTGTTGAACAACAATTATTATCGTCAATTATTCCGTTTTTTTTGTTTTTGGTTTTTTCATTTGATCGAGATTTTTAAAAGAAAAATCGTTAACGGATACAGAGGGAGAAAAAGAGCACGCGTCATATACGGTAAAGCCGCCAGCATCCTAGGAACCTCCCTCGTGGCGCCCATATCATTGTTTTCGGCTCTACGCGGATTCGTGAACCTAAACACGAAATGCGTCATCCCTGAAACGAAGCCGACGTTTTGTACACGCACGGGGGGGAGGAGGAGGAAGAGGAGGAGATGGAGGAAGTAATGTACTACAGGGTTTATATATATATATATATATATATATCGGTGATTGCTGTGTTTTTTAAATTTACGATCGGTTTTGGTTTTTTGTCCGCCGGGTGGTGCCGAGGCGTCGTCCCTGTCGGGGTCGTCGGTCCCGAAATTACAACGCGTAAACCGTGTTGGGCGCGCGCGATATTTTCGGTTCGCGTTATACCGCCGACGATTTTCGCAGCGGGTCGCGGCTTCGGGCCGGACGCGTATGTCAAACGAGCACGGCCGCGCGAAGGCCGAACGGCCGCGACGTTCGCACGATTACAATAATTGCGAGATATATCGGCATGTTGGGTTATTAGATTATGGTAAAAACGTATATCGTATCCGTCGTGTCTGGCACGTGTGTAGCGTACAACGTGAAAAATAAAATAGCATAACGCGCGGCGTGCTGCACACGCCCGAACGGACACAAAGCGTCGCGCGTGTCGTTCGCGGGTAACATTTTGTAATGTTGTTTATTTGTTTTTGTTTTTTTTTTTTATTTTTAATTCGCCATTCGTTCGTGCCGTAGGTACGTGCACGACGAAACCGCGGGCGGAGGGGGCGGCGAAAAAACGGGAGAACAAAAACCGTTGAATGTGAACGGCTGCGGCCGCGGTGATACCGGCAGCGCCGTCTGTCGGCCCGGTCGCAACAACGGCCGCGTCGCAAACGTGCGCCGCGAGAGCGAACTGCTCGACGACCGCCAGAATGAACTATCGCAAAACCGACGCGACGCGTCAAAAGTATCGCGCCGTAATCTGTGCAGGAGATACCGTTCGAACGTCGTCCGCTCTCTGAACGGTGTGCTCGAAAAAAGTATGTTATATTCTTTTAAAAATACGCGTACACGTTTCCAAACCGTCGTATTAAAGTGTACACGAACAGGTGGCGCATAAATTACGTTCTTCGTACACAGTTCGAACTGGCACACCTACGTTATATCTTCAACGTTGTCCAGTCGGTACGAATTGTTTTCGACGGTCAAACACAACGCGGCGTATGATCTGAGATTAGGCGCACGACCACGGACGACCTTTTTCACCGATTATAATTAAAACCAAACAATAATGATGCGCGTGTTAAATGCTGTAGAATCGAATCGTTGGAATTTTGTCAACGTTTTAAACGCCCCTCCCCCCCCCCCCCNCCCCCCCCCGTGTATCGTATTCCAAATTGTCGAGCCGCTACAAAACTGTACTATTCACGCCGCCTCTGCGACACGTTGTAAAACGGCCGGACATTCGGCTGATTTTCTGATGTTTAATGAGATCCCGTCCCTCATCCCGTGCCGGTACCTGTTTCGTACGTCGACTCGTTCGACAGCGATTTCAGCGTACTCTACTAATTATTGTTTTAAGTGGATCGCACGGAACGACCAAGTTTGAACTATATCCGTTTAATAAAAATAAATCATTACACATGCTCAATACGTTTTTTTTTTCTCACTATAATTTGCAACCCGTGATAAAACTTCATATGTTAGATTTTCGAGCATTTTCGCTGGGACGAAACAATATTAATCAAACCAAATAAAAACATAAAAACCTCGAACATTTCGAATGGCTATAAATAGTTAAAAAAATATGTTCCGGAATATTTTCGCGAATTGCACCATGTCTGGAACGAGCTACATGCAGGGTGTAACAAGAATATTTGACATTTTTACATTCTAAATACATGTAAAAATACTTCCCTTTTCTTTTCACCGAATCGCAACACGAGAAATCGAAAACAAATCGAATATAACAGTAATCGTTATTGTTCTACAGACGTTTTTCTCTGACAAGGAGAATCAGAAAATGACCATGACCAATAATAATTGTACTGACTAGACAACATTTTTCCTACCGGAAACCATCGGCTCTTGAGTTGATGATTTGAGCAAGACTTCTGGCGTACTAGTTGTTTAAATTTTAGAAAAAATAAAACCCATACCTAGGAGATTCTATAGAAGCAATAACTTGGCCCAAAATGTAGTTTTTTATTTAATAAATTTCGATTTACGTTTAAACATTGGTTCGATCGGGGTGTTAGGTAGGGGGGGGGACAAAACCTCCCACGGGTTATTTTTTTGAATTTAATTGTCGACAAGAACGCTAAATCTTTTTCAAGTCTCTTCGTTTAATTTTCCAATTCGAGCGCTGCGTGCCTTCCTGTTTTCACCGTTCGCGATATTCAGTGGGAAAATCAAACTGTCCATCGCTATAGGTATTAAGTACCCACAGCTCGGTGAGGTTGCCACGGTGTTCCAGTACACGCACAAATTACAATCAGATACGTTGGTGTAAGTCATTACATTCTGCCGCAGAGTCGCGAATAGTGTGGGCTTCGTTATACCGCAGGAACCGGTCGTGCGGCGGCGAACGAAGCCAACGACTGCAAACAATTATAATATCCCTCACGGTCCGATCGCATCGCGTCGCCAGACACGGGAAACCGGTAAAAAGTAATGCGATTTAACACGATGAAAAATAAACAACAATTACACGACAATCGAAATGCAAATATAATCGCAGAAACATTGAGCGGGTTCGCCGACTTCCGCGACGTTTGTTAAAATGCATCCGGATCATTTCGAACCAAGGCCATAAAAATAATATCGTAGTGAAACGAAAAACAAACACCTGTTACCTATGAAAGTGAACTGTAAATTTAATACGTAATCCACCATACTTCGATGTAGAAAAAAAAACGGTTCTCCAGTAGTCGTGACGTAATTCTACTTTATTGTTTTGGCTCAATATCAACGGAAATTCGGCGAATATTACGTTGAATTATTATGCAATTTTTTTTTTTTTGTTCGGGAGGTTGAGGGATCAAGTGTCGATTTAAGGGGTTTACGGACTTGAAAAATAATGTTTTTTTAGATTCATGACGGAAAATAATAGTTTCCATTCGAAGGAATGGATACTGTCACACTGTCACGATTAACTACGTCGCGCTGTTCGTGGACGGATATTTTTCATACCGTCATAATTGGAGCGCCATCTAGCGCACATCGGCGTGCCCGGACGTAACGCGGGCAAGTTGTTTATTTTCGCCGCTAGATGGCGGCACGTCGATCGTTTAATTTCGTTGATAAATGTTCGGCCATTGGCGAGAATCTCGAACAAAACTTACATAACCATTGTTATCGACACATTTTTCACACATTTTTTTAACGACCGGTCATTTAGCGTCCGTTTTTTTCACGTCTCGTATACGTTTAAACGTAATTAACGAGTTTATTATCGCAAGAGTTTTTTCTTAACCATTTGTTTTTCTATTTTACTTCTAACGAACTGTTATTATAATGTTTTTTCGACGATTCGGCACACGTCGTATATTATTATGATATTGTACTGCGGTGGATTTTGGGCGCATTCGCTTCGATAGTCGAATAAATAATTTATGTGTCGTTTGGGTTTTTTTCGTGAGGTCTCGCCGGAGGAGAAACTGCAGCAAATTACGGTGGGTATTATAGGTACATAATTTTTTGGTCGAGAAATCACCAACCTCATTATTATAATAATATATTATGTGTATGCAATATAGGAAACTCATAATAATGTAATAATAACATGTGTGTTCACCGGAGTTTGAAAAGGTTACACAAATTCGTAAAGCTTTACGGTAAAGCGATAAAAACAATATTTTAAATTAAAGTACGAGAACGTAAAAGGAAACCGCGGTAGACGAATGGGTATAATGTATCCGAGAGTCGATATCACGGGGTTAGGTTTTCTTTTCCTTTTAAATATTGTCGACATAATAATTCACGTCTGAAAAATGTCAATTATTTTAATACTACGCTGTAGCCGCGGTGTAAAAGTCTGACCTTTTCTTACTAGTAAACCGATTCTGGCCGACAGTACAGCCCACTTTTACAGAAAAGAAACTCGCAGAGACGGTTTTTTGACGTCGGATTTGTCAATGTACGGAAATACCGAGACTATTATCATATAGAAATCTGCAGACTAACAACAATAGGTATTATTATAAAAACGTATCCTGTTCCCGAGTTCGGGGGGTATTTCTACTCCTTGCAAACAAACATACACCTTTCGAAAATATGAAAAAAAAAAGAAAAACGGAAAACAAAAGTAAACAGTGGATACAATATTTTAGCCCTTTCAGCACTGATGCCCCTTGACAAGGAAATTGTTCAAGTGTTCTTTATTACCATTTAAAATTGGTTTATCTTAATAAAAGTGCATGATGCTATATTATCCGGATAACTCGGTAAAAAAATTACTAAAAAAAGACGGACATACTTCGCACGTGGGTGCAGCCACTGTTGTAGATGGGAAGTTAGGAAGGTAGAATACATACGGGAATTTAATGTATATTCGTAGACTGTAAGCAACGATAAACCAGTGTTAACGAAAAAACAATTCTGAGCGGAGTTCAGTTGATATGGTATTGCTTTGTCAACAATATGCATGTCATAATTATGGTGAAATGATTACAACAATGATTGTTTAAAAAAGTTAAAATAATAAAAACCTTATAATAAAAAAAAATTAATAAAAACGGTTGTCAATGACAACCTTATTTTTAATTTTTCAATATTTTTTAACTTAAAGAACCAGGTTTTCCTCATTATCTCGAATATTAATGAGAATTTCAAAAAATGACCTCTCTGAAGTATCACCCAAAGAACATTTCCTTTCAGAAAAGGTGCTATACTTTTGATGATCGGGGTAAGATTTCTAGTAGAAAAAGTGTTAACATAAAAAAAAATAAACATCATTGTAAAACCAATACATTCCTCGCTCCGCTAGGAGTCTAAAAAAAAAAAAAAAATTAATTTGTCTTAAGAAGTAATCCATTATTAAATATTGATGAACGAAGAAAATTAATTCCAAATCCGAAAGGGTTAGATTATTTTATATTGGCTACGCCTCGGAACGCATCAGCCAGGAATAATGTAATGAGACCACGAAGCCCGCGAATCGTCAACTTTGAAACGTTCGCTCCGCCGCGAAGAAATATTATTATGTACAGGGCGTATTTGCGCTGGATTCGACAGCTGCTCGTATTTGCATAGGAAATCGCCAAAATCCTGCAGACACACTCTGTATGTGGTTAAAAAAAAAAAAAAATGCTTAGCACGCGGGTCATATTATTATTATTGTTATTATACTTTTTGCAAGTCGACCGGCTGCAGTTTTAATAATGTCACGGACGAATTATTATTGTGCGTTCAAACACGACTGCAGTATATATTATTATATTAATATTACGATGTAATTGTGATGATATCGAAGAAGAATAAACACGTTAATTATTATTATTGCACGGTATCTATATAAATAGTACTCGGGTTAGAAACCCGTTTTTTACACTCCGTCGATGCTGTTGTGATGTATTGTTACTATTACTTTACGGACGACGAAAACGAAACGAATTGATATTGTGAATACGCTGCGGACTAAAAGAAAACATGCACTCTACGTTATTAGCGTTTTCTCGCCGATTGTTATCACTAGTTACCGATCAATTAACCGGCGGTTCGAACATTTTTTTTTTTAAATTTCCCGAAAATAGAAAATTGTCCACGCGCATACTGGAGTGTATGTGAACAAGTAAAATAAAATAATAATAACGGGGTCGGACACGCCACTGTTGTAGGTGGAAAGTCGGAAAGGCAGGATGCGCGAAACGATTTAATTTACTCGTCCTGCGTAAGCCGTACGATAAACCGTTGCTGTAACGAAAATCCTTTGGAAAATTAAAAAAATGACCCCTCTTTAATGTACTGACTAGATAAAATTTCCTATCAGAAAAGTTACTACACTCTACATACACCGGAGCGAGTTTTCTTTTCGAAAAGTTGTTCACAGATGGGAAATATACAATAATAAAACACGCATCGTAGCAGTGAAACCAATAGATCTCCCGACACGTTCCGGATTCATAAAATCGCCAAAACGAACTAGGCGAAACGCCGAGAAATGTTTTCCCCCGTTTTGGCATACGGTGAAATGTCTCAAAACCATTAAGGTTATATGATCCGGCAACGACATTCAAATAATTTTGGTGCGCCGACTTCAACTTCTTTGCAACGTCTCATCGTGCGGTTTCGAATTGCAACCCGCTTACTTATATTATAATATACAGTGTGCGCAGAACACAGTGCGCTTTAAGACGATAGCAAAATGATCGCCGGGCGAAAAACCATTAACCTCGCGCGACCGCACGTAATGCGCGAGATGAATATTTATGGAACATAAAGCAATAAGGAATATTTTAATAATAATAATAATGATAATATGTTAATATCGAAATAAAACGTGCTCGTATAATACGCGAATAAATTAACTCCGCGGGTGTAAAATACGAACTTTACGCGTGCTGCGGGAATGTTATACATGTATACGTATATTTTTTATACCAAAGATAATACACGAAATTTCGGACGCGTTTTTACGAAGACGTTTTTAGGAAGGTACGCCGACTGTGATTTCGAAATCGTGTAAAAATGTTTCCAATTATAAAACGCGAGAACGTTGTACACGCGTTATATTATATTATTGTAATGAAACGGTCAACATTTAAAACCGTTTTTGACTTTGTGCGCAGGGCGTGCCCGTAGTATTATTTATACAATACGAGACGGTTACTATATTACTGTTATCACCTCTGTATCTATTTTTAAATCGACCGAAACGGAAGGAAATGCGAACGTCCGGTATACAATCCGGCCGGAATCTATGCGTATAAATACCTGGCGGACGGAATATACCATTGCGAAATTTCACATTTTATTGAAATCCCTATACGAAACCGACCGGATATATGCCCGATATCATAATCATATACTCTCTTCTCTAGCTTTATTAACAGTCTCAACCCCTCACCACGCCTCTGGAATACGCATTTATATCCCGCTTTACCGTTTTCTTCAGGTCCGACGCAAAGGAGGGATCTCCTTTGGCCGTTTACCTATCGATTTACGATCCGTACGTTTTATAATATATCTATGGTCAGCTGCGTGCTGCCAAAAAGACTCCACATTAGCACCCATTCGTCCAAAACGTGGATTTTTATGTTCTATATGTTTCTAATGATGAAATGATAAAAGTAAAAAATGTTCTTTAAGTGATTTTCTTTTTTTTACAGCGAAAACTTTTGTCAGCTATACATTGACTGCGTAATGTACTCTATCATATTATAATAACATACGATTCGAAACTAAGTGCATCTCTGATCTCCGGACCATAATTGATCATTCGTCGCGTTCGGCGACCCGCCCTGCCGTCCGTTTTACTCACGAAGCGATCGCCCCTAAAAACGAAACCTACTTCGGCACGCCACTGCAGTTTCCATTCCGCCGATCCCGTCTTCGTTTTACCCGCGAGCGTTTTACACGTCGTACAGTGTCCCGGGCCGCATATAAGCATATCACACAATGCTATAGATATCCGTAGTAATAATAGTAAGCCCCGATTTATTGTAATTCAATTGATAGCATGCCAACAGTTGTAAGATGATGGTAATGGCTTAGAATCAAAAAATAAAATTCGACTCTAATTATGAAAAAATTTGCAAGGAAGACAAAAGTACGTTCAAAACAGAAAAGCAAAAAAACAACAACCTACAAGTGTTTTTTTACACTAAACACAGTTTGAAAAAAATATTTGATTCGAACTGCACAGCTAGATTCTCTTGTGAAAAAGAGGCGTTAAGATATTAAAGTACGGCCAACTGTACAATCGCAAGAAGACCAGTTGGCGTAGCAAGAAGTAGTAAGCGCTTATTAGCCGCGGGTAGACGTCCTCTAGGAGAAAATAATAACAAACAATTTTCACAATACGAGTAATTACAGTTGCATTTAATTTTACGATTTCAAGTCACAACTAATCAAATGGCTCACTGTTTATTATAACATAGGTCTCTATAGCGGCAACGTGTGGGTTCGAAATTTCAATTGAACAATCACAATTCGAAATTCACCGGACCGTTCGGCGTTTAACTACAGTCTTGGGTTGTCGGGGAACGCGCGGTGTACGTACGTTCGCGTAGGACGGAGACATCGTTAGCACGCGGGTATCACGTCCCCCGAATCGAACGATCCGTGCCCGCGGACGTGCGAGCGATAATCAACCTGACCGTCGTTGTAGCGATAAAATACCGAAAACAACAACGTAAAAAAAATACGTCGTCGTTACGTAAACAATATTGTAATAATAATATGATCATGTCGTTTATACGAGGAGAAGCAGACGGGACAAAATGTCAATATTGTAATATGTAATAATTACGATTGCGATAAAATCATTACGTGTATTATTTCGGGTAAAAACTTTATGTGCACGCGCTACAATCGAATAATACGTCTACAAAGGATCGGCGGCGGCGGCGTACGAAAAAAAAAACGAGAGACGATTTTTTTTTCAATTTAATTTAAATTGTTTTATTTAAGTATCTACCTATACATACATAAAATACATATGCATCGTGTATTACTACGCGCGAGAATATAATATTGTAATATGCAAATTGTCGTTGAATACCTAATTTATTATTATATTACAAGACTTACAACTCGATGACATAAAAAGAAAAAAAGAAACGCATTTAAAAAATGCACAGAAATCGATAAAAAAAACAACGTTGAATATGTCCGTTTTTACCGTAAAAATGATTTTTAGAATGAAACATTATTGTTTTTACGAAACACAAATCACCTTATATTGTTTTACCACAGCCTTTACGAAATGGAAAACTTGGTAAAAAATAATGTAGTTCTCGACGTTATTTTCAAGGGACCGGTTAGAATAAGTTATAGTAACTGATTTTCATTGTAATCGAAACGATAAAATACAATTCAAAATCATCATTATGTATACAATATATGTGATGTAATCTTGTATTACAATCAGTGGGTCATATTTTTATCCCTAAATCGTGCTTCATACGCATACAAAAAAAAAAAGAATAAAAAAAAGTTGTTTTATTATTTTAAAATTAAATTTATATTCTATTAAAACTAAATACAATCCAATATAACAAAAAATAACCGTGCTCATAAAATCCGTGTACAGTCAGTGGCGGATTTAGTTCTTTACCTTAGGGGGGAGGGCAAGGCAATATTTTCACTATAATATATATTAGATTGATTCTTATTTGGATGATGGTGGAATTTTTTTTTCGACGCCCATAACTTTGTAACGAAAAAGAAAAATTATTGAACCTTATTTGAGCTTTCTATAGCCACTATAGGACAATTTTTTTTCGATCGAAAATAGGGACGTCAAAAAAAAAAATTCTACCATCGCCCAAATAAGAGCCATCCTAATGTATACATATATATATATATATTATAAACACATCATGTCCGTTAAAATATAAATACGGATATACGCGTAAAGTTTTATAAAATGCCTATAGGGTGTCATGGCCTCTGTGCTAACCCCCCCCCCCTAAAGGCCGCCTCTGCATATAGTCATTATACAGACGTCGTAATAAT
Source organism: Cinara cedri (assembly GCA_902439185.1). Taxonomy (NCBI): domain Eukaryota; kingdom Metazoa; phylum Arthropoda; class Insecta; order Hemiptera; family Aphididae; genus Cinara; species Cinara cedri. The sequence goes on along the minus strand of CABPRJ010001907.1, from coordinate 1,235,951 downwards.
CGATGCAAAACGAGTACAGTACAGGGAGTTTTGCCAGGGCCATTGATCTAAGGTAATTACACCCGATACGTCACTTTACAACCGGTGTCATTATAAACGGGATCTACTGCAGATGTACGTAATTTTACGCTAAAAACTCGTATTATGGACGCAATTTGATTAAAACTAGGAATACTAAAAATTATCTATACTGAAAAATCGAAAATGCACGGTATTACTTTTATTTATTCCACTATTCCACTATATATATAGTTAATAGTCTATTTGAATATTATGATATCCATAATAATAGTATACCGAATACACGTATAGACGGGTACACTCTTTGACTCGGCATTTTTATTTTTTTTCATCTCATTATACGTGTTCGTTTTTGATATACCGCACTATTCGCGCAGTACTATCGGCGTATATGGTATACGTTTTGGGTAAAATTTGCGTGAATTTAATAAATAATAATTACTCGTCTATAATAATAATAATATTACGCGTTCCGCGGTAAATTCATATGTATAATATATATATTATACATTAGTATACGCGCGTACATAAGCACCGCGGAGAATATTACTCGAGCGCTGCAGAGGAAAATTGGCTTTTGGACGTGTGATTTGTGATGCGGTTTCGTATAATGCGCTATCCACCTACGGAAATGGAAACAAATGGAAATGCATAATGCATAACCCGGCGGCGGCGGTTTCCCGAGATTGATACGCTTTTAGAGAGAACGTACGTACCGTACCTATGTACGTGTGTTCACTCGCCGCATACCGACGGGAATGATCCATAATTGATTTAAACGGAACCCGGGGAGGGGGGGGGGGGTTCACATCTATATACGTGGATTAATTAACGGTGTTTTGTTTTTAACACTATCAATACCCCGCCTGTATTCCGAACGAAACACGCGGTCGCGCGGAAACCCCGGCGGTCCGACAACGAAATTTCCAGGGACCGGATCGAACCTTCCGTCCGACGCCGACGCGGCTCCGGCTTCCGGTCTATAGAAAATCATTTAGAATTCTATATTTCCGGACGGTCGAAAAGCCGCCGTGCCGCTGCGACCAGCAGTTAGGTCCTGCTATTAGGTGCGGTTATACGGTCAGAGGGCCCGTAACGCCGGGGCCTTTCAGCGACTCCGGTCACGCGACGTGAATTCCGCGCATAGCCTCATTCGTTTCCGTTAAAATTGCATATTTAAATTGCGCGCGCGTTTCGGGCCATTTTCATAGACGGTGCCGCCAAAAGCCCACAGCCCTGTACCGCGGCTCTGGTTGTAACGGGTAAACGGACCGGGTGAGTATAAGTGTACCGCGTGTATTATTCTGTGGAAAATTGATTTTCCCTCTGTATGCACGCAGGAGTGCCTATTTCATTGTACCGCTTTCTTCGCGCGCGATAATATACGGCGGCCGGTCGTTTGAGGTCACATCGTCGTGCTCCGAGCCGCGATATTAAAATATGAAAAATGGCGCGTTTCGGTTGACACGAGGTTTTTATTATAATCATTTTTGCGGTCCGCGCCGCACATAAGTATACCGCCGCAGTGTACACTGTACACGTCGTATTATTATATCCTTAACCCATATATACATATACGTATAATGATGGTGATGCGCTACGGTTGGGAGCAAACGATTTTTATTTTTCCTCTAAAAGTTTATATGCCCGTCGACAAACCGCCCATTATATTTTTATGCCGAACAAATATTGTTAACATTTTTTTTTTATTTTTTTCAATTTTTAACGATCGTGCGCGGCGGCAACGACTGCAACTACACCGTCGTAGCGTTCGTGCGTTTTCGCATCCCGCGCGCAGTTATCGTTTATAACTGCAGTGCAGCAGTGTTTATAATACGAGCTGCATTATAATAATCATATTGCAGTAAAACGACGACCGCAAGAGGTGTAATAATGTATTATTATTATGCACGTGCGCCAACGTGAATGAAGGATAATCATGATATTATTATACCCGTCTGAACGTCATCACGATTTTAAAGCCGCGCGTTATAATGGTTTACCCATTAGGTCGCATATTATCCACAGTGACAGTGTGACGTTACGTAATCGTCGTCGTTTTCAGTAGATTTTCTGGCTTGTTAATTTAATATTATGCAAATTTTAACATAATATACCTATGCATCAGGTAATGGTCGCGAGCCAGGTTATCGACTGTAACTGACCGAACGGAGACAACAACAAATGACGATAGAGCGAAATACTGCAAAGAACCGACTGTTATCTTACGGTATAGACCTACAGACAATAACAAACTGGGATGCTGCCGCGGGAGGAAAAACCGGGAAATCCGGAGGACGGCGGGTTTATCGCGAAGATAAAGCATTTCACGAACAAGACGCCGGAATCGGCGAACGTTACTGCTGAATTTGAGCGGACACCGACCGAAAAGACACTTAGAAGACGTCCGAAGAAGCGACGGACGGATGGCACGGACGGGGACCGAACAAGACGTGCTGCAGGAGAAATGATAGGGTCTGTAACGGATGGACCGCAACGACTGCTGGCACTGCACGATCGCGAGACTGTAGGGAGTTGGTCTCGGCGGCGGAAAACACTCTCGAAGGGTCGTAACGCCGGAAACAAGGAGAGTAGAGAAATATGAAATAACGGTATTGTTATTCCGACGCGCGACACGGTTAATAATATTAGGATATTTATCGCTAAACTTTAGAGTGCGGTCGCACACACGTGTGTACATTCTCGTGTGATATTCTCCGTCCAGCTTACCACGTTTGCCCTCGGGCTCGGTTCAGTGACACCGTAATGTGTCGGTGGAAGACCACGAAAATCACGGAAAACCATAAAACAACGAAATAACGACGACGCCAACAAACACAACGAATAGCGATGACGGGGCCGTCACGCGTCGTCGTCACCCGCGCCGCGACGTCCCGCCGCACGGACGTGTGTACGTAACGTGCACGGGTGTCGACTGCGTTGCCTATACGCGAAACGTGTCGGGGGCGGTTAGGAACGCATAATAATACACGTTCGGCCGACGTTACAAAAACGAACGAACGACGACGCAACCGTTTAATGTATACTCGGTTTTGTAACAGTCGTTTACCGGTGACTACATAATGACATACGATGTTGGACGGTTATCATAGAGTATCATACTGTAGTAATCGAAATGTTTTTTACGAAATTTTTCAATTAACAACAATAGTAATAATATGCGATATTATAATGCCGTCTTTGGAATCGTGTAATCGTCTTGAACAGCGTGCGCATGTTATTATATTACGTACCGAGTGCGGCGACAAGGAAGTATGGGAATTATTTTTTCTCTGCCATCATAATGTGGATACCTAATTAAAAGCCTTCGGGGAATGCGCCCCGCGGGTTTTCCAGTCGTTGTGTTATTTTTCTGAAAAGAGAAAAAGTGTAGTTTCGACAATAATGCGTACGTTTATAATCACATTAAATGAATTGTGGTATAACCGCGATAGTAGTGGCGCAGCCAGGATTTCTCAATCGGTGGAAGGGCGGGGGGGGCGGGTATAAAACAAGACGCCAGGACATTGCGGGCGAAACGATAATACGAAAAACGATTCTGAGAGAAGTTTGGTGAATTATGTTTTGACAAACTTGATGAACTAAAAATTGTTATAAGTTTTACATGACAATAGAAATTACATTACAATAATTGTCCATTTGTTTTTCGATGTAAAATTTTTGAGCATTGTATGGAGTCAAAACATTTTTATCCACATTGATTGTAGAAAACGTCGCAATTTTAACGATTTCCGTCAAAATTTGAACTTTATAAATCCGTAAAAAAAAAAAAAAAAAAAAAAATCGTGGCTAAGGATTTTCGATTTTTGTATATTATGCAGTGCCACAAAAACATCTTATGACCTTGTATCAAATTTTCGAGCGTTTCTGAAGAGCTCATAAAAAAAAAAAAATAATAATAAATAAATAAAATGTCATTCCCATAAACCAAACAAAAATAAAAGAAAAACCTCCATAATAGTAAAACCAATATGTACTCGCTATAATATATTTAACAACTAAAAACGTACATCGTAAAGATTTTAAAGTAACATTCTGGGGGAGGGGCGACCCCCTACCCCGCGTTCACCGTTCATTATGGATTATAGATTCGGAAATACTGTGTAACATTGAAAACGTCCCATTACTGCCGTTGGTTAATATTTCTTTGGCATTGGTTATGCTTTACGAAAATATTAATTTTTCGATTAAAAAAAAAACCGGAGGCACGGAGACAATCGTGCCTTGGGCCTCCGTATTTCGGGAGCCGGGTGCGCGTGCTTTAGGCGATCCGGTCCCGATATACGAGAGATGATTGCGAACAAAATACGATCCGACGCGGGTGAATTATTGTCGAACGCCGGCCGAACGAAAAACGCCCCGAAATTCGAAAAGTTTCTCGTACACGCAGCCGCGGCTGTTTTGCCCGCGTAGTTATCGCTCGGGCGTCTATGGAAAACACTTCGCAATAGTAAGCGGAACGGCAATAGATAGTAATATCGACGGACTTGTATACACGACCGTTCGGCGAGCTACCGCGGTAATTACCGGTAATTTTGTAAAAGTAAAAAAAAAAAAAATAAATATTGTAATACAATATACGCTGCGGGTATACTTTATATATATATGTATAATTTTTCATCGCGGGTCTACTTATTTGAAGAAAAAAATACAGATATTTATTACACATATATAATGTACGTGTGCGGCAACCGCCGCCGAGAGGCCAGCTTTGCGAACGGCACGAAATCGCTCGCGACGCGGCGGCGGCGTTACGAAATGCGAAAATCTCGAGTGTTCGCCGCCGCAGCCGCGCGCGCAAGTACGCGTACGTTATTATCGGTGTGCTGAGTGTATCTATAATTACGATTATTACATTCCTTTCGTAAATATTGTATACACGCGTATAACGGGAGCCCGGTAAATAATTATGATCGGCCCCGTCAGGCACATCGCGAACGGCGACGACGACGGCGGTTTTGTCGCGAACGCGCGAATGGTCGTGAACGTTTATATTTTGAATTCATGCGCCAAAAGCCGAGAGGAAAGTAATACGTTTTTGCGAAATAAAAAAAAAAAAAAAATAAAAAAAATAGTTTAAATGACGGATATGAAAATCGGTATTTCGTAGTTGTTATTCGTTCGAGTCCGGCGCCGCGATCGTTAAACGAGATAGAGACGTTAACGAAACCATAAACAGAACGATTGACAATCCGTATTGACGGTGTTTGCAAGAGAACATACCTACAATTTTTTAAAATTAATTACACGGAAACAACATTTACCGAGATAATATTCGAACTACGCAAATGTAATCTATATGAGCATAAATATAATGTCACATTATTAATGTGCACAATGCATTTACAACTAAAGATCGAAAAATACGAAATAAAATGTTCATCACTTTTGAAATATATGTATAAGTATTTGTCTGTATACTTATGTCTTGGATCGTTCTAAAAGAATTCACTTTGCGTTGTAATTCGACCCTTCTAGGCGTAAAAAAAAATGTGTATTTGATAATTTCAGTAAACATTTCGTTTTGTTTTTCACGGAAAACGCTTTTCTGGTCGATAAAAATGCTCCGATATATTTTACTCCGTAAAATATGGATTTTTCGTTTGATTTATTCGAAACGTTTTCACCGGCGTTCCGTAAAAATGAAAATATCTGACGACCGATGACGGTATACTCTGGTGTTTATTTTTATCGATTTCCGGTCGGACAGGGAATACAACGGGAAAAGACCCGCAATACCTGTTTACCAAGATCCGCTGCGCATAATAGCTTTTCGATCGCAAATATTTTTTTGTTGCATTCGGTATATTAAATTATGCCAACATTGCCCCAATTACTCCGGAGCAGGACCCGTTAAGACCAATTTTTCTGAAACACAACCCGTTTGGACCAATTTCGAAGGCCCATCTGGGCTAAAAAATACTACTTTTATACAGCTCGTTTGGACCAGAGTTGTCTTTATTTTAGTTTAACTGAAAGTTTATTTAGCAAGCATTCATATAGTAGTATTTTATCTGTGTTGTCATACCGTATATAAGACCTTGATACATAGATGTATATAATAAAAAGATATAATAGGTATTGTTAAATATAACTGGAATTTTGGTATGTTTTAAAACTAAATTAATACGAACGTTCAACGTGCAAGAAGTTTCGGGACGAGTTTTAACAAAATCGCGTGGCCAAAATTTGTTTAAAGTAATATTTCGTTTATTTATGGCATTTTTAATACCCCTAGGTTGTCACTTGAAAAATCTCAGTATTCGAAAACATGGGCTTAAACTATACACACTTAAAACTTCCAAAAATCACCATATGAATGTATATTTAACCGGAAAAACGGGACGAGCACGCTCAGTGAATCATCCTGTATCACCGTGCACGTGCACAAGTCCGAACAAAATACGATGCCTATAATAATAATAATAATAATAATAACAATAATATTATACTGTTTTACGACTCACTTGCGCTGCTGTTGATGTACCCCTGATATATGTCGTTCACGCTGTTTGCATCATCACCGGACATAACTAGAATAGATAAAAAAAAAAAAACACAAGTTCGAGATTAAAACGGTACATATAATAGTATAATATTGACGGAATACAAAATAAATTATACCGCAGACAATTATTGCGGGGGCCGGACGTGGACGGCGTGTAAAACTGCACTACGCAAGTTCGAGCGGCGCGAAAATCGCGAGGTAGATTTTCGCACGTGTCGCACGCTACAGGCCCGGTTCATATTATATGCGTATTATGTACTGTTTTAATTTTCTAAAGTTCTATTATGTGGACGCGGACGGCTATAAATCGTGACAATTACGTATCGTTTTTTTTTTTTTCGCCGTACTCTCCGCGGGTACCTCCTATGCGCTAATATTGTTCGTGATTTAGTAGGATTATTATTCTATAGCCGGCCAGCCGGTCCGCGAAAAAAAAAGCCCGAGATTTTATCCGTTTTTTGCGCGGTCGGTCGTACGCCCGGACGATATGTTTTTTTTTTGCGAAATAAAGCGCGCGTCGCGGCGATTCGTCTTGGATAACTAGCGGTGTTTATTTCGGCAGACAAAAGATTGAAATACGCGATTATTTTCAATTTCGGAAACAAATAATATATCGGCTGTACCCGCGCGCACGCGTACAGTAGGAGGCGGGGAATGGCCGTTTCGTTATTAATCGTCACGTTTAATCGGTTTCTATACATTGTAGGCGTTAAAGTATTCACCGTCGACGTGCGTATTAATTATGTTTTTGAGTGTTTTTTTTTTTCTGGCGGGGAGGTTCCGTCTGTCCGATATCGATTTCCTTTAAGCGCAATACACCCGCAGTGATGACGCGACGTCCGTTAACAATAACGCAATTAACAGCGTATTCGATTCGTATTGACAATCGTTTGTTATTATTTGTTTATTGTTTATTAATCTCTTTCGCTATGATATTCGAGATGGCCGATGCGTCCGTCATTCAGTACGATACATGCGCGTACGGTGTTACAGAAAGCGCTTAACGCGTCGAGATTCTTTTCGTTTTCCACTGTCGCGATGCGGCGACGCTATATTTCTTTTTTCATCTGCGATTACTGTTCGGGGCTTGGAAACGGCCGGAATCAATTTTACCCGATAACGATAGCCGGATCGCGATAATAATAAAAAAAAAAAAAACCACTCTGTATACTTACGCGCGTGCGAAAAAAACGATCTCGGAGTGATTTTTTTTTTTCATCCGTCGCATTTATGGAAACCTTACGCGCGGCCTCACGCAAACCGTTCCGAACATGTGTGTATACGGTACGTGATGTAGGCACGGCGATATAGTAATAAAATACTATTATGTACAGTATACGCGCTTAATGAGTTTAATACTTTTTTTTTACTTAATCACGATAATTCAATAGTATTGCAGTGTACGACGTGTGTGTCGAAGCGACAGGGATTTTAAAGTCTATCGAAAAACAAAATATTATAGACCCGTCGCGGTGAATGCGGAGGGGAGGAGAGGTTAAGGGGATTCAGCCCCCCCCTCGGTTTCCGCGTTCAAATATAAAAAATCCCAACAAATAATAACATAGAATATTGAGCCTCGAAAACTTACGCGCGCACAATAATAATACAATCGCTAATAAAATACAATAATCTTTGCACATTTGCACTATAATACCGACTCGATCGAATGTACAAATAATAATAATTATTATTGTTGTACACATACTGCACAATTACGTAGGTGTTTCGCAAAATAGTCGGCGCGGTTTACGCGCGCCGTTTTAACATATAAATTACTAACCGTTTAACCACCTCCTACATCCCACCCCCCTCTATTCGCGAATTAAAAAAGACCAGGGTATGTCAAACGCCGTCGTCTATGACGCTGCGCCGTTCAACAATATTTGAAAACAAATACGGTAAATCGTTTATAGAAGTATTTACATAATGATTAACACTTTTGTGATTATTTTTTTCCGGTTATCGAAATGCGAGATGATAAAAACGACACACTTACAACGTTTACAGACAATACTTTTTATGTATTATGTTTCAATAGGCAAGTGGCAATTAATATACCTGCAGTATATGAGTATATAGCCAACAGGCAATTTAATAGGTACGTCCTAAATCGTTGTTTTTTTTCCCTCGTACAGTGATTACTGATTATTTATAATTAAAAATGACGATACCGCTAAAATGTTACGTAACCACATATTGAAAAAAAAAACAACAGCAATGTCTAAATATAGGTTGAGTTGAACAAACAAAAGCTTTCTGGGAAAAACTCGGCCAGTTAAAATGCGAACAAACATTTACTATATATTAAAACAAGTTTACTTTTTGTCTAAAAAAATACGAACGTTGAAAACGTTGAATATTCGGTGACAATAATTTGTGTAGTCTTTGATACGTACGAAATCGACAAATTCGAAATCGTGAATTCCCGATCCGAGATTTTCCACTGCAAAACCGTCAAAATTAATCTTATACGTTTTGTGATTTTAAATTTTAAACATAAACACGTGGTAGTGTTTGACACACTACAGTACTTGCACGCGAATGTTTTCGCAAGTTGGCTAAACCACTAAAGTGGTTTTAGCCTTTTCGGAAAGTTATAATATCACTCCGTCGAGTTTATATCGCCGTTATTGGGGAATATTTGTCTAGAGTGTATTTCTCGAAGCATAATTCACATCCCTGCGGATTTACGAACTCCCGTACAACGCGAATATGACGCAAATAACATACAAACAACGAATAGTTATTAACCCGTAAATAATACACGTAATAATTCGTTAGGATAAATTTTCAGTAGTTCTAAACAATAATATATAATAACGTTATTAAATTAAACAACATTATTGATGTTAATTATGAAATAACCCAAAAATTATTTATGCACATTATCTACGCAATCATAATATACGTATTATTAAGTCCATACACGAATAATATTTTTTTACGCGAATTAATTATGCGGCGTTTAAACGTTTAAAAAAAACAAAATTAATCTAATTTTGATGCGAGTACAGTGCACGCACCTATATATTATTTTCAATTCGGGATAAAATTTACATTATGTACTTATTTATGTTTCTGTGCGGTGTATGTAGAATATCTATATATTTAAAGTGTTTTGCCCGAAAATTATCATATTTTAATTACTGTTCGAGTACACAAGTAGCTGGCCTGCTGGTATACTGTCATTATAATACGTCCATCATAATAATAATACGATATTGAACTAATCCAAGTTCGAATATTATATAATATTAGTATAAATATTCGAGATAGATGATAATGTTTTATTACTTGCATACGTGTGTATAAAGGGTTTTATACTTAAATAGAAATAGTATGTATATTACGAGGTGACGCTTAAAGTTCAACGTTGAACATATTGTCCGGGCGATTTTGTTCTTCTACACGATGTTTATGTGAATTTTCTATTTCTTTATGTCTGCAAACGGCTTTTTTTATACTGGAAATTTTGCTCCGAGCAAAATACGGCAAGAGATGTGAACCTAGTCGATACACGAAGACGTCGTTTATTTGATTTTTTAACCACTTTTAATAATAGCGGGAGAAACCCGAGAAGAAAACCGTATAAAAAAATAAACGAACAAATTCACGACACTACGAGCATTATTATTTTTGATTTTTCAATTTTATTTTTCTACCAGAATTCTTATTCCGAAATTCAAGTGTAGCATATTTTCAGAAAGAAAATTACGTCTAGATGGGAAAAAAAACGTAGGAAAAACGGGTAAGTTTACGAAAATAACGGTTTCATTATTTTCGATTTTGTTTGTTTTTGCTGTAATACGATTAAAAATAACTCTTGAAACCAGAAAGAGCAGATGGCGGAGTATTAGAAGGAATAACCAAAAGACCCAAAGCCGGAACCAAAACTACCGGTCGATGTGATGGTACGTCACGAGAAAATATTTCCAGTTAATTCGGGAGGATGTTCAAATAGATAAGGCGTAATAATACAATCGTAGGGACTAATGGAACGGAATAATGGTGCAGAAAGCTAAAGGGGCTCGAAGACCGGTTAAGCTGTCAAGAAGAATACTGCAGCCGATGAAAAAGACGATTTATAGGAAAACAGTTTAAACCAGTAATGTAATTAGTGATTGTCCGCAACTTATTGTTTTGTGCGCGGTTTTAGTTCCGATCTAAGAAATCGGGGCAAATGCGTAAAGTTAGCAAACGATTTTTGATTTAATTGTCGATTTTATATGCATATATATATAGGTACCTGCAGATGTGCTGAAAATGTTTTGTATTTTACCTTTAATTTCGTTCACGCGCTACCGCTGCTGTAAATACAGTCCACGACCTTCGGTATACTCGTTTTAATCGTTAAAAAAACGTTATATAATATGTTTATGAGTATTCACACGAAATAGATTACTATTATATACATATATATATATATACTAGAAAAAAAAAAAACACGCACACACAAATACAATATAATTATTATTATAGGTATAATATATTAAACAATGGGATGTCAATGAAATTATTATTATTGTTTTTTTTTTTTTTTTTTTTTTTTTTTTTTTGTTAATGTCTAATCCGATACTAATAATCTTATTGCGATACATTATATTTCGCGTCTTTACAATATAAACTCGAAAAAAAAAAAAATTATTTATTCATTCATTCGTTTATTATTATTATTATTATTGTTATACTTCGTACGTGTAGTAAACACATTACACGTTATAATGTAGTCGCAGCTGCAGCCGCTACAGAGCGACGCGACGTTCCAATATAAAAGGCGCGACGACGGGCGCGAAAATAAATATTTGAATAAAAAAAATAAAAAAAAAAATCGTACTTGGTTTTTTTTTTTCGACAACAAACGCGCTGTTGCCTAGTGTATAATATAATAATTAGTTTTTTTTTCGCCGTATTGTTACGTCTATATAGCTCACGCGCTAGCTGACTAGGTGGATCTCCTCTTTTGTGCGCCGCGCGAATAGCGAATTGGTATTTTTTTTCCGCAGCCGCCAGCACGGTACGAAAAACGCGCAAATCATTTCGGTTATTTTTTTTTTTTTTAACTCGCGTCATGCGATAATCAATAATATTGATTAATCGAGTTCTCTAGGTTAAGGTTTCGAAAATTATTAAAAAAAAAAAAAAACACCTTTATATCGTGGTTTATATGAAGCAACACCGTGTACATACATCGTTTTTCTCCCGGAGGGAGGGTGAAAAAAAAAGACACGACGAATATTATCTCGTTTTATTAAATCGAATTTAAATTTACGCACTTGCGCAGAGATCAATGTTAAGGCGTATAGGTTGCAGTGTTCTCGGAGTGTTCGATTCTAAAGTTTTCCCGTAGACATAATAATATCATAATCGCGAAGCCGCGATACAAGCGCATTATTCGAAGTTTTACCCGCAAACACAGTAAACCGTAAAGATGTAATAATTACTATATGCGGTTCGCTGCGAGAAATTCGAAATTTCAACAGACGAAATCCGCAGCGTTATCGCGTTATTGCGTGTGAATATAATTTATTCCGTATCGTGAACTCGTCGTCGTGTTGTTATTGTTATTACGATTGTTTCCACGAGGAAGAATCGTCAAGTTTTCGAGATTTTTAATTTTTATAGTCCAGGAAGTTTTAGCGCAGTGACGAGCGATAGAGTATTGCAAACAAATACGAATACTCATCCGCAGCGCATAATCGCATCACTATTCTGTCTCGTAAAATGGTAATTTTTTTTTTATTTCAGTTCTCAAGGACGCGAAAAAAATTAATAATGACACATACCAGCAGCTATATTGTATTATTTATATGTACCTACACTGCTGCAACGGTGCAGGTTGTAATCTACGCGGTGTTTTTATTGTCCTATGCAGCGCCTGTGTGACGCAGACGGGTATTGGGAAATTATAGAATTATTTCAAAAATATTGTTATTCACGTATTCGCATATAGTCCGGCGCGGATACGATCGCGAATAGCGATCGATTATTTTATGTTACAATATTTCCAACATGTATATTGTATCTATAATATACCAACGATTATTATAACTGGCCGAGACGCGAATTTATTTTGCCGGGAGCTACTTTATTTGCGAAAAAAATGTCTAGATTTCCAACAGTTTTTCTAAAAAACTGACAGCAAATCTAATGTCCGATACGTCAGATTTATCTATACTTGGCTGGTTGGCTCCAGGGGAAAAATACGACTGATACGACGTTCGAAATCGAAACTGCGCTGAACGCTCGAAATAAAACAGAGATCACAGTCCTCTTAAAGGTGCAAGCCATTTCAAGCCCTTAATAATTGTTATACTATGCTATAGTTGTATACCCGTCGTACAAAACGGATTATCACAACTATTTTATACATTTAGTTGCCGTGGTAAATCGACAATGCGTTACAGACGGACGTATGACTGATCACGGCTTTTATTCATAACTGCATACGATATAATATTATTGTTGTTTGAAAAAAAAAAAAAATCATCTCAATATTGGGTGCCTATTGGCAGGCACCTAATTAACCGTATTATATTATTTTACTAATTCGGTTAAACTTTATCTATAACGTATACTATACAGCAATTATAGAAGTTTTAATGAACCCGATGTCTGAGTTTGCACTACACGCAGAGAGAGAGAGAAAATTGTAAATGCTGGCTATTGAAAATTATATGTAATACACATATTTATAGGTAGTAAAATCTAGTTTTTCTAGTAGTTTTTAAAATATAATGTATTATATTTTTGAGTACTGCGTATATAGAAATTGCTTTAATTTTCGGTAGGAATTTCAAAGAAAATTGTGTAGCTATACAGTTTATACAGCTGTATGCTAATTTATGTATACGTACCTAATAATAGATAGAAAATCAAATAAATATATTAGCGGTTCCCAAGCTGTGGTACGCGCGCAAAGTTCGTGGGTGATACGGAAAGACATTTTTTCATTTATCAAACAAAATAAAATTTATTATTTATCATGCGTAGTTTATTTAACGAACTATACAATAACAATAAATACCAATAAAAACGAATGTAAATACTTAATTTTATTCTTGTGCATTAAATGTTTATGCAATTATTATGTATAGTTTTCATAGTAAAAGACCCCATACACGTAAAACGACGCACACCTACGGTTTGTTTTTTGACAAGTACAAAAATAAAAGGTTATTAGGTCAGGTGGTAAATGAAAAATTTCAAAACGTGCAAATGTGTAAATGGTATACGCTAATATAAAATGTTTGGGAACCGCTGGAGTAAATTGTACGATTATAATCTCATTAAACTAAAAACACATTTTATGTATTTTAAAAATACCATTTACGGTACTTTTGTCTTCAAAATTTCAAAGCACGTTTTTTTTTTTTTTTTAGAAAACTTGTTTGCTTTTTAGTGCATTAAGATGCACAGTCTTTTAAACACTTTAGGTACACTGTCATCGGGTATATAATATGACGAGCAAATGGTATTTTTCCGAGTTCGCGGTAACAATAATAAGGTATTCGGGTATACCTACACAGATATTATGTGCTTAAATTTTTTTCAATATTATTTGCGTGTTGTCGACATTTTATGACATATTATATGGGTACCCGGGCATATTGTACGTATACGGTGTCTGACAAAAACAATAATAATAATATTGTATTAAATCTCGACGGGCGGTGAGGTTATCGAATCGTTACGGTACGGGTAACTTATATATTATATTATAATATGGCCGCCTAGTTACCACACTTCGACAAGTTCGGTACATACTCGTATATACTTGGGTGCATAGGTACGTATTATATAACGTCAAACAGCGTCGAACAGGCGGGTACCGTTTTTGGCGTTTTCGTACGAACCGTACGTAATCGCTTCAGTAAAAAGGCTAATTTTAAACAATCGAGAAAGGGTCCTACAGATAAGTATATATAATGTGCGAGCGTATAACGTCGATATTATTATATTCGAAAACGATTCAAAATCAATCCGTTATATACGATTATATTGTTGCGCGAAGGAATATTATCACTATTATAGCGATTTCGTTGGTCAACCGACATCAAGATTATGTGTACGTAGGTACAACAAGGGACAGGCGAGAATATTGTTTAATTAATTTCAATTTAATTAATTGTCAGACAAAAGACGCGTATTTATAGTCCAACGCGATGTCCTTGTAATAGTTTAACTGCGCGATGTACCGGGGGGGGGGAGGAGGGTTACGCAATCCAACCCTGTATATATATATACGTGCGATAATGATAATATTTTTCAAAATACAATTTTATACCGAACGTTATGATTTATGAATTAGGCTCGACGATTTGAGCACATTTTTCAAAATCGATTATGCGTTAAAAATTGTGTATAGTCATATCAGTATAGAAACTCAAAGTACCCTCTACTTTTTTTTAGATTCTGCGAATAAAATGAAGAAGCTATTATGGTTTTACAAAGATACGTTTTGTTTTTTTTTCTTTCACGGAGAACACTTTTACGGTTATAGTAAAAACGCTGTAAAAATCTCGTCATGTCACACTTGTTAAAAGAAAATGTGGATTTTTCGTCCGACGTTAAACTATATTCGAAATATTTTCGCGAAATTCCCAATACTGTTTTCAAAAAAATTGTTTGTTTGTGATTGTTGGCTGTATTCAATTATTATTTTCTTTTCAATTTTCACAACTTGTGTATACATCAATTATACAACATTAAAATCGCAAACTAAATCATAATAAGGTAATTATCGATTAACTTAAATGGTACCCACTTTATGTACTATTACATTGGTATCATATAGTATGTACACAAATAAGTTACGATGCATTTACGTGTTTATATAAATATTATTTTTTTGAACTAGATTTCTTCTTTATCTTAGAGAAAAAAAAAACCTAATACAAATATAGATTATAGGTTCTGTTAGATTAGGTTTGGTTCTGAAATAACGAACGTATATTACATTTAAAAAAAATCGCCTTGTTATAATATTGGAAAAATACAAATGATATTGATAGCCCGAAACATCGCGACTAAAATTTTTTTTTAAAAAAATTAAAAATTACGAGGAAAAATTAAAAAACGAAATGGACACGTCATTATAGAAAAAAAATGCACTTTTTAAGGTTTTGTTTAAAAATATATAGTAAGAGATTACACCAGCCAATATTATATTTCAATAAAATTTTCCTTGAACTAATTCGAAACCTTTTTTTTTTAGTTTTGTTTGCACCTCCACATCATCTGCTTACAATACCTAACAATTACCTATAGGTACCGGTAAATCTGATCATATCGCGAAAAATAAAAACACAAATACAAATCAGGGGGACTCGTGAGGTTAAAAATTAAATGATTGTGTTTTTTTGCTTTATTTTTTTTTTTAGCTATTACAATAACTATAAAGCCTCGTGTTTAAAAAAAAAAAAAAAATAATAATAATAATAATAATTAAAAAATTAAATATAATAACAATAACAATAAAATATAGGTAGGTACCTATAATTAAGTGGGTCAGTGATTTCGAGTTTGCAGGTTTTTAATATGGTCAAGGCGTTATTATTTCGAACGCCGAAATGAAATCGTATGATATAATCTGCAGAACTATAGGTAGTATAAATACAAGAAAAAAAATCGTCTGAAACAATATACTATATTATTACGATGTGATTGATTGTAAAACGTAATATTAGTAGAGACATATATTGTAATTATTTGCTTATTGAACTCTATGTAGTTATGACTTTTGATCCGAATGAAAAATCGAAAAAAAAAAACTGTCTATGGTGTACTTGTGAAAAACGATTGGATATAAATCCGTTCGCGACTCGAGTATATCACGGCGAAATAGCAGAAAAGAAAAAAAAAGATTCAAAACTATAAAATATGTTTTACTTAACTACACCAACTTATACTTATGAAGGGGTTTCTTAACATATATTTTGTTTTCTCGTCCGTGTGTCTTGAGTTTAATTTAATAAAGAAGAATATTCACTATGTGGATCCTATATAAACGATTTTTATTTTTTGATATCTTAATAAAAAACGAAAATGTCGGTAAAAAATTGTTCGCAGTATCGATAGGAAATACTGTTTTATTTATAGAACATATAATTGGGTCTCATTGCCCGAAACTCTGCCGAAAAACCGCAATCGCGGAAACGTAGAACGTTTCTGCGGTCGTTATAGTGCCAGCCCTCTAAATTATACATTCCGAATATCACTTTATCTATAAATAATCAATAATAATATTGTCCCAATAGTAAGCAAATTTCGACCCATGTGCCGAAGATGATACCAATTATAGCTAATAAAAATATTAATTAATAAAATGTTGTTTGTACCTAAGAAGGTATCTACTCATTTTGTGTCTAATATAAAAATACAAATTTGATTTTATTAGTTTTTAAATAGGTATACAAATTTAGATTTCTAACAAGAGTACAAAACCTTAACGTTTATACAATTATATGAAAATAAAGTAAGTCCGTTAGAAAATAAAATAAATAAATACAATAGATATATTTATGTAAATATAAATAAGGCCACGAAAAATTCTGCACCGGGTCCCGAAATCGGTCGAGCCGGAACTGGTCACTATACATCACGTACAACACAGACACAGAGAACAAACGAGGTTAGCGACGAGGACCCTCAAACTACCTATACTCTTAGAGTCGTACGAGAACGTTTTACACGACTCGTTTTATTAATATTTAAGTCGCACAGGGATAAAACGTATTAAATGTCTCGTAAAATCGTTTAAGTACAATTATATATATATATATATATATATATCGTTTTGTAATAATTTCTCGTTTTAAATAATCTAGACGGACGCTCGTAGTGTATACAGCGCTGCAGTGTGCGCTTAGTGCATCAGCCTGCGAACAATTAAATACGAGTTTTATTATTTCGGAAAGCGCTTTTCGAGGCGCGGTAAAGTTATGATGCTGCTCTGCTGTTACTGCTATGCTGCTGCTGCTGTTATACGGAAGTTACATTGCGCGGCGGAAACTTAAACACGAAATATGGTACACTCGTTAAAATAAAAGCGAATGATTAATATCCTAATACAACATTACTACATACATAATGTGATTATAATAATATAGCAGAAAATAATGGAAAAGTTTCGAAAACGCTAAGCACACACACACACACATGCGCCCGCGCAATAAGAGGGGTAGAAACATCGTATATTATATATTCACGGTAAACTTACGATGATGTGTGTGTTTAATCGACGGAAATTAACAATATTATTGTATACATATTATATATTATTAAGTTCTATATAGTTTTCTTATGTTATGGATAGGTTTTTTTTTTTCGAATGCCTGAAATCGTTATACTAAACGAAAACCGGATATCCTTCGCACGCTATGAGTAGGCCGGCTCTTTTACGTCTTGGTATAAAATAGTTACATAATTCATCAAAAAAAAAACACGATTTCGAGTTGTGTTCCTTTACGTTATTTCTTCTCATTAGGTGTTTTGTTTTTTTGCGATTTTCGAGATAATCGTTGATAAATTGTATTCCTATAAAAAAATGCGAATGTCTATTTTTAAATGAAAACATTTGAATTGAGCGTTTTCGGGCATATTTAACGGTTGCTCATTATAGTTTTCGGAGTGGAAAAAAAAAACAAAAACAAGCTTTACTCGGAATATAAAATCACAGAATTCACAGCAACGACGTATATTAACGTTTTATTAAAAATAACCGATAAGATATTATGCCGATGAAATTTTTCTCAAATTCGTGTATGTATAATAATATACCTATAGGTATTGAATATTATAGATTCTGCAGTAATATACTGAGAATCGAGAACGATCAATGCATGCATATGTGCGTGGAGCGAAATCGATTGTGACGGGTAAACGAAGAATTAAAAAAAAAAAAACTTACACGGTCGTCGTCAGGTTTTTTTTTTGTAGGTGATCGGGTTCGGTGTAGGCCTATCTACTACATACCGGAAATCACAAGTCTGTTGTAATGACGTTAACATACGACCGGGACCGACGGCCGCGATATAATATAACGCTACGACTATATAATATACGAGAGATTAACGCCTGCGAATCCAATTTTACATGCGCGCAACAGATGATGGTATTATACGAGTATTATCATTTTGTTATCAATAAAGCGAACACGCAAATCCCGAAATCCGCCGCTGTCGGTCATAACCTCGAACCAAGGGCGTCCGGGTCGTCCGAGAAAATTCAAGGGTGGGACGCGTCGTTACAGTATGGTTTTTTTAGATTAATATTGTTTATTGGATTTATTAACTCGATTTTAAACCCCCCCCCCGCCCCCGAGAGAGTTATTTATAAAAAATGTCAGCCCGAAAAACTCTACGTTGATGTATGGGTTTTTTTCGAACATACGAACTTTTGAGAGTCGTATCAAAATAATTAGACGACACGATATTATGACGACGACGGATCCAAACGAGGGCTGGAAAAAATAAAATCATTTGCGAGTGGCGTAAAAGTTCGATTCGAGAATACAATCACGCGTGGCGAGGTCTTGCGCTTTTAACTTTTATTTTTTTCTACTCGCTCTGTATATTATAGTAAGTATTATAAGTTTTTTTTTTTTTATTAATCGAGCGCGCGTAAAAATTTAATAATATAACAATTATTATTATATTATTATTGCCGCGTGTCAACATTTGCCGTTGTGCAGTTAAGAAGACGCGTTATGTGACGTAATTTTGTTAATACATAAAGACGACGACGACAAGACGCGCGGCGTGACGATAGGACGGCGTCCCATATTATAACAATATTATACGCGAGACACGAATGAAAAAAAAAAAAATAATAAAACGCTGTAAAATCTTACTTAGAAGACTATACAATATACATACACGCTCGGTGTTGAATCCGGAGAATTTCTCTGGCGAGTGCTCGCCTATTATTCACCGGTCTTTGTTTTTTTTGTTTTTTTTTGGTCACTGGTTCACAGTGTTATATTTTTTAGGGGGAGGGCGAATGAAATTCAAGGGGGGAATTTATCCGTCCCCCTCTTAGAGTATACCCGAATTCTACGCCGCATACACTATCTAAATAACCGTTTTTCATTGGAAAAAAAAAATAAGAAAAACTACACTGTCCTTGTCTAGTTTTCAATCCGACGAAACACCGGGTTGATTATGTTGATACACTCCAGCCCAATGTTCGTCAGTCGTCCGTTGGATATGTACACAATTTTCGAGTAACACCGTAATAAATGGAATTTCTAATCCGATTGATCATCATCACGTCTAATGAGAAACACGCGGTATATAAACGGGGAAAAAATTGCGAAAACGTCCGTAAATAGACGACCCCCTCGGTGACGTTGACATTGTATATCTATTGTATTGTAAGGAATATATATTATTGATTTCTGTTTTATAATAATATATACGATTGAATATTATCGTAATGTGTCTCTATAGTGTCACCATCATCACGATCGTGTTTGAAACCTTGTGCAAAGTGTTGAAAAATGATCGCCTGCTTCCCCGTCACACATTTTAAAATAAATAGAAATTTCCATTTATTAACTCGGGAAAAAAATGTTATATGTCAAAATCGTAATTGTTGGAAATTTATTCGTAAAATGGCTACATTAGATATTTTTGTAAAAACAATTTTTTATTTTCAGAAAAATATATAATAGAGAAACCATAAAACAAAGCTACGGATATTTTTATGTGAAAAAAAAAAATTTAAATATCGAACAACAGTTATTTCGGGTGTCGGGTGTCGTCGCGCCCTGCAGGATAAAGACGGCAGGAAAAATGAAATCGATTTTACACGAAATCTTCGTCGTATCTATAACGATATTATATAATATATAGATATACGATATTATAACGGCCGGATCGTGATAGAAATAATCAAAAAAAAAAAAAAATCACCCTGTATACATTATACTTTTTACTTTTTTTTGTTTATTTTTTTTCCATTATTCCGACGACGGAGGTGCTTAGGCACGCCATTATAACGCACACGATAATATTATTGTTATTGTTATTATTGCCGTTGTTGCTGTTGTTGCCGTCGTTGTTCTTGTTGTAGGTACGGATCAACGATCCGCATTCCGCGATCCAAGACCCGCGCCGTACACTAGAGACAACAATACGACGGCTATACGCATGTGTAAATCTGCCGCCGAAAAGTACGTGACGACGCTCTCGCCGTCTGCCGACGAGGGGACACCCGCCACTATATATGATATTATAACGATAATCATTTTTTTTTTTTTCTATTATCAATATTATATTCGGCTTCTTTTTCTTTTTCGGCTTTCGACCGACGGGCCGACGACGACGAGGCATACAAGTACGTAGGTAATATTATAATATTATGATAATAATAATAACGTTCGTCGGAAACTGACGTTTTTCAAAAGACGAGACGCGCGACATTATATAATTTATTATCGTTATTATTATGCTAAAATCATTCCGGACGATAGAACGCAATCGTATTATATCTATACGGGGTGTTTCGCCGTTCAATGTCAATTTATATACGCGCAAACATAAATAACAGCAGCTACAATATAATATAATGACATTATAGTCTATAAAACAACGGGAATAATAATACGACGACGACGACGACATTATTATGAATATACGCGCGACGTAACTACGATATAATATGATAATAATAATAATAATATCCTTAATCTTACATTGTAGTCGAGAAGATCCGAGACGGCCGTCTCTCGCGCGGACGGTTTCGTCATCGTCGCTTCGTCTCGATTCATTATCGTTATTTGCAGTGTCTTTATAGTATATATTTTACTGTATCAGTACTATCATATCATATACTTAAAAACATAACTTGTACATATTATGTTGCAATTGCAAGTGCAAACCCGATACAGTGCCGATGAAGTTATCCCGAGTGTGAAACATATAGAACCTATATATATAGCCTATTAACCTGATATATTATATACCTAGTCGATGAAAAGCCACCGCGGGTTTAGGTAAAACAAAGGGGAATATTGGACAAATTCAACCTACCCGTTGGTCTCAACCCGATAACGTTACAAGGAAGCCGATGTTCCGGTTGTAAATCTTAAATCCAAGTCGAAGTCGACGAAAAACCACGACTGCAGGTTGTGTATTTAATCAGTTTGGGCCGTTTGGATAGGGTCTGCAAAAAACGTAATCGCAGTATGTCGCAACGTTCTACTCTGTCTATAGAGTGATTATTTACGACATTTGTTTAGGGGAGTTTACATACGTGGAGCGTAATACAGTTGCAAAACGTTTTAGGAGTCTTTATAGTGTGTGCAATATCAGTGGGAACATTTTTTTAAGGGAGTTTACCATTGTATACTGTTTTACGAGAATGAGCTATTCAACTCGCTATCGAAGGTAAACAAAATCGTTACATTAACATGTTTTTTTTATTTTTAATAATTAATATTTGTAAAATTGCCACTGTTGAGTTTGTCTTCAAAATGTTATTCGTAAACGGCGACGGTCCACAAATTGTACAACATGTGTTAGTATATCATCTCTGAAACCGATTTTAAAGGCAATTTCCAATTGTTTTACGCGAACGCATTACTGGTTAGAACGACGGAGACGGCAAATTATTCAACTGTGCAGACGGAGTCGAACGATTTGACCGAGAGTCGAGAGTACGTCGCGTCGTCGATCGGGGAGGGGCGGTTATAATTATAGTTTTATAGACGAGTATTTAATAATACTATTATATCACATGTGTGTTATATTCTTGTCGGACCGGTAAGCATTATATTTTATATTATATTACCCACTAAACACGTCCGAAAATGGTAAAAAGTATAAAATATCGTTTGACGTTAGTTGTCCCTAAGGACGGCGCATTACACATGCAGTCTATAGGTACTGCAGTTTAGTCGCGTGATAATAAAATGTGACGCGATTATATAAGCGCGTGTAAACGTATTTATAATTACTGTTGTCGTAACAGTCGCGAAAAGCGCGACTACGATGTAAAATAAATTATTGTAAAAATGACCATAACGACAAGTTCGTAACATTAATATTATTATGTAGATAGTTATAGACCTATATAGATAGTTGATAAAAGTCGATAATGAGTATTATCAATGAACGTATTATATAAGGTGTTTCTGAAAAGTGAATACACACGATTTCCACTATTTGTAAATCGAAAAACGCTATCGCAGTAGTGCCGGTAGTTGAAAACATATGCACAGCGACCGTCCATACAGCAAAGGCGGCCGCCTCTTCATCGGAAGAAATCGTTCGTTTCGAAAGGATGATAAACGTATTTTTAAACTTCGCACAAGATCTATACGAAATGTTTTCTAGTTCAAAAACGGTACATTATTAATATAACCGCGAATAAGAATAAGAGCAATTCAAAAGCGTCCGAACCTCGTGAAAACGAGCTTTCGTAAACCAGATTGTATCTCGTTGGTTTGATATAAGGCAAACTTAGTGTAGGTTTACTGCAACGCATGCGATATCGAAGTCGTCGTCCGAAAAAGGATATAAGACGTGATAATACGTGAGAATTCTGTCTTGAGAATACAAAATATTAATAGGCATTCGATTTTGAGCGGAACGAGGAATGTATTGTTTTACTATGATGTGATGGGTTTTTTTTTTTTATTACTTTTGTGTGTCTTTGAGTAACATTTCTACCAGAAATCTTGCTCCAATAAAAAAACGACAAGAGACCATTTTTGTTGTTGCATAATTGGATCTAGTCGGTGCATTTTCGTTAAAACTAATCACGGAATACATACTTCGCTTTTTGTAAACTTGGTAAAATTATAAAATCAAGTTGATAATTTATAAGTATTTGACATTTTCGGGCGTTTTAAGTTCAAATTCCGACGAATATTATAAAAATGACGGCATTTCTTAACATGTTTAAACCGAACTTCGCTTAGAACTGCGTGTTTCGTCAACAATGATTTCGTCAGCTGTGTACGCATATAAATTAAAAAACTTTATACATTAATCCTTCCCAACTTCCCACCTACAACAACAGCACACCCATCGGTAGTATCGGCCTATTTTTTTTTTTTATTATCAATATTATATTTTCTTTGGAACTTTAAAGCAGCGGGTTCAACGCGAAATAATAATATTGTTATCCGTATAGAAACTCAAGGTTAATGAGCACTAAAAAAAAAAAAAATAAAACAAATTAAAACTGATATAATTATTCTTAGTTAAATAATTGGAATAATTACAAATTATTTGTTTGTTTTTACAAGTACTTGTGTTCGAGGAATATTTTTCATAATGATATTAAAGTACACGGGAATTCCCACAAATAATAATAAACTTCCACATAAAAAACACATAAACATAATAATAAATAATAATTATAATAATGGGCAATTTGAATTTTTGTTACGAGATACGATTATTCAATCGAGTGTAAATCACGATAATGATTACCAATCGAAATCTATATGTAAGTTATGGAAATTTGTTCTTTTTTTCTCCCATTGTGTTTATAATAAACCGACGATAACAAGGAAAACCGTCGAAATTGGTCTGTGGATTTTACTCGATTTAATTGGTAATGATTATATAGGTACGGAGTAAATTTTTAATTTTTTTTAACATAGCTTATACTTTACGATTCGAATAAAAAGAAACAAAATGCCGTATTCGTGCTATTGTTACACAGCGACGTATTATTGTTTTAAGTATGGAAAAGTAATAAATACCTATTATAATAATATAGTGACAAATTTGCAGTGTCGTATAGTATGGTACATTTTTAACAAATCGCTTACGTATATTGTAAACGGTTGCAGAATAGTGAACGTATCTATTGTTCCTATCGTCGCCTTAAACGTCGACAAAATAACTATACATATTGTAATAGGGACAAAAAATAATATACTTTTTGTACTTTGTTTTATTGTTAAGGCCGTTTGTGTTTTTATCAAGTGCAGTAGCGGTCAAAAATCGCGATTTAAATATCTCTTTTTCATTATGTTGATTTGTATGCGATGATGTAATATACTATATAGAATAAAAAATCTCGCCAAATATCTTCGATCCATTTGTGGATGGAGACAGAGTAGAACGTAGAGTAGCAGGAAGAATACAGGGCTAGAGGCCTTGTACGAGTATACAATAAAGTAAACGTAATAAAGAGGAGATTACAATAATGGTTGGGGCGCGCTTGGAGCAGTCGAAATGAGCTAATCAAATAGCAAATTGAGCAGAATCCGCGCATAAAAATACCCTCTAGAAATGCGCAATGAAAAACGACGTTGTATAATATTATTCAGTGGAGGTTCAAACTGGAAAGAAAAAACAATGGATATAGAGGTTAGGAACGAGGGATATTTGGAGATGAGAATGGATACGGTTTTTAGAGTCCTAGAAACTAAAGGTAAAGAAGAAGATACCAGAAGTCTATATTATATTAGAGCGCACGATCAACATTACTGAGTCGGTAATAATATCTAAATGAAACACTATTTTCATACTATTGCAGAATTAAACGAGAAGATAAATATAATATTTATTCAAATACAATATGTGTAATTGGCAGGGCTCGGACTTTATGCACTTTAAAGTCCACAAACAAGTGTTTGAAAACGTAAAAATCCCTGAAAAATATATATTTTAAAAAGCAAAAATTATAGAGAGGTTTAAAAATACACCGAAAAACGGATCTAACTTATTAAATAAAATTGTACCTATGCGTATTACAAAAAAAAAAAAAAACTGTGTTAATCATTTTTGTAGCGTTAGACAATTATATTTTACAAGTTAGAGCTGTTATAGAGGTGCCGTTTAAACCCCTCCACTATTTTTGTTTTTTTTTTAAATATTTTTTAAGTGATTTTTTTTCTCAGATTTTTTGACGGTTTCATGCAATTTATTTTGTGGATTTTAAGCGCACAAGTCCCACATCCCGATAATTAAATGTAACTATTCCGAAACGTTCGTTTCGAATAACTAATACGAATCAATTGCACGTGTACGCGAATTAATTACATGCAAACGCATAAAGTACTTTGCACCATAGTCAAATGCCAAAAAAAAAAAAAACCATGAATAAAACGCATCGAAATTGTATTACTCGGTAGTATAGCAAAAAAAAAAAATAAAAAACAAAAAACTAATAATAATAATATTAATTTCCATATTGTTATACCGTCGTTAATATATTATTGGTGTTTTTTTTAACGATAAACGAGTTTTGTAGAAAAAAAAAATTTAAAAAAAAAACCTTTAAACGACGACGATGACGACAATAATGACACAAGACTATCTCGTAAAAAAAAAAAAAAAAATTATAATATTATAATATTATAATAATAATATAATAACGATAATAATATGCTCATCGTGCTTACCTTCCCTCTTAAATCTGACGGACTCCATCGCGCGTCGATGGTTTCGGTTCACTAAACGTACTCCGCAATAATAACAACAACAATAATAATATGATAACGCGCTTACGACGTCGGTGCTCATTTATTATTCGCGAGATCGTCGCGTAGGCGTTTGCCTGTTGATTGGACACCCGGAGTCGAAAAACGCATACGACCGTAAACCAAAACTACTGCGCGGCGGGCCACGAGCGGACGGCATCCGATATTAAAACAACGACAACGATGGTACATTATTATTATTATTATTATTACTATTATTGTTATTTTTTTTCTCTACCGCGTGATTAAAATCGTCAGTCCGCAGTGTCTCCGCGGAAAAGAAATAATAATAGAAAAACAAACGAAAACAATGAGCTCGCCGTACATAATGTGCGCCGGCCGCCATGCGGCACAGCCTCCGGGGTTGACCGACGTCCTTTATATAGGTATATATTATTGTTTTATATTCTTGTAAAAAAAAAAAAAAAACAACCATGACTATATACTATGTAGAAACCTTCGCTGGAGTGATAAGTACAATTTCCTTTAAATAATAAGAATAAAAAGCGTAGTCGATAAATTTCTAATATATAATTCTAAAAAAATATTTTAAGGGAAATTTACTAGAGGTGCCTATCGTTCGGTTGACAGTTCGTATAATATATAGACGCAGAAACAAAAACTCGTCGACGCCAATACTCAGCGTTTTCCATCGAGGAAAATTCTCGTAAAACTTTCCCACCGTATACATATATATATAAAAGAAACGCTGATTTCCTGCCGTTGTGAAGTCGGTCCGTCCACCTTATCAAAAATCGATGGAACAAGTGCGGAAAATTTAACGAGTACGTTTTGAAATTCACAAGTCGTACGATTTCGCGTAGCCCGTCCACTGTAAGTTAGTGGGACGAAATCACTGGAAATTACAGAATTGTTTTGAACGATCGGCCTGCAGTAGCCTATTCCATCTGTATTACTGGTAATTATCGTGAGGTTTGGCTCAATAACCATTAAGCTAGACAGAATAGGGGGGGGGGAATTTGCTGTGTCGCAGTGTGTGGGATAATACCTACTTGTGTGTGGTGAAACGCTTCTTCTTGCAGTAAAGAGGGCGGTGCAATGTTCGAAATTGGTGTCGATCGATTATTTATAATTATGAATGGTAATCTCGAGGCCAAACAATAATTATTGTAAGTTCACCCTTCGATTGGCACGTCTCCAATCGAGCGTCACCAACTTCGGACCATTGGGTTTCGATATACCCGTTTGACTTGTGCTGTATCAAAAACGTAGGTCGTTTAGAAACCATCAATTTGAAACGATTAGAGTATTATATGTGTGTAGAGAGAGAGAGGGAGACGAAAAGACGATAATTTGTTTCGTTTTGAAAATATTACATCCGCGAACTAATATCGTAAACCTGTATTTATAATACAGGTATATTATCTATCTGTTTTCGATAAAATCCCGTGCGTTATTGAGTGTGTGTATCGAGAGAAGAAATTTGTCAAAACTCTTCAAAGTGGAAAAAAAAAAAAATAAATCGACTTTGTTCTGGGAAAACACTATGTCATGTCGCGCACTATCGTCGACGTGCAGGTCTGTTATATTGAACACAGAGCGAGGGGATGTACGTCGTCATATTTTAAGTCGGTAAAAGTGTATCGTGTTATGTATGTGTGTAAAACACTAAAAAAAAAAAAAAAACGTTAACTGACAACGACAAATCTACAAATCTGTCGCCTAACAAAAAAAACGAAAATTATAAATACGGATATTCTTTATAAACCAGCGGGAGTCACACTAAATATAAAATTTTTAAAAAAACTGTCGGAGACGTTTTGGACGGAAGAAAAAACAGCGATTTGTAGAATTTAAAGATGAAAATGTCCGAAAAATCTGAATTAAAATCATTTAAGGTGGAAATAAAAATTACACGTATTAGTCAGTTTATTTTCATTCCCTTGAAAATATTTTTTCTGAAAATTATTATATTAAAATTCTATTAATTTTTCCCGCATTACATAAAATTGTTTCGCTCAGAATCGAAAATTCCTAATCAATCGGCCAAAGCACATCATAAATCGCAACCCAGAAATTGACAAACATTATGCAAAATCAAACCCTTTTGTTTTTTATTACAGTTTAATATCTGTCCGAATCGGCAAAGTACATTATTATACATAATATCAATGTTGTATAAATTATGTTAAACGGCAAAATCGCTGTACGGCCCAACCATCTAAATTCGGGGTCCTAAACGGCCCAAGTCGTGCGATTATATGACTTGTATAAGGCCTTTTTGCCGGACGAAAAAGTATACACCGCGGTCAGACAAACGATATTCTAATCTGCAGTACAACGCGCGTTTACGTCGTTCAGACCGAATAACGGAGGGGGCAAAAATTGGGTGTATTCGCATAAGGAGAAATTATGAGAATAAAATCCGACGTTCAACCCGCGACCGGAGATAACGCAACACGGATGTCTGTTCGAGTACATTGTTGTAATACATAGCGTATTAATTACCGTCCGGTATCCCTCTCCCCCCCTTCCCTGTTCGAGCCATCGATTTCATTAGCCGCGACCCCTCGCCGATAAATCCCCGGCCGGATACGCAACGCACCCCGCGGTGAGTGGTCGATAACATTATATACAGGGTCCGAGAGAGCGCGAAACTCTT
Organism: Cinara cedri; assembly: GCA_902439185.1. Taxonomy (NCBI): domain Eukaryota; kingdom Metazoa; phylum Arthropoda; class Insecta; order Hemiptera; family Aphididae; genus Cinara; species Cinara cedri. The sequence goes on along the minus strand of CABPRJ010001907.1, from coordinate 1,207,334 downwards.
GCGGAAATTAATAATCTCGACCGACGGCAATATAATAATTATTATTGTCGGGCGGGTTCGTTAACCCAGCTCGGTTCGATTTACGGACGCGGTTTTGTCCGGAACACGGTGGCGAATACGTTTTCGGTAATTTCTCGCGATATTCAAGGGTAACGCGCGTGCACAATAGAAACGGAATCGAGCGCGTACAATAGGTGTAGGTACGCGCGAATATTGTGACGCCCACGCCGCGTTTTTCGACTTTTTTTTAAAAATGTTTTGTCGTTTAATTCGCGAAACGTATAGGTCAGGTACGTACGTACGAGCCGATAAGTACAACACATTTTCTGTGACGAATATACGACGAGCGATTATCGATTCGCGTACAATTACGAGGAGCGTTAACCGCCCGTGTCTTCGCACGTCGCCAACTGCCATTTTGTCGACAAATAAACCGGTTTCATAAGGTAATAAAAATCTTCCCATTTCGCCGACGCCTGAATCGGTTAAATTTTCACTTTGAATTGAAATATTATTGTTGCAACAAAATTATTATTACTAAAGAAAGTCCAACAGCATGAGCTAAGGTAAATATACATTTAGTATACAATTAGTGTTATTGAAAATACAAAAACTATTGACAACACCAAAAGGTAGTCAACGATTAGATAGATGTAAAAAAATAATTTTACTTGAAATTTTCATAATTTAAGTTTAGTACATAAACATTTCAATAGGACTAGTAATCCCTGCAAAAACGACAACGAAAACGAGTTGTTTCAACATGACCTACAGCGGAATGGAGTCTTGAGGTGTACATCAGGTAGCGTACGTAAATATTAACAAAACAGAATGTCGTCGGCAAAATGGAGAGTCGGCGACGTGGTAACGAACCTAACCGCCGTGCGAAAATAGATTTTTCATTGTACCGAACAATAATATCGAACCACGCGGCGCGAAGGTTTTTTTTTGTTTTGATGTTGTCGTTTTTCTACCAGAAATCGTGTTCCGAACGCCGAGAGTAACGTCTTTTCCGAATGGAAACTCTTAGTGTTAACGACGACATATAGCGGTTTCATTGTTTTCGATTTTGTTCTCTTTTGGTCGTTGCAGCACGTCGAAAAATAACGTTTCCGGCGGTTTTCGCGGGTTCTTCGCACGCCTCGGGCAAGGCCGATTCGACGCCTTGACCCCACCCTCTCTCTAACTATCCACGCATACAGAATATCTCGATTCCCCGGCTCGACCTAACGATATGTTATCACGCGTGATAAGATAAAAGTACGTACAGTCGAAAATCCCAGGGGAAGACAATGTAGCCCCTTTGGCCGCTCATCCCTGCAGACGCCTTGCTTGTGCCAGACATACAATAACACGTCCGGCGTGTTTGTTTGTTTAGGAGAAGTAACGGCGTTTACTGGCAAAGGATTCAAAAAGTTTTTACCGCGGACGCATAAAGACACCCTTTTCCTCGCCGCGGCTCTTGGATCGGCCCATCAAAATAATGCATACGTGTTGCGGACAAACTCAAAAGTCGCAAACCTACGCAAATAAAAACGCGGTTTTAACGTCGACGTTTTTTTGTCATTTATTTTGCGGTCGTCGCGATAAAACAAACAATAATAATTATTATTGTTTTACCGAGCGGAAAATATTATAAATAATTGGCATGCTGATGTTTGTCTCCGGTATTTGCGAAGACAGCGGCGTTTGACTCGTAAATCCCTCAAATTGATCCCTTAAACCCCCGTATTTGTGATTTATCCCGAGTATAATAATATTTGCTTACACCCGATACTATGATCGCGGTAATCGTCGGTTCGAGCATAAACGCAACATTTTGCTTTAACATTTTCTTTGCTGGGCGTTCGATCGCGACGGCGGGACTTTGTTGACATTGAATTCAAAACAATTATACTGAGACCCGTCGAAAATTTGGTATTCGAAAACCGAAATGGACGGTAAAAATATTTTCGATTTACATGCGTCACCGTGTTTCTGGGTGTCCGCGTTCACACACTATACTCCGACGACATAAATCACGTCCAGTGTCCACCCTGCCTCGAAAAAAGAACAACGCGTATTGCCAATTTGTCGTTAGGCTGACCATGTTAGGTTCGGTAAGATCGACTTTTTTTTGTTTTGACCGGCGCAATGACAACAGTTACGACACTACTGTCCGTGACTTTGGACCGTTCGCCGACGAGGCCTTTTACTTCGTTACACGCACCGCGTCAGCCAGAAATACCGATAACGTTTCGAGCGGTGCCGCGGACTAATTTTCGAGACCTTTGCGGGACGGCAGCTAGCTGGTGGTTCGTCTTGCTCGTCCGGTCGCAAGCTCGTGTTTTCTATATCGCGTCACAGGACGGACCGGGCGGAAAGCACGTCCGGTCGTCGTTACGTTGTCGTTATAATAACCGATCGGCGCGCAAATTTTGTTGGTCGTAAACAAAAAAATACGATCGATAATAACCGCAGGATGGTCCGGGCCCGTGTCCGAGTCAAACATCACGGCGAGATTATTATTTTGACCGTATACGTGTGCTGTGAAACACGACGGCCGCCTCCGCCGACGTTGTCGCCGGCCGCCGCAGCAATCGATTTTGTCGGCGGTCGTTGCACGGGCGGCAGCGTTACCGCCGCCGCCGCCGCCGCCGCCGTAGTCGGGTCCGTCGGCTGCAGCGCGCACACACGCACACGTCCGTCGGACGCTGTGGCGGAGTAGGGAAGTTACGGTCGGCAGTTGCGCAGCACCCTGACGCGCACGCAATAACAGCCGCCGCGGCACGACGCAGTGCACGCGCAGCCGGACGGACGGCAGCGGACGCGAACCACCACCGCCGCCGCCGCCGCCGCGCCGCGCCGCCCGCCGTTGTCGTTGTCGCCGCCGTCGCCGCCGTCGTCGTCGCGGTCGTCGCCGTCGTCGTCGTCGTCGTCGTCGCCGCCGCCGCCGCCGTCGCTGCCGCTAACCCGGCGGCAGCGACTTCGGCATTAGTTGTGTACCCCGGCACAGGTGGCCCGCGCGTTGTTTGGCCGGCAGACGCCGCGACACGGTTATTAAACGGCGCGAAACACTGGAGCGGCACGAACGCACGACCAGCAGCAGTAGCAGCAGCCGCACTTGGACGACGCCGACAACGTCACGACGGCCGACAAACAGTCCTATACTGCAGCGGCTGCAGCAGTTATAGCGCGCCGTCAGAAACGACGACGGCGTCGGCGGCGGCCCGGGGACGAGGACACCATGGAGGAACAGTTGATCGGCGAGATCGAACGACGTCCCGTGCTGTACGACAGGAGCGTGCAGGCGTGCAAAAAAATGTCGGCCAGGGACGAGGCCTGGCGCGAAGTGGCCGAAATAATGAAGCAATCCGGTACGCGGCGCGTTATTAGATAACAATATCCGATAACACCGTGTCATCATTGTATTGTTATATATTTACATAACTAACTGATTTTCGTTTTGTTTTCAGAGGCCGAAGTGAAAAAACGGTGGAGAACGCTCCGCGACTCGTTCATGAGATTTCACCGGTTGCAGAGGACTTTCGGGCCCAAGGGCAAAAAGAAAATGTGGATATACTACAACGAGATGGCGTTTCTGGTACCGCACATCGAGCCCAGAGAGTAATATTACAATATAATACGACCGAACATTATAATTTAGCGATTTGTATAATTTATGTATTTTTTTTTTTTCCCCGCGGTCTTTAGTTACAAAATGTCCGGCAGCAACGAATACGAGTACAACGACGACACGATGGACAACAACAGCGGCGGCCGACTGCCGGAACCGCAGCCCGCCGACATGGTGTCCATCGCGTCCGACATGTGCGAGGCCGAGCTGACCACGCCGCCGCCGCAGCCGATGATGGTGGGCAGCGCGGCCGGGTGCCCGTGCTACAACGGCGGCGGCATTCACGTGCACCAGGAACCCGCGGCGTCCATGATGATGCTGGAACAGCCGGGCGGCGGCAAGCGCATGCGGCGGTCGGACGAGTCGTACGACCCGGTGGCCGATTCGGACGAACACTTCGCGCTGAGCTGCGTGGCCGCGCTCCACCGGTTGCCCGTGCGGAAAAACGCCGAGATGCGCATGAGGATCTTGCACATGCTCTACGAAGCCGAATACGGCGAAGAGCCCGCGCTCAAATAAATCGTCCGCGCAGGCCGTGCGTGGTGTACCTGCGTCACGCGTTACGTTATATTATGCATATTATACTGCGCGATGTCATCGCTGTCGTTCAGCATGACTTGTACATTTTCGTTTGTTTTCGTTATTGCACCGCGCCCATAATGTGTATTATCGTACCGTACGATTATTGTATATATTTATTGATAAAATTATTGTTCCGTTTACCGCGGGAATATTGTGTAAATTGCGTGTACACGCGATTATCGACTATTTTTTTTTGTAAAATCAAAGCGAGTCAACCTTTAGATTTATTAACAACTGTCGATACATTATTATGACTATTATTGTGTACTTAAATATAGAATTTTGTTTTTATAAATTATTGTTTTTTCTGTGTCGATTTCCCCGCAACTATCCTGTATATATAATTGCTGGTGACGAATCCATAGTGTCTGCTGGAGTCGCGTGCGGGAAAAACGGAAAAAAAAAAAAAAAACCGTGATAAAAATCGGCGAAACGAAAACTCGCCCGACTCGTATTTTCGCGCGCCGACCCGAGACAACAAACGGGTGCGAATCTTTTTGCATCACTGTTATTATTATATTTATTTTTTTTTTCTACATACAAGTAACGATATTTTCTCGGCACAAGCGTGAAACGCGAGTATTTTTGACGCGCGATATTATCTGCGCGCGCGCCCGCGCGTTCGTCGTACACGCGCGTGGGCGCACGACGTGAAACAAGCGCTCGTCATTGCGAAACCGGGTGTACCCGTACGCGCGCGTGTCACTCCGAAACGTTTCGATACCGCGGGGTCCGCCGAAACTGCGCACACGACGCACACGTGTCCCGGAGTGCAGAGCGTTTTCAAACAACGAAATCGATTCGATGCCGCGGCGGCGTTTCACCGGCGCGGTTTTCGCGGTTATTTTCACGCGTTCCAATTACGTTTCCACCGGTTTCTGTCATCACGGCTCCGCGGCCGACATCTCTGCCGCAGGGACTTTTTCTCGTGACGTTTAACGTATACGGGTGGCGGTTTTCGATTTCCCGCGTACAGTTTCCCCGGTAAATGCGGTGGGTGGGGGGAATGTGGCGATTGTACGCGTATAATTGTCGTCCGGGTTACCGAGAAAAATCACGACTAGTAATGTTCTCTGTTTTTATTTATTGTGTCGGTAAACGACTTTTCCACTAGAAATCTCGCTCGATTCGAAAAAAAAAACGACAAGGTATATTTTTTTGATGCGTTTCAGATTCAGTCTTTTCGTATTGACGAGTCATTTTTTTTTTTTTTTTTGGATTTTCTTCGCATTTTTCCAAATAAATTACTAAAAACGGGAAAGTGAACCCATTTTGTTATTTTCTATTTTTATGTCGTAATTCAGTTAGAAATAATTGTAAAAATCTGAAATGCGCACAGAAGCACAGAATACTTAAATGAGACTTTTGTCAACGTGATTAAATTTTCAAAATATTCTGACGACTTTTGGGCTACATTTATAAACATTTCAAATATTTGAATCGCAGAATTTCGAGTAAAGCGGCGCAATAAAGTCGTAGCGGCGGTACAGAGGGGGCGCTGCTGTTCCGTATGTGCGCGTTTTAAAACTTTAACGGAAATCGTGAGAATCACGTCGTCGTTTCCAAACACGTTTAACCGAATTTCGCTCAGAATCGTACTTCGTCAGCAATGATAAATCGTTGCGTACAGATATTATTTAAATAACTTTACGCGTATCTTACCCGCAACCCGACTTCCACCTACAACGACAATACACCCGTTATGCAATATCGGTTCGTTTTAATTTTTTTTTTATTGTTATTTAACGAACGTCAGTCGTTAGTGTACACGAGTATATGAGTATAGTAAGTATACGGATAAATTTAGTAAAACGAAAAATGCGGCGAAACGTAAATTAATATCATTTTTTTTCGGACGGTCGATAAAAAATATGCTGCATAATTATTTCGCACTCGTCGACAGTATTATTTTAACGACCGAATTAAGTTTACGATTCGTTTTTTTTTTCTAAGTACGGTTTTTCATAATGTGTGAAATCCCCGAACAAAATAGAAATATTAAAATATGAAAATAATAAAAAAAAATCGAATTGATACATAACTCTTGGTTACAGCCGCCGCGCGATACACATAATTTAAAACCAAATCTACCTGTTTGAGTTGCACACAGGGTGTTCCTCTACGTATTATACAGGGCAGTGCATTGATCGTTGAACGCTCATTATTTCGCTAAGTATAGAATTTTTACAAAAAAAAAAATGTTTAACAGTTTAAGAAACATGCAGATCTAAAACGTATCGTCACTATTATTTTTTTGTCACCCTTATTTACGGAGTGTGAAACGACTAACGACTTTTGATTTTCAAATGGTAAACTATATTATATTAAAAGTTTCACACACAGATAGAGTTTAAATAAATTTTGACGTAAAAATATTAGATATCCGTCAACCCGTTTACGAGATACTCCACTTTTTACATCGGGTAAGGGGAAAACAGCGGAGTATCATTTGTGCGGCGGCACGGCGCGTAGCGTTTGAACAGTGCTACACCATACTCTCCCACTACCCAAACTTAAAAGCGGAGTATCTCGTAAGCGGGTGGACGGCAATCTAAAATTTTAAAATCGAAATTACGACGATGAAAATTTTTAAATCGGCTTGTTTCTTAAATTACCCAAAAAAAAATGTTCTGCAAAAAGTCAATATTTTGCAGAATAATGAGTGTTTAACGATAAAGGAATCGCCCAGTATATATATATATATATATACACAGTAAGTTCGGTTCTGACGTTTTTGTTACATTCAGAATTTTCTATGAACATTTTTTTGGTAAAAAGACGCGTATAAAAACTTTTTGGAAGCGTACGCGTACGTTATAAAATGTTACGTTGTCTTTTTCAACATCTTACGATTTCTACGAGGATAATAATATGTCGACACCAACGATAATATTACAATAATTAAAGCATCATCACCCGGAGCAGACTGCAGTGGCGGTTTTCGAATCGTTTGCCGGGCAGAGGGTTCTTTGACACTATCAGTTATAACGTATTTAACATCGGTCGATATCGGACCAGCCCTTATCGCTACCGTTTGTTATAATATAGTCGCCGTCCTGGTTATTATACGTCGGGAATTTCCGCGTTTGACGATGAACGTGACGCGACAATTATTATTGCATTAAATATAATTAAAAAAAAAAAAAAAAAACAGCGATAGTTTTTTATTTTATTTTTCGGAACGCGGTGCAGTTAGACATTTCGCCTGCGCGAACCATACACGATAATATTATTCGCGTATTTTTATATTTGTTACACTAATCATAATAATAATAACACCGCTCTCACGGTAGTATATAATTGCACGCGGCAGCACGTATTTTAGCACTGTGTTGTAGCAGCTCTATTCGCCGTTCGAGTTACGTAATTTGTAAGGTAATTTATCGCGATTTAAAAAAAAAAATTCTCTACTATTTCGGCGTGCGTGCGGACGCGATCAGACTATTGCGCGAGCATATTACGGCGTTTGAATGAAGTTTTTCAATATTATTACTATTGATACGATATTATACTCTCGTCGGCATATCGTAATACAGACGTATATTATTAAGGCAGGTAACCGCTTGTTATAATTCGTATGCATTTGCGTATATCGACACCGGAGTAACGAATAAACACGTATAATATACCGTCGGTAAGTCGTGTACGTACCTGCGTGGACTGATGTATATAGGTAGGTAGTGATTTGCTTGGACGGATTCGCAAGTCGACAACCAACAGATGTGTGTGTGTGTGCGTGTGCATTGTGTATTGTACGATTAAGTGTTTACAATACTGTAGCTGTCCGGCACAGATTCGCTCGTGAACAGTATATTGAATAGAAAAAGAAAAAAAAAACGCGTCCGTCGCTGCGAATTAGCGGATATCACAACGCGCGTCATGATAAATCGCACCGACCCAACGTCTTTAACGGCCGGGCGATTGTAAACCCTCCACGATTTCAATGACCTGTAAACTCCGCAGCCGGGTCTATATTTCGGTACTGGCCGCAAGGCACACCGCCATATAAATATATATATATTATGAACGACGTGTAAACTGTCCCTAGCCTGAAAAAGGTGCATTTTACAGTCTCGCCTACGTATGCACAATACACATTATTCCCCCTCCGTTTCGTACCCGCCCGACGCGATTCCGCCAACAAACCGGGGAGTGTTTTCGATTAAAAGTCCGACACGAGCGAGCGAACGGAGGCGTGTAGTACTGTAGTGTTCTACTATTATCAACATTGCAGATTCAGACGTTTAAAATCGAGCCCGGAAACACGGACAAATCATAAACAGTCGCGTTCGCCGCAACTCGTTTGTGTGGGTATATAATAATATGCAAGTACCGAAGTAGACCGGGAAAAGTCCGCCTGCGTCGGGAGAAATACGAGTTTAGAAAAATCGGCAGAGTTCACTATAGCCGTTTTTCATATTATTTTGATGTTATACCGTTCTCTACTACAGTATTAATAATACTCGAAAGGGATAACGCGACTATCCGACTCCGAAAATTTAGCGGCCAAGCTAATATACCACATTCCACGTTAAGACGTTTAGCCGTGAAAACGCAACAGACAGCGTAACTTTCGCATGTATTATGATAATATCACTAATCATCACTTTAAGGATTATAAGGAGCGTTTAATGTAGTTTCGAACATCTGCAAATTTCTCGAATGCCGATTTTATATTAGGCATTTAAAGCGTTTGAAAAAAAAAAACTAAAACAAAAAAATAGATATTATTTCGTCTAAAACTATTACCTAATCGAAAACGACGAGTTTAATTCTATACGACGACGACGGGTATAAATACGCCAAAATAACATTATCACTTTAGTGTATCTCTGCGCGTACCCACCGCGCGTCATCGGCGATCGGTGCAGAATAATCAATTTTATATCCGAACGTATACGCGCGTCACTTTAATTTTATACCGAAAGTTCCAAAAATAATTGCGAGTTGGGTCGTTTTACACATTTTTTTTTTTTTTTCTTTTACAATGCGTTAGATAGTAAGCGCACAGTAAATACACTATAAACTCGATAAAGGTCGCTGCGATGTAAATTAGCGGCGAGTATCACGCCACTTGCCGGTATCGTACGTAAGCCGGAATTGAGGAAATGTCGGGGAGTTTTTATTTTTAAAACTTGTTTTCATTCGATATTTACGGAGACAAAACGTTTTAACGTTTTGGAAATATGACGGGAGGATAGAACCTACGTTCCTCTATGACTTTGACCGATAAATCGGTTAATCGCAATATCGGCTCGTCGGTTTTCAATTGCAAATACATCAAATATCGATTATATCACGATATCGGGAAGTATTACAAATATAGCGAATATTGGAAAAAATCCGTAGTTTTATGGATGGTGTCATAGTTTCAGCGTTACCATAAAAACATTATACACAAACAACGAAAACATTTTAAACGACTTCGAAATCAGTCCTAGAAAAACAAAATGAAATATGTTCGTGTTTTATTCTACGCGGATAAGCTCCCGTTTGAATATTGTAGTCGAACAAATTCCTTCAAAATTCATAAAATTGTACATCCAAAGCTATTTATCAAAGCTGAACAGTAACTAGTAGAAAAGTTAAAAAATTAAGTAACAGTTTACTATTTTTTTTTATGGGGTAACTTTTAACTGAAGCTAGTTTAAGGAAATATAAGTTAAAAAGAAATTATAACGTTGTTAATTCGTTTAATACGTAGTTTCAACAACAGTTATAATATTTTAATAGGTATTAACATTATTCTAGCTCGGTTTTTTTCTTTTTTCTTTCGGGACAACGTAACCTAAACTCTAGTTACGAAAAAAAAAAAAAAAAAATGGCGGAATAAACGGTTTGGAGAAAATCAACAATAACATCAGTTTGAACGTATCCGCCCGCAGCAGCAGTCGTCCGCAAACGTATAAAAATGTTTTTAAAAATGGATTCACGATTTTCGATACACGTATAGGTGCACGGTTCGTGAAACATCGGATATTCATTATCCAGCTGTTGAATCGAACACAAAACGAACAAACATCCTGTGTCGCTAAAAACGAATTTCGATATTGTTCCGTATCATCGTGTATCATGTATTATATTATTATATACCCGACGGTTGTTATTCGGTCTCGATACAAAAAAAAAAAAAAAAAAAAAAACATTCGTAAATAATATGTAACGACGATATAATAATATTATATGTACCTAGGTATCGTGTTTTTTTTTTTCATGTACTCGGGGTTTTACCGTTTTGCAGTCGTTTACAACATTTTCTTTTCTTTTTTTAAAACTCTTTCTTTGTTCGGTCGTCCTTTTGTATTACCTACGTACTATTTTGTGCGACTCTAGAAGCGCTTTCCCCCCCCCTCCGTTCTTTTACCGATTATTATATTATTCGCGGATACCTACCTCGAAGTTTTTATCCGCTCCGCCGATACGACAATAACATTATTTGATGGCGTACCTACCGGGAAACGTATACGCAGTGAAAACATTTATTCCGTCGTTACAATAATACGAAAATAATAACATTACGATTACGCGACTTTTCGTACACAGGAATATTATATTGCGGGGTATATCATTTCCGTCGTTCTTTTTCTCATTACCATAATGTTACCATCGTATATGTGTATGTATATATATACACACACACGCGCGCGCGCGCGCGCGCAACTGTGTACCGTTTTAAAAACGTTGATGCCGAATCGATAACGGCCGCACTGCGCGGATGTCGTACGGTTATTTTCGCGGTTTGACGGAACCGCGGTGTTCGCGATGTAAAACACCAAAGCCCTCCTACATGCTCGCCGCGCAGACACTTCAAAGAGACTTTAGCGCAATAACGAACAAAATATGTAACCGCCGGATTATAGCGCGAAAGTTCAATGCGGATGTCGGCGGTTCGAGATTATCGCGGAAAATGCCCGTATCGTGAGTCATACGCAGAGCTATACGCCGCCGTAGAAATACGCGAGAAAATGTGGTCGAGGGACTTATGCGAAAGTTCGAAACGATTGGTACGGGGTGCGTGGTGCAGAGGAAAATAAGAGGAGAAACGACGGGACGGCCCGCGAGAAGATAAATTGTGTACAGGCGAATCGAGTGTAGGCCATAGAAAAAGCGATCGGACAAGGGGCGACGTGGGGGTCGTGCGTGGAGTGACGTATACAAATAAATAACAGCGACCGGGCTGTGGAAAGCGAGATTATACTCGACTAAAACTTGCGTGGGAAAATCGAGAATTATAACGGGAAAGTATGTATCTGCAGCTATACCAAAAGCCGAATATTAAAACCGGGAGTAAAAGAATGAAATGTGCAGGAACGTATGGACATGGAGAAATAATGAGATATGAGTATCTACAACAGCGCTTCAGCGGGAAAAAACTACGATGTAAGAACCTAGAGATAACGGTGGTAATAGAAGATAGTGAACATTTAAGGAAAAATAGCGCGTGAAACTAATATTCTAAATGCGGTCTATAAAAGCTACACGGAAGAAGAAGAAGAAATTCGAGGCGGGATAATGCGAGAGAATAGAAATAGTCTCTTTTTTGAGTTTTGAGGTTAAATATATGCGCAAAGAGGGCCTATAACGCGATCGATAAAACCGACAAAATCTTCATGACGTATGACTCCGGTTTTTCTTTTGTATACAGGATGTGTATGGAAGATTCAAAAATTTCCCGTGTAATTGCCTAGGAAATGTTTTGCAAACCCTGTGTGTACGCGCGAACGTTTATAACTTTATTATGTTAAATACCGCAGCGACACGGCCCGTTACACGATTATATTGTGTTATTGTGGTGTAATAGAATTATGGAAACCGTATTACGGTGTAATGTACTGGAAACGGAACCGAATATTCGGTTGTTTTTTTTTTTATTATTGTTATTGTTATTCCAAGCGATTATTTCCTAGACACGTGGCGCCGTGGTAACGAATTATTTCAAAGGTCTGGAAATCCAAAAACAAACATTGTAGGTTAGAGGTATACGTAGTCGTCGTAGCCAGCAGTATAATATTAAATTATATTTTACGGTTCGCAGGTTTGGTCGCGACAATAATAACATAATAATATTATTATGACATTATATATATTATACAGAGTGGTTCGCCGGTATGACGGTACCGCGAAGCAGCGATTTTCTCAGAGAATTTTAAGTGAAATTGATTTTTTTTTTTTCCAATTGTTATGATGAAATCATTGACGGCGTATTTCACGTGATTTTCAATTTATTTACTACTACTCTTTATACGTTAAATGATTATACAATTTTATTTTCAAATAGGACGTATGGTTTATGTATACAAATGGATTATGAAGTTATTATTACTTTTCCCCGTTTCTCGGATTTAAACTTTAAACTGTCACACAACGCGTAAACGAAAAATCCGGTGTTATATAGTGTTGTATGAATACATCAAAATGTATAGTAAACTCTAAGACCTAACCAGCTGACCTATAATATTCTCTATTCGTGTTCCATAATGATCGAACAAAAAAAAAAAACCGTCGAATTCCACTGGTTATGATAAACGAATTACCCTGTATAATGCGTTATAAATTTTAATGTACAGTGTAGTTATATGGAACTAATAGAAAACGGTAATGTTTGCTAGACACCGCGACCTCGACGGCGTTTTTTGAATTATTACATATTTTCGAAATAACGTAAGACACAATTTTTTTTTTCTTCTGTACTTATATTCGATAAAGATTTAAAGTATTTTAGAAAAACGCCGACGAAAAGCGTTGTCGTATGTATGGATTTTTTTTTTCTATTGACAACGGTTTTTATTTCTCAAAACAATCACTTCGAAGGGTATTCACATTTTTTTTTTTTGTTTTTTAATATCCGTCGATTTATTCGAAAACCAATTCGAATTTTTTCGAGCCGGCCGATAAATTTACGGTTTTTTTTTTTTATCATCGTTATTATTATTTTTTTCAAAAATGTCATTTTTCATACCTACATAATATTTACTAATATATTTCCATCGTTGTCCGCCCGTATGTGTATAACGTATGCACATATTATAGCGGTTTTATATACTCGTTTCTAAATGACACATATTTATATATACTATTGAATTGATTCTCTTTTTTTTTCCATTTTTTTTTTCTTTTCTTTTATCGTAGGTCGCGAACAACTCATATTGATATTACATGTATATACGGCCGAGCCATTAATTAATACTTATGGCCTTACGGGATACTTACGATAAAACACCGTCACTTTTTTGCGCTATCCTTGACTCTATACGCATATTACGTACAAGTACGCGCAGTATACGCCTTTGATACGCTTTAAATTTGTTTCAATTTGTTTCAATAATAACGATTATTCGAGCGCGATTTCGTTTTCTTCGTTTATTCTCGTACCTATACACGTACGTTTCACGGCGTAAATCGATTTCGCCGCAGTTCGAAATCACTGTGCACCGACGCGGTCCGTTTCTGCGACATTTTTTTTTTTTATTTTCGCGGCGTTCTGTTCGTATGCGCGAACGGCCCGAAATATTCACCGCGAACACGGCGAGAATAATCCGGATTCCTCCGCGGGCAAATTCGCACCTGTAACGAACACGACGTCCCGCGATCCCGGGCTGTTGATCCGATGTTCGCCTTTTGCCCGCGTCTGAATACGAGCGGACGTCTCGAGACGAATTTTTTTTTTTTCGCCGCAGCGGTATTCCGATAAAAAAACGTTGAATAAAATAACACGCGATCCGCGATAACACATTATTTTTCCGGATACGAAAAATACCCGTTCCGAAATGACATTTTTTTTATTTTTTTCCAAATATAACAGCGTAATATTCCCGTACGCCCGTCGCTGCTTATTTCGTTGAATATTTCACGGGCGTGTATAATATTATTATTATTATACTGGCACAGGTGCCGCGTTTGACCCGACGTTTCTTTAATGAGTTTAATGGACTGGCTGTTAGCCGAACCGAGTACACTCCCATCGTAACGAGTCCCATCGTATACAATATATATACTCTCGTATTTATCATTTATTAATTATTTCAAAGTGCCTCGTCGCGTAGTCGTATTTCGCGCGACAGCCGTTCGCAGTGTTACTCCCGGGTCGTAGAGTCTCTAGAGTCGACTGCGCGAAATTACCCAACGTCCCGTGTCTCGTTTCTAACAGTCGCGATCCACCGTCCGTCTGCGGACGCTGCAGTGTGCTGGCGCATTAAACGCTAACGATCTGTACTACGTGTCCACGCGCGCTCGTATATATTAAATCGCTAATAATAATAAAACAAATACGAATCGTTATTTTAAAAAAAAAAAACAAAAAAATGCATTCCTCTCGTGGTGAAGTACACGGTTATGATATTGGTTACTCGGAGCTAAAATCCGTAAAAAATCTGTTTTATTATAGTTGATGATATAAATACAATTTAAACCTGTGCACGTATAATCGTCACAAACATACGGCATTGCGAATTTTCGTTCGACGAGAACAAATTTGTACTGTCAGTTGTGTAGAATGAATTATTGACCCATTATTATCGAACTAAAAGATAAAAAAATTGACTTTTAGAGGAAATACGGTAGCTTGCTTTTTTTTTAATCTTGTTAGTTAAAAATGCTTGTAACATCGAAAAAATGCTTTAAAACATAAAACATCGAAAAAAAAAAAATCCGACGTAATTTCACTTCTGCATTTTTCTTATCTTTAAGTTTGATAATCATAGATGGATTCACACCATGATTAAAACTAACATCACAAAGTTGTCCCCGTTATAAACGCAATTGGCCAAACAGCACAATATACGAGTACCACGTCTTCTTAACCGGACGTTTTATAAGGTTACTGGCAAGAAAAAAAAAAGTGACTTACAAATATAAAGTGTTTTTGCTATTCGACTACAACGTTTTGGATTTCATAACACGACAAATCTGCATCAGCAAAAGCAGTAATAATATAGTTTAATATAATTTTGAAATTCTTCGACTCGCGTCTGGACCTCGTGCGAATATAATAATTTCTCTCGGCCGAAATATAATTTGCGAGCGGCAATTATAACGGTTATAGATTTTACTACACCTAGCCTCTACGTAGTTATCACGCGATCAAAATATGTATGTATATATATATATATATATATAAAAAATAAAAATAAAAACTTGAAAAAAAAACACGCATATAATAACAACTTTTCCGTTTTAATTTTTTGCGAGTACCAACAGCAATATTATTATTATTATTATTATTATTAGTTCGAAAACAGGTTTCGTCTGAATACGAACGCGAAAATATTATTATTATTGTTTTTATTATGTAGTTCGAACACCAGATTACCATCACTTCTTAGCGCGGGCTCACTAAAAAAAGAAAAAAATGTTATGTTTTGACGACTCATTGAAAAATATATATTATACCAATGAAAAACAAACAAATATCAAACTATACTTTTCACACCTTTTCATCAGTACTCAAGGCCAGATTTTACGAAGAAGTCGTGGAGGGCACTTGCCCCGGGCCACGCATTTTTAGGAGTCCCCTATTTTAATTTCCCTCCCAGATATTAAAACGTTATTATACGGTTTGAAGAGGTTATAAATAAGCGTGGTCCATGTATCACGAACTAGATTTTAATTAAAAATAAATTTCATTAAATATTTGTGTACTTATGCACAACACGAATAATTTCATCGAATAACAATGAATTTACCGTTTATGAGTTATACAACTTCAAAGTTTAGACCGAAGGAGTAAGGTTATCAATTTATCATCTAAGTTATGAATATGAAATTTATCGCTCCTCCCTATTACTCTGGTATGAATGTAACTAAACTCATAAACGATAAATCCGATATAATTGCACTGTGCATTTGATCGAAATGTTTAAACAAATATTCTGAATTCGGGTCTGTGAACAAAAGAGGGAAGTTTCTATTTAAAAATAAAAATTGTATACTCAATTGAGATACCTATATAAGGAACCGGGGTAAAAAATTAAACCATCATAAAGATGAAAGGAAAAAAAAAACAGAAATCAAATTCACTTAATATATTTTCAAATAATTTCTCGTTCACGATAATTGGATTACCCTGTATAAAGGTAAATAGGTACTGTACATTTCAGAATGAAATTCTGGATCGTTTTAGAGCTAGTAATACAATTCTTCAAATTCCCATCACGCATATTAGTCCTTCAAAAATTACTGTTGGCGTATGTATACGTCAATTTATTAAAATCTTTTCGATCAGCGGAATGCTTTTCCAATGTACGACGCGAAAAAGGAAAAATTATCTCAAAATCAGCAGAATAATACAACTCGTAAAACCACCTCATCGAAATAAATATTCGCGGGGCTCTTCGACGTTTAAATTCCACCCTACCTGTACCTATTTAAATATATACGAGTATTTTTATAAAAAATAGAAAATGATATCGATCGATGTGACGACGTCATTAGACAGGTATATAGTTCCGCTGCACAGCATCGTCGGAGCTATGCGGAGTGTGACGTCAAACAGACACACGCATCGAGCGCCGCTGCTGTTGCACCCGCGCGAAAAGGTCAACCGGTCAAATTCGAAACATATAATATTATCGAAACGAAAATACGAAACACTATAATAATTTTGAAAAACCTAATAATTCCCGCGCTGTGAACGGTTTAAGACGTTATTATAATAATAAATACCCGTGCTGCAGATTAACAATATTTGTTGTTGTATCAAAATTAAAAACTAATGAACACTAAAATTTAAAACAAACACGCGTGCGCGATGTGTTTTTTTAATAGTGTACAATTATAAAATGTTTTAAATTAATAAGAAAAAAAAAATGGTAATTAAGCAGCGTCAGGACTGTTTACTTGATCTGGCCTTGTCGGAAATTGTCGGCCATTTTTATTATTATTATTCCTTCTTTATTAATAACGCAACGAAATAAAACGCACAGCAGAGAAGCCGCATAACATATTATATTATAATAGGTTTAAACACCAAAAATTTCACGGTTTGTAACGGATTTGAAGGAATGAGTTTTAAACACATATTATGTATAGAACTATGTAGAATAGTCGACTGCGCCTTGATCAAAAATTATCCGGGACACAACTGATAAGCAAAACATAAAGGGGTATCTTGGTAGAAAAAATATCATTCGTGGTTTTTTTTCAAGGAAAACGTCGAATTGTTTTAAATAATGTATACACACCCTATTTGACTATTTATTGAAATATCTTATCTTCCCGGATATCACTTTGTATATATATATATATATATCAAATATCTGATTTTCATCCATATTGTACATTCATATGTATACGGATTTAAGCATATTGCATTTGTACTCGAACGAGAAGTTGATACGAAATATCGAGTTTTCGATTCGAACAGATCGGATAAAATTCGAATATTGTACATCAAACAAGGAAAGACGACTTTTTAAGTATGTATTCAAATATACGACAAACAGTATGGTATTTTTTTCTTAAAAAATCGACGTAATAAGACGTATACCAAATATAGTATTATACATTTTAATTATTAATATCTAATACTATAGATTTTTAATACCCACCTAATGATGCGGTTTTTAATTTTTACACGAATGTACCTATATTATGATTTTAAAATAACGGCCACAAAATATTATATTTAGTAGACTGCCCTGAGCTATACCGCGTGTGCTTAGAAGCCTGCTAAGATTCAATGCCAAAATATGAAATAATATATACTCGTAATATACTTCTATATTCTCAAGGCGTAACTATTTGTTTCCCCTCCATGAAATGGTCCACTAATTATGCAACGTGGAACAGTCGATTTGAATAATACCGGCAACCAGCTGTTGTGTACGCGTGTATGCCTAATACACTATTCTAATTTACTCCGATTAATAATGATTTCGACTTTGATTAGTTTTTTTTTCTACCAAGTATACAACGACTCGTTTTATACGGGCGCGTAAATATAATACCATAATCCGAGTTGTAGAGAAACTTCATTATAATATATTATGTATAGATAAATAAGAGAACGGACGACTCATTATGGACGACAGCCGTGGCCACGTTTAGTATATTATAAATATTTCATATAATATATTAAATATATTTTAATACTCGAACACTCGAATACTCGATATTACGAATAAGTATATTCCTTGTGAGTGTGAAAAATCTAGTTTCGCACTATGTAAACACTGCGCAGGCACCACCATTCAATGACCCATAACGCGTCGGCCAATAGAAAATACGCGTATCATTTCTAATAGAGTTTTTCGCATCTAATTGTACTCGTGCACACTTTTCGCCTATTAGTGTCTGCAGCCATCACCAGTACAGTGGAATAGTATATAACTTAAATTCCACCCGACGGTGTAGTGCAGTCTTATATACACGAGTGTAAAAAAACCGACACCGTATAGGTTTTAAAGGAGTAGATTATATTTAATAAGTATTTTGTATGATGTGGCAATCAGTACTTCAATTCAACAACTGTTATCGAATCAACGATAATTTATGATTGTGCGACATTATTATGGTCCACTTCATAACATTATTATAATATCATGGTACACTCGTGGAGGGTCGAGTGTTGCATTGCTGACCGCGTGTAGTGTATAATCGGATGGAAAACGCTATCATTCTCTCATTTGTCT
The DNA here is from genome assembly GCA_902439185.1 of Cinara cedri. Classification (NCBI taxonomy): domain Eukaryota; kingdom Metazoa; phylum Arthropoda; class Insecta; order Hemiptera; family Aphididae; genus Cinara; species Cinara cedri. The sequence goes on along the minus strand of CABPRJ010001907.1, from coordinate 1,188,509 downwards.
AGTCTTTCTAATCAAAATTCGAGACATTACTTTTTGTAAACAGGATTATTTGGTATAATATCGGTGCACGTGATGCGGTAACCCTTATTTATACCCGTTTGAGTAAACTCAATATGTAAAAGTATTGAAAAATTAAAAAATAAAAAAAACCCGAAAAATCCATAAAGATACGTATTATTTAGTATGATATAGGTATTAGATTATTATTATTATTATTATTTTTAATAATATGCATACGAAACCAGTTTTTATACAGAAATTAAAATTCTCGGCTATACTCATATTATTATAATAAGGAAAAACGTCGCTGCTTTAGTGCACGGTAAAATATTATATGCTCTTTCTTTTTCGATTATTTTTCCCTCTCAAAGAAATAACTCATTCCGTAACGTAATCTTCTACATATATTATATTATATCATACGTCGTATATATACATATATATACAGGTACGTATGTAGAATGTAAATCGAGCTGTTTAACATAATACGATTCCCTTGTCGAGTATCGCTTTTAAATGTCACTAGAAATAAAAAAAAAAAATTTTAAATCACTCGAATATATCAAGCGAGAAATAATAATAATTATCGCGGGTCTTCACTTCGATAGTTCTCGTATAATAAAACGTTATTTTTTAAACGCATCGTAAGAACATCGTATAACATTATACAAGTCGGACAAGCCTTTTTTTCAATTTTTTCTTGTTGTGTCGTTATTTTTTTTTACAAACTATCCATAGAATTCACATATTTTTATATTATTATAAAGTGTATGTCAAAATCGGACGCGTCCTTGGGCACACGCATTTACACACGTTACTCCAATAATTCGGACACTTATTTTTATTCGTCTATTGCCCCACCGAGTTCAATTCAATTATCCGTTGACCGTTTTTTTTTTTAATCACGTATTTGCTATAATATTGTACAGGCAAACATAATAATATCCCACATAATACTGCAGACCGACAATAATCGTTTTGATAATCGTTCAGCTTCCTATATCTTCGGGAGTGAAAATCGTACTCGAAAATAAGTAAAACCTCCAATTGGTTTCTCTAAAAAGAATTAATAAACACGACAGAAAGTTTTGGGATTATCTAGATAAAATCGTCTAAAAGGATCAACTAGATAATAGTTTATACCATTGTTTATCTAAATAAACCCGAAATATATCATCCTTATTTTTTAAATTATTTTTAGTAAAATGCAGACGATAAATTATCGTAATACAGTCGAACTTGTTTAACTCGAAATCGTTGATACCTTAAATTTTTATCACGATCCCTAGAATTTCCTATTTAAACAATAGAAAAAAAATCGCGTTTAAACCGAGTATTTCATAAATAATTCGAAGTTCTAATTTTATTAGGATTAGTGATATTTCCGTATGTGTGTACATTTACTATCAAAAGTAAAGTTTACTAATGTTATGGTACCTGATACAGTTTATGTACAACTGGGTTGTCATTTAATAATAAAAGTTATCCATTTGCATATGTATAGTATACACATGTTTAGTTATACACTTTAATGCTCGGTTACGTTTTAATATTTACAATATTAAGATATTTGTTTGTGATATTGGTATTAAAACAAATAAAACGAAAATTTGATAACTCGTATTCTTAGATAACCCGAACTTTTTTACCGGTCAATTTCGAGTTAATTACGTCCGGCTGTGAAAATTAACATAGGAGGAAGAAAAGGAAGAAAAACACCAGGTATAGGATACAGAATTTCAGTTGTTGGATGCGATTGAGAATGATGTGAACATTCAAAGACGATTTACAGTGTATATGAGGTGGGACATCGGATTAAGTGAAATTTTAGAACGAGGGTAGCCACTCACAAATAACTGGAAAGAAGACGAAAAAGAAGAAGACATATATGATCAATTTTAAATAAATATTATATCATCACTCCCTTAGAAAAAAAAAAATATGCTGTATTCTTAGTAATTTACAAATTTGGCATGATATTATGTTTTTTTTTTTTTTTTATTAAAAAAAATGATTTTTCATATCAAACAAATGCATTAGATATTCGTATCAAAATAGTTTTAGGATCATTTTTATAATATGTTTTGAATCTAAATTGCTTGCCTACCTTTCAAAAATATTATTTACACGTATTATCTTAATATGTATTTTAAATAACTGGAAACAAACTATCGTTTATCCTTATCAAAGACAATTGTATATTAATTATATTTTCCGACAATGCCTACAACCACGAGCAACTACAGCATGAAAAAAACAAAAACAAAGTACCTAATACTTTTTAGACTAATCCCGCCATATAATTATTATATATTGTAAATTCGAGTAGTAATAATAATATGTTGACAATATTTTCTAATCGCGTGAAAAGCGATTTTATTATAATATTCTCGTGTTCACAATATTATACTTATATACACGCCATCGTCACTATATAGCATGTTGCGGGTCCGTGACAGAAAAAAAAAACCGTATCCGCGTGAATACTAATATAATATCTATATAATAAAGTCTCCGGTATATACTAGTATACACCTAACCTATAATAACCGGCTCGTACGCCCGTTGAATTTACAATTTCGGCCAAACCGTTTTTTCGTACGTCAGAAATATAAGTCGAGTTATTTATATTATTATATTGTTACTACGACAACGTCTCTCCTGGTGCAGTACCTACACCGGCTCAGGGCCGCAGCAGCGACGCGTGAACGGACCTCGAGATTTATTTATTTCTGTATAATATACCTACATTACGTGGACTATCGAGTCGTAGTAAAATGAATTTGTCTATAATATAATTACATATAAATCGACAGGTTTAGTTTGAAAACGAAAATCTCCCGCTTCCGTTTGGATAGTACACACCTACCAAACTTCTCCAATATATAACATCGTAAACATTTTTAAATAATGTAATATTCTCGTGTAAACAGGGCCGGACTGGGTAGGGTCCGGTCCACTATCTCAGATATAGCGACGACCCTACCCAAACGTATGTACCAATTCGGCAAGCCATAATATTTTAAAACTATTTACACTAATTACCAAATGTATATGGTAGAAGAACGCAAGGTCCGAACTTTTCATATTTTTCTTTTAATATACACAGTTTTTAAACATAATTACGAATTATTATTCTTACGTAACCATTAACGAACTAGTGACGCATTTGTGGGAGATGACGATGGAGCTATCGTTCCTTCCATCAATCAATTTGTTCGTGTAGGTATTTGCTATAAATTCATCAAGACGAAATTATTATAAACAATTTAATTTTTTATCACTTATTCTCTTTCTTAAATTATTTATTTTTTTTAAATTGTTTCACTGTCTTTTCCATTTGATACTAGTTTAATATATATGATATGACATGACTATGATATTATGTTAATTTTTAAAAAAAAGAACACCTATATAAGACACAAATGGTACAATATATTTCGTTTCAACTCCTAGAACATATTTAGGATTTTTTTGGGGTAAGAGGGTCCAAAGAAGTACAATTAATTATTAAAACAAATTAATTTGAGCAGAAATACTGGAATATTGAAACAAGTGAATATATGAATCATTCAATGTACTTGAGTCTTATAGCCTGTACCCTTGCATTCTTTGAGTGGGCTTTTGTTTGCCACTTTCTCTCCCCCTCTTCCATAGAGTTAAGTCAGATATACTACTGTAACGAATCTCTCACATCAGTACACTAAATCCAAATCGTTTTAAAATTATACGTTTCCATTAATTTTAAATACTTAAATGCGAGTATACTCTGTATCATCGTCTTCTATACATCTTACTAGCTTATCGTACCACTTACCAGGTACCAGCACACAACCCAGCCAAGTACAACAGCTTACTGTTCTTTAGGACAGAAGACCACTGGGCCGGTCCAGTCCTGCGTACAAATATATACGTAGTTCATTTTACGTACATATATATATATATATTTGATGACCGAACAATGCCAAAAAATACTAATACTAATATAAAACGATATAGGACAATTCTTTTACCGTGAAAATTATTATTAAAATAAATATTAGGAAACTATATTATCGCAATAATCATAATAATGACCTTAAAAAAACTGTTCCGAAAAATAGAAAAAAAATTGAAATATTATTTTTAATTTGAATACCTAAATATTATATTTGAGAATATGATTTATACTTAAAACTCGCGTATATTGTACAAAAATAAAATACACTATAATTAATAAAATTACCTTAAAATGTTCAGAAAGTCGAAAAATATTAAAATTACAGACAAATTCCAAATAAACGTATAAAATCGTATTAGAAGAAAAAAAATGCTAACAAATCACAACAAATTTCGGGCCCTGTTTATAAAAGTCGTGTTTGACGTTTTATAGACGTTTCCTAATGTCGATAATCCAAACGGTTATTGTTATTTTTTCTCCTTGATAATACAACGAGGCATGATTGACAACGCGATAATAAACGTCGCCGTCAAAAAGTTTGTACGTGGATCCGTAAAACTGCTCTTATATTATGTTAAGGTATTTGAGCTTTCATCGAATTCTATTATTTTTACAGTAGGATTTCGACACGTATTGATGTGAGTTTTTTTTTACATAATAATAATATTTAAAATTATATGTTCATTACGTGTAATTTTAAAAATGTTCCTAGAAATTATAGTTTTAGTTTCCAGAGAGAAGTGCTTAAGTCAATTAGGTATAGTTTTCAATAAGAGCAAATTAAATTTTCAAAACGCATACACTTATACAATTTAGATTGAAAAAATAAAGGGGAACAAATTACTATAGACAAAATATAAATTATCACCCATAAATTTGCCTTTGTAAATGTTAAATAATATATTGATTTACAGCTAATACAAAGGCCAAATGCAAGATGATATTTTTCGCAACCCCTTCCTTAAAATATTCGCCTGCGTTCGCCCCTGACACATAATTAAAACCGCGTGAATGATGTTAATAGACCTAAAAAAACACGATTTTTTCTATACGCGGAATGTAAAAAAAAAAAACAAAACAAAACAAAACAACTTTACAAACTTATTATATATTGTTCTAAGAAGTCCGAAAAAAAACCCATAAACGTGCCATGTCATTATTGTTTTCGTATAATGTTATATTATAATCGCCGGGCCGTTTCGAACGGACAATAAATAAATGTTATTATATTAAAATGTACGTGATTTAAAAGAAAAAAAAAATCAAAACGTATTACATTATCACTCGTATGTATAATATCATTAGGATACGTACATTAACATATGTACGTGAGCGCGTATTGTCGTCCAGGGTCAAGTTCGCATCTTTCCCCCGGCGGCGAGAGACGTCTCCCATAAGAGTGTTTTATTATTATGCAATATCGTAAGAACACTAACGCAGTATTTATATATATGTATATTATATACGTATAATATTATAATCTCACTGTCAAAAAAAAAAAAAAAAAATCATAAAAAACCGGTACGCGGACTAAAATTATTAAAAATAATTATACGATATTATTATGATGTATCGGCCGGCCAAAAAACAACAACAACCTGGCAGCAAAACCGATACCCAGAAATATCTCAGGAAACGGAACCGAAAATAAAAAATTATCATTATTATTATCATTCATGTCCTCTGCGGTTCATTTGTTCTTCTCTAAAATAACAATAATATTACGAGGTCGATTCGATAGAGTATAGTGCATAGTATAATATTATAGAAGTATAGTTCGGTGTGCGTGCGCGGCTATAACGAATTGTTATTCGTAAACTATTATTATTATTTTATCGTCATTGTCACAATAATATTCCGGAGAGGAACCGCAACGGCGGCGTCGAGTTTTTATTAATTAAAAAAAAAAAAAAAAAATATTATAATAATAATCGTTCCTTAACCTTGCCGCGGTTTTGTATATAAATATACTCGCAGTAATGTTATATCCGTTTCCTATAATGTAAACTCGATAATTAGACGTCGGGAATTCTACCCGCATTATGACCGCGGCGCGAGAAACGACCGTACATTGGCGCGAATAGGAGGGCTTTGGGAGGTTAGCCCCCCTCCCCCCACCGAAAACTCGAGCAAGTCCTCAATCGAATTCTAACCAAGCAAATATCGTAAGTATATACGTAATGAATATTACGGGGGCTTAAGCCGTCCAAAAGGTTTAAACTCGCGCGGAGTGTATAAAATCAAATACTGCAGACGAGACGGTGAGAGATTATTCGGTCTCTCCAGATTTTGCACGATTTTGCGCTGCGGGCGGGCCGTCGGGGCATTTTATTTTCCTGAAAGTCCGAAACGTTTAAAAACCGCAAAATCGATACGACGCATTACGCCGGTTTCGGGCACGAAAGACGGATTTTTTTTTTTTTTATTTCAAATTTCACGGCTGTGTTTCGCCCTCGAATTTTCAGATTTTTATGTTCAACCCGACCCGCAGTCGGCCGATGAGCTCCGCTCAGAATCGTTTTTCAAACGTCGCCGTAGTTTCATTAAAATATGTTCGTGCGTTACCGACCGATTCGGATGCAACGATAATAATTATATAGGAGACGAGTTATTTTTTTCCCGGTCTTTCACCACTGTGTTTCATATAGGTATGTACACCGCAGTAAACACGTACATTACATACGCGTGCGTAAAACATTATAATACACTCGTATATTATTTATATATATATATACACGACGAATGCCAAGTTCAAGGCCGCGGTTCCGGTCCGCTACCGATGTCTTCGTCTTTATTTTCCTTTCCCGTTTAATTTTTCCTCCACAATCGCGTGTTTTCGTCATCGTGCATCACACACGGTTATCGTTATTATTACAATAAATAATAGCGTCGTAGATACAACAATAATTATAGAATGCCCACGCCGATCAAACGGCGCCGCCGAGAATCTATAATTGTCGGGGGAGGGGGGGGGAGGATCGCGGTGCCCTCCGTTGCGGGCAAACGAGGTAAAGACCGCCCAACTTGTGTCCGGGAGATTCCGCGAGACGATACGTAGTAAATTAAAACGTAATTCGTGACGACTTTGTGGGCGTTTCGCGACACGATCTTCGGTGCAAAAATATCGAATAAATCGAAAATGGTTGCGGATATTATACGCTCGAAGACTCGACGACTCTCGCTGCGGCGGTCCGCGTACGGTACGTGCACACCGCGGGTACGAGCCTCGGCTAATAGTGCAGTCGAAACGATAAAAATTCGCTAAAATACATTATATTATTATGAATAAAATAACTTGGAAGAAAAAAAAAAACAAAACGTTTTGCATTTTCGCGTTATTATAACGTACTGCACGCGTTATCCGTCATACGTTTTTATTTACGGTGTCGATAACCCTATTATGCATTTTATATTACTACGTATATGCGTATACTTGCGGACAAAAGTGGCGCCGTATATTATAATGACTGCCGAGCGAAACAGATTTGGCACAAACTCGCGTACTTTCCTACAGATTAAAATTGTTTTGTTTTTTTTTTTCTTTCGTTTTTCGGTTACGAATAATTCGTTTGTAGATAATATAGAAGGAAAATATAATAAAAAAATTATGTTTACCTATTTCGCTTCGGGTTACTTATATCCGAATATACGTACTGTAATAATAGTGAATCGCATTGTATAATAATATTATGTATGCGTATACACAGAATACAAGGTCGTTGCATGTTCGTACGATTTTTTTATTTTGTAACTCAATAGAAAATAAAAGGATTTTCCACTTTGACGGAATCGTTTGAAAAAAAAAAAAAATAAAAAACATAGTATGGTAAATCGATTGTTATCGATTACCGACGATAAAAATGCTAAGTTTCTCGGATACACGTTATACAAAATGGCGTTTCCAAAAATGATGTTCTCAAAAGAGAGAGAGAGAGAGAATTCGATTTGATGGATAAACGCTTGGGGGGACAGCGACGTATCTACTGCAGGAATTCGTTCTTACCACAGTTTTCTATCTCTGTCAATTAATAATGGACGAAAATTATTTACAAGAAAAAAAAACAACTGCGTTTTTTTAGGCCCGGGCATAATTGCATAATAACATATCAACATTAATAGTAGTACGAATAAATTATATACAGAATGATCGACATAACGTTGAGACACTCATCATTATCTCGGAAAGTATTAACTTTTTTCGGAATATATATTTTTTTAACATTTTAGAAATAATAAGTAACTCTAAAATATTACGCTTTTTTTTTTTATATATAGCCCTATCTACTACTACTTACTACTATCTACTTTTGATTTTTTCAGATGGGTAACCTATATATTACAAATAGACAGCTGGGTATTAGTTTAAACCGATTTGGTGTTGACCATTTTTAATTTCCGTCAACTCGTTAATGCGATATTACACTTTTAAATTTCGGCGGGGGGGGAGAGTAGTGATGCATCATTTGTACGGCGGCACGACGCCCGGCGTTTTAATAGTGTTCCGCCGCTCTCTCTTCATACCTAAACTTTTAAGTGTAATATCTCGTCAACGGGTTGACGGAAATTAAAAATGTCAATACCAACATCGATTTAAATTTATACTCCATCTGTTGGTGGGATTTTAAATATAGGTCGCCATTCGAGAATCAAAAGTAAATACAGTGGTTTCGTCCAATAAAATAATAGGACCACGAAAAATAACCGTAATGTAATTTTTTTTAAAGCTATCTGCTTGTTTCTTCAATGATTTAAAAACAAATTCCGAAATAAGTTAATTTGTTTCTGAGATAATAATGAGTATCTTGATCACCCTGTATTTTTGATATATTTATAATATGTCAAGTATAATATGTTATTTGTGTTATAGAACGGTATTTATTTATCAGCGTTAATTTGCCGTCTCAAATATTTATTATCGATCTACATTGCACACTATAGTTGATAACGTGTGTACCATATTATTTATAGCGGTGGAAACTGATAACCTTATACATAATTGTGGTACCTATGTTAAGTACAAAGTGTTTGGTTTGTGATTTCGTACGAATATGAAATTTAACATACCCTTCCCTGGAAATCAGTGGCAGCTCGCCAGATGAGACAATAGTGAATCGCTGCGACATATATAGATGTGTTATACAAAAACTGTATAGACAATTTTCGTATAAATTAAATTCCTCATCGTATATTTTAAGTAACGCCGTCAATCGAAGTCTTAAAATTAATTTAGTTTGAAAATATTGCACTGATCAATTTCCTACAAATATGTACAGATTGCACATTGAAAATAATCACTCATAACTAAAGTATGTAGAATTCAACAAATAATAATTTTTGAAAACAGCACCTACTCTCGTTTTCTATTGTTATATATATATATATATATATATAGATATCTATAATCGTCTCTCCGTGTATATTATACCGTCCCCTCACCTTGTATGGTTTTCAAAATATTTACCTCACCTGCACTTACAAGGCTCACGAGGCGCCGCTGCTCGGGGGACATAATTATTATAATATAATAAAAGCAAAAGAAACAAATCCATATGAATTCGATTAAAAAACGAATTACGGTATATAGAGAGGTAAGTGCGGGAATCGCGTTACGAATAATCGTTGCAACCACAGCGTACAGGTAAACAACGAGTAATTATACGGACAATCGTTTCGGCCGGATTATCGACATTTTAACCGGCAGACTATACGAAAAGTCGTCGCGACTATTAAATAGGTAGGTAATCGAAGCATATGAAAAAAAAAGTCGATTACCTGACCCAATTGTTATAGAACGTTTGCAATGGCTTCTAACGCGGTGCGCGCACATTCCCTTCGTAGCCGAGCAGACTTGGCCTTGACCGTGCCGCACAAAAAAAAAAAAAAAACACGATAATACAACACATTGTATTTATGTTGTACGTTTTGTTGTACCTCCCGTTTCTCGCGGCTTCTACAAGCATATTCTTACATAAATATAACGACGACGACGAAAAAATGGTCAATTCAAGAGATCCGTAGCATCATAATACTCACGACTGCACGAGACAACCCGCGAAATCGAAATCGGGATAAATAATCTAACGGTCTTCCGTCATCTATATAGTATCCACACTACCGACGCATACGAAATTACGACGAGATGACTTTACCACGGTTGCAATATTACAAGATATTGAATTTGATGGGATAACGGGTTTTCTTCTCCTTCACCTTTATCTAAAATATTTGGGGTCGGTCATTCGTGTGATAACAGTAATAAATAAAAATAATTAAAAAAACAGCCTAAGGAGATATCAAAATACAGGTAGGTAAATATGTGTAGTATATAACGCTGTACCATAATATTACGTTTCTGAATTTCATCTATAATGTCATCAGTGGGGGTCATCACTGATAATAATCAAATCTAGTCTATTACTCGACTCGTAAACAATGTGAGTGATAAAGCCATCCTAGATGCCACCGACGTCATCATAGATGAATTAAAGAACAATGGATACACTGGTCACTGATGTGCATTTTTGATAACACAGACTATACCGTGTTCCGTGCCATGCATGGTGTTGTGAAATGTGAATTTGTGATATTCTATTATTTTACGCTGCTATTTTTTAGCAATCCCACCCCTCCACCCGATATGACGATAAACGAGAGAGAACGAAATGTAACAATCTATAATATTTCAGTCGTGGATTTCGCTTACAATCATGGTGACCGGGAGTGGTCGCTCGAAGTGAGCAAAAATTTATCAGTAACATTATATGTAGTATATCAATTGAAAAAAAAAAAACAAAAACAGAAACTACCAAATATTATCACCAAATCACATATTTAGTTGTTTTGCTACGATAATACAATAATATACTAAGAAAAAATCAAAGCATTAGACACTTTTTTTTTTTTTAATTTCGATATTTTTGTATGCTTGATATACCGAGTGATCCGCTTAAGTGGGTACACTATCTTAGAAAATATTGACCTTTTTCAAGAATTTTAATTTTTTGACAATTAAAGAAACGAACAACTCTTAAATATTACATTACTGTTTTTTTGTTCATTCTTATTTTCGGGGGTAAAACGACAACCTACTTTTGATTTTCAAATAGCAATCTATATTAAACATTATATAAAAATATATGGAGTGTTAGTTTATAAACAATTTTTTTTAAATATTTTTTATTTCCATTAATTCATTAACGAGATATTCCACATTTAAGTTCGGATAATATAGGAGAGTAGTGGAACTTTATAAAATGCCACGCGATGTGCCACCACACAAATGATGCTCCACTACTCGCTTCATACTCCAAATTAAATGCGAATTGTCTCGTCAACTGGTTGCGTTAAGCACTCTGAGGCAAGTTTAGATTTCGTGCCATAGCTATTTAATTAATTTTTTTTTTCCTAGGATATGATCGTTTTAAATCCTTCCAATAATGCAAATCCCAAGAAAATTATAGAGATTTAAAACGGCTATATTAATCCTTTAGTTTAAATTCAAAATACATGTATAATAATACCTTTCCTTTAACAATTTACAATTTTTATGTCCTGGACCAGTTGCCCTTCCCCTCTCTTGACACCTCTGTAATTGCCGTCTGTCCGTCAGATGCTTCTAAACAAAACGAGATATCGTCTTAAAGTTCACACTTAATATCACTCATATCGCGGTTACTTAAACGAAAAAAATGTCCTGAAAATAATCTTTTCACACAATGGAAAAATTCACAAACGCGAAAACAGTATACAGACCCTCAGTGCGAGAGACGATTTCGCACTTGTTCGGGTTTTTCTTCTTAAATACTATAGGTACTCCAAATAATATACCTGATCAAATAAATATCATATTTCACAAAATGTGCATTGTGCAAATATCCGCAAGTGTAAGTACGACTGTTGGCGGGAAAACGTTTATAAAGTCGAAAAATTCCCGGACTAAGTATAATATAGTGTGGGACGAGAAAAAAAAAACTAAAACCGAAAGTATATACAATATTTCCGGAGGCGCGTGTAAAAAACGTCGAAATTCAACCAGAGCCGTGATATTTTAACGCTACACAGTATTATCTAATGTTATTGTTTTTAATCGTGGATTTAAAAGCAAAACAAATAATAGAAAATAAAAATATTACGCGTAAGTGACCAGTTCTGACTAGAAATAATATGACGTGCGTACATTTTATCTTTACGGGACAGATAATATATTGACCAGTGAGTCAATGTATTCATGACACATTATATATTATTTTCCAACAGCTATATATCATATTTATCACATACTTTTTATTTTACTATATTATTGTGTGAACGTTTGTTTTCCGTATACAGGGTGATTTTTTTTTCTTTTTGTACGGCGTTTTTACCTTTTGTTAAGGCGGTAAAAATGTCGAAGAGACGCCACACTGGGACGCCTATACCCGTACACGGTTAATATTTCAACTTGAATACTCATTGTATAGTTTCGTATTTATTTTTTAAAATTAAAATTAAAATTGTTCAATGTTAATGCATTACCGTACGTATACGAATCTGTTAATAATAAATAATGTTTTCAAGTATAAAAAAATGTATGTTTTTAAATACATACAATACGAGTACACGTATATAGCAAGTACGTACATTTTTAACGCGTGTGTTCTAGCGTGAAATTTTCGTCCGAGAAGTTTTTATTCTAGTTGTAAATATATAATATACGTACTATACGAACCTCTAGCGATTACTTTTACAGAAAAAATGACTAAAACATTATTATTTGAATAATATTATTACGCTCTTCGGCGAATCGAATCAACATCTCGTTATACGCGTAAATATAGTTTAATAATAACGATGATAATAATAATAATAATAAAAACGATAGTTTTAGTAGAAAGATAAAAACAAATTATACTGATAAGGTGAAAAAAAATAATACCGTAAAAAAATTATTAAATCTTATCTCGTCTCTTTCGAACGCACGTGTCGAATTTTCGGAATTACAAACGGACAATGATAATAATATATTAATTACTATAATAGTTCTTACGAATTATACGCGGTCCCAAAATCGATTTGACAATTCGACGCTTATAACATTATAGTTGTAGTGACGTGCGAAATTATAAAATACTCGTAAAATTTTATTGGCCATTAGGCAGTTATGGTTTGGTGGGGTTAACCGAACAGTACGCGTGTATAGTTCCTCCGGGAGGGCTTGGGACCGGTTGACGGGTGTCGGAGTGATGACGACAATTAGTCTTTGGCTTGGGCAAACGCATTTACCGAAAACCGGCACGCCTGTTGGCGAAACAGGTTCACAAATACGCGAGTTCGTTATAATATACATGTGACTTTTTTTTTTTTTAAATTTATGCCAATCGTCTTCGGCTCGCAACCATAACAATAATGGGTAATAAATAAATACAAACACAGATAAGAAAACGACAGTAGTTATCGCGATTATAACGTCATTATTGCATCCCTGGTCATCGTGGGCGCAAATAGCGTTTTTGATTTTGAGGTGGTCGACGGCACTAAGCGTCATAAGCCAAGTATAATAATATCTGTATAATATTTCAAAAAAAAAAATTGTAACATATCATATGAGGAACGTGTTTTTAAAATATAATATTATCCCGATTAAGGGGGCGTTTAAAACGGGAAAAAATTTTCTTGCGCGCCCCCGTCCCCCAATCGAGTCCGTGCCAGTATCAGACCCCTGAATTTAAAAACAAAAAACTCGGCAAGGGATCCAAGGGTCGGGATCAAAGACTAAGCCCTGATGTTTCACGAACGTTATGGGTTTACTCTATATACTGCAGTATTCTTACCGTTTAAAATGAGACGGATCGTTGACGTGCGAATAATAACGACGATGGACCGAGGATGGTCGATGGTGTCTAATCAGCATCGTTTGGCTTACGGACGATGGGTGACCGCATTCGCACACGGAAAGACGTGCGGTATAGCCGCTGGTGCAGTACCGCGATCGGGAAAAATCGTTTGAAAAAAACCGGAAAAAGCGCGCGACAATAAAACCGACGAAACGCGGCGGCGGGGGAATCATAAACGAAAACGAAAGGTCGGTGGCGGGAAATGTAAAACGAGACGCGGGGAGCGCGCGGCGATCACAGACAACACTGGACCCTTCGCGACGGCGGCGGTAACGCGTGTGCTCCTCTTCGGCGGCGTCGTCGTCGTCGTTGTCGGCGGCAGCGGCGGCGGCGGCGGCGGCGGCCGCGATAGTAATATTATGTTATTATTATTGACGGTCGGCGCGTGTGCATGTGCGTGTGCGTGTTGTTGTTGTTGTTGTTGTTAGTTGTTTTTTTTTCGCTTCTCACTCCCGTTTTTTTCGTGTCGTTTTTTCTATTTTTTATTTATTTATTTTTTCTATCCGTCCGATTCGCCTCCTCTGTCGCGACAGTTGTTCGCCTCTCCGTCCTTTTACTATTATCGTACAGACAGGTACCTATAACAGTCGTACGCAGACACGGCACAAATTACAACAACGTGACGACGACGACGTACCGGCTAGGAATACAACGCATCGCGGACGACACCTGGTGGCGGCGCTCTGGCGAACGGCGGCGATTAACCTTAAAGCTCGCCCGGCGGCGCAAGCTCCTCCTCCGGCGGGTTGGCGCGCGCTCGTCTCTGGCGTTTTCTATAATATATTTATGCTTTACGTGCGCGTGTAACACAATACAAGGTACAGCAATTATTATCCCGTAGTACATATACGATAATATACACGCCACCCCGAACGTACCCTTCGGAATGTCATCGCTCGCGTATATATTATTCGGCGGGGTGTTCCGGAATGCCGGGTCTCCGAAAACCGCCGGGCGCCGGTGACGCACGACGTTCAGTAACAGCCGCAGTAATTATAAAGAGTGTAATACGTGATTATTGCGACGCTGGCTGTTATCACGGGCCTCTGTCGTTGGGTCTGCGATATCAGACTGTCGCGGCGGACGCGTGTCGGTTTGGACGTGGAAAACCCGACGCGGATCGCGTGGTGTACGCGCGCGTGATCCCCACCGCAGCCGCCTCCGCCGCCGTTGATCCGCTCCCCGCCGCGGAAAGTAAGTTTCGTGCCGATTCCGGATTTTTCCCACCTTTTTTTTTTTGTCTATTTTTCCTATACGCCGCCGGTTTTTCACCGCCAGCCGACGCGAATACGACTGCCGCAGCACCGTGTACTGCACAAATCGCGTGCAATACGTGTATACAAAGTCGCGCGTGCAACGGGCCGATAGGCGGTTTCTGTTTCACCATAATAATATGTTATTCTCGGTACGCGACAGAGAAAGAGAGAGAGAGAAACAGAAAGAAAAGAAAAAAAAACCGTCGAAATAAATCGCGAAAACTCGTTTTGTGTAACGCGCGCGTCTCCAGCGGAATCAATCGCAAAATTATTGCGCCGAGTCTCGCAAACGATACATTATTATTGTTGTTCTTGTCGTACGTTGTTGATCGAAAAATTCTCGCGTGCGCACAGACAATACACGCGGCGAATAAACAATGTAAGAAAACGCGCGTAATATTGTCGCTGTGCGCCTACCCGCGACGAGAAAAATATCTTCTTATATAGTGTCGTCAAACCGTACCCCCCCCCCACCAAAAAAAAAAAAAAAAAACAAAAATCCGACCATTTTTACACTTTCCGATTTATCGACGGAAACGGATCGGGCCTGAAATCGGACTGTATTTTTACACTATCCTATCATTATCCATTTCTTCGATCTGAACTCGTCAGTTCCATTTGACACGTCGTAAACTTACCGACTTTGGAGTTTTTGTTTTACGATTTGCTATCAAAATATTTCAAATAAATCTCTTTTTGCGCATCCCTATTTAGTTGAAATTCCTTAAAAGTTTAATCCCGAATAATTGGGAGTTCTTAAATATTTTTGGGGTTATGAAAATGTTCTAAATCAATAGTTTTTGTCGATTCGGACAAAATAGCGTAATAAAATAGCCGAGATTCAGAAAATATCGAATAGCTTATAACAACATATTATTAACATAAAGTTCGTAAGTTGCTCGTGCAATAGGAATTAGCATCGGAAACGCGATACGTAAAATGAAAATTGCACGAATAAAAAAACTTGTCTCGTTTTCTTTTCGACGATAAATTAAAAAAAAAATAATAATAATAAATAAATAATAGTAATAAAAATTTACAGTGGAAGGAATGAAAGGAAGGAATTAACATGTTCCCACGGTACCTCCATCTGTCATAAGATACGACAAACGGGATTGCGTCGGGTCGACAGTCGGTGCAATATTCTGTCAAACAGTGTGTCGAGTTCTACTTTGGCGGATTATGTCCCATCTCGTATGTGCGCGGGGACAACGGGCGAGAGGAAGCACCGTGGTGCTAGACGATATAACTGTATAGAATGATATGGGGACAGCCGACGTATGCGAGATGGGAGATCGGGTCAGGTGGAACGAGGGTGGCAGACCCCGTATATTTGGGACGAAGGTGAAGGAGAAGAAGAAGAAAAAGACGGTATCGTTTAACTGACTTTTGTCGTAAACGATGACGTCGATGTGTATCGATAGTAAAGTCTCGAGTGACGGGGTGTTAGGGTGTACGGTGTTTGCACTCGGGGATTTAGAGATTTGGAGATTTTCCGCCGTTCATTAAATAGTAAAAACTATGCAGCAAATGGCCAAGAACCGCACACATTGATTCAGGTACCTATAAAATATGTGTACATCAATAAAGTACGAAGTTTTATTTATCAGTATAATTATACTACTATAGCGTGTAAATCCCAACGACACGAGTATATTCGATCGGAAAAATATTGCAAAAACGGGTTTATTTATAACGATTTTTTTTTTTTTTAACGAATGAAATTTAACCGTAGAATTCAATTTTTTGTGCGTTCGAATTCGTGCGGATTTGGGGGGAGGGAGAATCCGGATTTTAAAGCCGACGGACTTTCGGTATATTTCGGATTATGAACTTTGACTACTTTGGCCGATCCAGATTTGTCGTCACTATATATACCAAATGTACGGGTGATGACGCGTTATAATATACGCACACGAATTCAACAGGTGGACGTCGGAATACGGGGAATTATAATCGTATACCGGCGTTGCGATTTCCGTTCGGCCAATAATTGGGGTTATGTTCGGACGTGCTCGATTGTTTCACGTTATCTCTCCTTGGTGGAACTACACAATCACAAAAAATGTTTTAAAAAATACTATCTCCGGCAATAGTAGGTATAGCTGATGCAGTATACAGCAGCCAAACAATCTCTTATTAGTCTATTATTACAGTTTTTTTTTTTTTTTTGTGACGTACTTGTAATTTCGTTATGAAACGCATAGCACGCGAAATATTATTGCGATTATAATAATAATTAGGTATATTAACAGACCTTGAAACGAAAACTGTACAGATATAATTCCGCATTTTGAAATTGCACTCCGGAGAAATAGGAAAAACATTTATTCTTTTTTAAATTTATTCGGATTTAACTTACAAATTATTGTACGTTGGCGGAAATCCGATTCTTTTTTTGCTTTCAAAGGAGGAGCTGGAATAACTCTATAATATATTATAAAACTAGCTTACTATATAAAATACAAATTTAAAAGAGGAGGGGAGGGGTAGCATCAGATAATTTTGAGAACTTAAGTCCATCCTAGTCAGCGTCCTTATTTCCGCCCGTGTTGTTGCACCGAAATCCGTTCAGACGTATAAACTGTCGCCCCTCGTATTTTGAATATTATCGTGTCGGATTCGTTCTGTAATATTGCACTCGAATATTCAAACAAAAGAGTGAATTTTTGAAAGAAAAAAAAGCGCAGGAGTTATTTGCTACAGATCGTCGTCCAGAGGCCTTGAATGGCGTGTTTTTCCATCTCGTTAAAATATTTATTTTGTTCAGTAAATAATTTTGTTTTAGTTTTTATTATTATTATTATTAATTTTTTTTTTTTTTGTCGATACCTTATAGTAATAATTGGGAAATTGGAAATGTTACAAACTTGTAGACCGTGTGCACGACTCCGCATTTTAAACAATATATATAATCGACCCGCGGTAACATACGAAAAAGATTAAGAGATATACGCCGTATGTTTTAATATATTTATACGGTCGTCGATATTCACTTTTTATTAGTTTGTTATGTTTTTTTTTTTAGTAGTAACGATTTCACCGCAAACGGATATAAAAAATATAATCGTATATTTCGATATTTTCCATAAGACTAAAGTAGTAAATAGATACAGTTAAATTATGTAACTAAAGTAAAAAGTATCTTTAAAACACATCCAAAATCTATAGTATATAAATGTGTGAAACCCACACTGAATTTACCTGTTTAAACATCGTCATCAAGGATTTTCGGCGCCTCGGGAATAACAATAATTTTTCAATGAAAAAAAAATACGTCTACAGGGTGATTAAATCTTTTCGCGTTGTCCGGCTATACGCATAATATGTTATTTTATTAATTGAGACTCGGAAGTAGATAAATTTTGTTTTTTTCGTCTCAGATACAAACTTACAAGCACTGTAAAGAATCGTTTACAGATATCTTGAAAAATTTGAATATTATATAGGTATACTATGTTTCCGAAAAACACCGAAATCGAATTGCGCTACGGACTATTGCTGATTCGTGATAATAAATCACCTTGTATTTTTTTTTTCTCCGAGTTTCACTTATATTTGACATAATACACTATGTTTATATCGCAATATACAATTTATTATCATTATTATTATTATTATTAATTGTGATTATGAAAAAACTCGTTTCGTCTTGTTTACATATTGGATTTTTTTTTTATTTTTTTTAAACGCGAGCGATAGTTATCATATAATATAGTATTGCCGAATCGGCACAAAATCGATCTTAACAAATTATATTAAGCTTAAAAACATAATATTTCGACATAATTAAGTGCTTATAAATTACTTATACTTATGTATAATTATTACCTGCAGTATACCGCTTTATTTTTACTTTTGTATACGCGTAGAGTATAGGTATAATGCGTAATCTAGAGTAATTATATTCCTAAATTATTATGATAATGTGCACTTATTTGCGTGTTTCAATAAACGGCGAAAGTATCGACAGAAAATTTAACTCGAAAAAAATTAACGCTCTAGGTATATTATTATTGTTATTATTGTCATTCGTTTACTGGCATACAATGTACAATATACTCGTGTCACGTGAATTTTTTGCACAGTTACGTTTTATGTGTTACGTCGACATTTATTTCAAGTTAATTTAGTCGGCTCTATATTAAGTTTAACGATTAAATTAATAAAACCGCGTTTCCAATCTGCATGCAGCGCGACTAGTAAAAAATTGCGAGTGTAAAATGTGTGTATAGGTTATAGATATACGCGATCATTGCTTTTATGTAATATTATATTAAGTACCAAATACAAATAAAAAAAAATATATATATTTAAAGGTGAAACTGCTCGCGGATAGAATATGGCTTCTCTTTAAAAAAAAAAAAAAATGTAAAAAAGAAAGTATTTCAAATCGAAGACTTCATCGCACGTTACAAAAGGACGAAATAATTATTTTAGGCAGGTCAAATGGGGTTGGAATTTTTTTTTATTGTTTCGAAAAAGTTCGGGGGGTCGCAAAAAGAACATACCGCCTTCGTCCAAATACGAACCTCCGTAGTACGAGCGCACATATTTTCGCATAGCCTCCCGGTTTATGCGTCTCACGCGTTTCGAACACAACAGTTTTCTCTCGAAAATTCGCGCAGCGTTTTGATTATTCATTATGTAAACTCTACACCGAATAGTATCGATCTAAACTTTCGAAGGTTAAATACGGTAAAAATGACGATGCGTAGGGGCGGGGAATGTACAAAGTGTATTATTGTGTATTTCTCGCGCTCGCGGTATCTCCAGTACACACGATCGTTAAATATAATAAATTAATGCCCACCGTTGCGCTGTAGTAGATCGTAGTACTGAACACAATTATTCTTGTTGTCATTATAGTCGCGGTTGAAACCGTATTTCGAAATACGAAATGACGAGACGTGATACGATAAAACGATTTTCGAAGAAAATTAAAAAAAACACTATGAAAACGTGTACGCGGGGGGGGGGCACCCGTCGTCAAACGAAACAAACCGGAAACAAACGCGCGTTTGTGCGGACCAGCGATTAAGTTGCAGCCAGATGATCACGATCCCTGTCGAGAAATCCGAAACAAACAACCGTCGTAATGCACAATGCAATACCTAGGTCCGAGCAATTGTTTGCACATAGTCGTTGGGGCGCAGAGGCCCGGCCAACAGTAACGAGATCCCGCGAGACGGGAATACGTACACACGCATGATTTGACGGTAGCCGGGGAACGCGAACGTCCGCGGCACCTGCTACTGTTACGGCGAAAACGTCTGGGACCCTGGACGGCGGCGGGTGATCCGTTTTTTGCCCCGGAGAAGGGGCCACAACATTATATTATTGTTGTCGGCGGAACAGCATAGGTACTTCGCGGGTCGGCAAACGGCGGTACGTACGTACGGTGTGTACGCGGATCGTAAAACGCGTCGATCGCGTAAACGGCACGCGAGAGTTTTCCGTTGGAAACCGCGTAAAACCCCGACTAACAACCGAATATCCGACGTTCGCGTGTGAAACGTGTCGCGCAAACCTGTGCCTGTCGCAGCACGCCGTTAACGGCGGAATTCGAAAATACGAGGGAGCGCGTGTTTTTCGCGTTCCCCCCCCCCCCCNCCCCCCCCGGCCAAATATACCGTTTCGTTAAAAACCCATTAGAGAATTTTCGTTTTTTTTTTTTTTTTTTTTTTTATTATTCTCTCTGCTGCGCGCGGTGGCTGCGGAGGATGTCGTCGATACTCGTCGCGTAACATTTTACCGCGGAGCCCGTCAATCGGCTACACCGCTCTATTATTATTATGTTCGTCCGTCGCGTACGTTTCGCGGCGTAATTCGCTTGTAAAACAATCGCACGGCTTTGTGACGGACCCCGAATTTATATTTATACACGACGTCCCGTATACCGGTACGTCCGTTTAAATTGGCAACAAGGTTATGGTGTAAACGCGCGAGAGACTCGCCCATCGCGCGCGCGCGCGCGCGCGCGTGTTTATACAAATCGTTTGCTTTTTTTTTTTTTTATTGTGGAAATAGCCCATAAAATAATATAAGTATATTAAGCACGTCTATATTACAGTACAATTCTGCTCGTCCTCGTGTAATTTTTTTTTTTTTTTTTTTGCCGCTGTTTTAATTGATTTTAATAAAATAAATTGTTGTTATTA
>CABPRJ010001907.1:790707-1167259 GCA_902439185.1 Cinara cedri | reverse complement strand
AAACGCGCGAGAGACTCGCCCATCGCGCGCGCGCGCGCGCGCGCGTGTTTACAAATAAATTTTTTTTTTTTTTTTTTTGCCGCTGTTTTAATTGATTTTAATAAAATAAATTGTTGTTATTATTATTATTTTACTACGTGTTTATATCAATTTGAAGTTTAAATTGGCGAAACGTAATGCAGACGCATTATACTCAATGATAATAATGTTAAAAATTTTAACGACGACGGATATAATAATTTTTTTATTAAATGGCGACGACTGAATAGTACTAGTACTATGTTTGATGAGGAATCAGCCGATTCACACATAAACGTGTTAATTGAAAAAATGTGTAAAAAAAATTGTATATTAAATTTAAAAATCGACTTTGAATTAGACACTATCAAAAAAATTGTGAAGCAGGATACATTTCCAAACATATACAAACTGTAACAAGTAGCTCTAATCATACCGATAGGTTCTGAAACATGCGAGCGATCCTTCTATTGTATGAGATTCATTAAAAATTGGTTTAGATTATCAATTGTGCGAAATCAGTTTTCAAACTTGGCCATTATAAATATTGAGAGGAATATGTCAAATAATATAAGTAATAATTACATATCGGAAAAATATAATACTTTACAACAATTATTTGTATTTATTTTTCGAATGTAATTTCAATAAACCGCCCCGTTGAAACGCCGAAAAGTGTAACGGAATAGTAATTAATGATATAGGGTACGATCAGAAATGGGGTGAAAAATCGACGATGTCGAAACGAAAGTCTCAAAACCGAGTCGGTTGTTATACTGCACGGTTCAAAGTATTTGAGCACTCAAAAAGCTATATAATGCGTCCGACAGCGAGGTAAAAAAACAAAATGGATCGTCTATAAATTCACAACCCCGGTCAATGCCGCGGACGTTAAAAAAAACCGATCACGTACGAGCCGGACTCGCGCGCTGAGGGTTCCCGGGGTACTGCAGTATAATGCAGACAACTTTAACAAAGTGCCTATCGCGTATTTCAATCGTGATCGGACATTCTCTCGACTTGGTGTTCTCAAACCCATGAAACGATATACATGCATAGGTATGCATATAATATAACTAATCGCGTACACAGGTATACATATAATATAGCTAATCGCGTACATTGCAAATCGATATCCCGTTTCGTTCAAGTGCGCCCGCGGGCGGAGGAGGCAAAAGAGGTCGATCCCCCTCCCCTGGGATTTTCGACTGTATATACTTTTATAACGCATAATAACCGACCGTTTTACCGTGACACAATATCAAACACTGGGCCCCGGGCCTGGAAAAAACCAAAAAAAAAACATAATAATTTTTCATAACGAGGTTCAAAAATTATTCCGTTATAAAAGCGCGTGTTATCGATTTAAAAAAAAAAAACAATAGGATAAAACTACTAAATAATTCCGTTTTCTTCGCGAGTTCTCGGTATTCGTATTAAATTGTTATTATCATGGTTTAATAAAACCGTACGATCACTGTAGTGTTATACAAAATCCGGTATAATGTTAAAAAAAAAAAAATAAAACTACATCTCTATACGAAATTTGCTAGTTATTTATTTAAAAATTTCCGCGGTGTTTTATACATTATTAAAACGATTTATGTAATGGAAAATTTGTTTACAACCATTCCCCCCCCCTCCTCCTTCGGTTCGGTTAGAATATAAAACGTTCTAAACTGTATTATAGTTTTATTATCGCATAATAATATTATGTACTCGTATATAGTGCAGACCTGTGCGGAATACGGATACACGGTATTATAATCCCAGAGGATCCATTAAAACCGTTCGAATGTAATTTCGTTGATAAAATACGTACGTCGTCGTCGTCACACCGGTGTAACAATTTAACAATACCGTACAAATAACATAGGTATTGTATTATATATATATATATACGATCCGAACGCCTGTATACCTAACCTAATAAATTATTTTTGTTTTTCGACCAGAATCTACGTATTTAAATTCAGTACCTTCATCGTTTTTTTATTTTTTGGTTTTTGGCGACATCCTAATATCATACCCATTCGGTCACGTGTTAAGTGCAAAAGTCGTCAGCACATATACGAGAGGCGGGAAAGTGGGGATTTTAAGTGTTTAAACACGAATTTTTTTTTTTTTTTTAACAAATTTTGTTTAGTTTGATACCGAAGGAACATTTCTACGCCTTTAACCGATGCAGAAGAGGTCTTGTTATTAATGAACCGGGAAGAAAATTTAGGCGTCTAGGGAATATCATTGAATCAATTGAATTGAACTTGACATTTACATTTAAAACAACTCGCGGTTTGACGGTTTACACAAAACGAATTATTTTATGACGCGCAAAATCAATTTTGACTACAATATTCTAACACCGTCATTTGTATAGTTATTTCCACCTCGAAATCTCCGATTTCCGCGCAGCCTTAAAATCGGTTAGCAACGGAATGCTAGTTCAATGTATGTTGTAACTCAGAACAAGTACCGAAATCTGCACGACGTTACCTAACGTTATATTTGTCTATTGAATAGTTAAAAAATCGATAAATTAAAAAAAAAAATTATTGTAAATACACTCGAGTAATATATTCGTGAATCTATGTAAACAAAAAAAAATATATATATATATTTATTATGCCGCTATAATACTATACGTTAATAATATCATTTCGTAACCTCAATTATAAGTTTAGATGACGTCATTTTATTTGCAATTATGTTTATAACATTTATAAGTATAATATATAATCTAACTCTCAATTTGTAGTGGAATAAAAAAAATGATTTTTCTGAGAATTATCGAGCTATAAATATGTACTTAAATAAGAGGGTTTTTTTTTTTTTTAAGTTGAGTGTTTTTCAGATTGCTGTTACTAACCAGTGTTCAGCGCATCTGCGGAGATATTATTTAACTATATTTAGGAAAGAAAAAAAAACGATAGGCCTGAAATAAAAAATGCAGTTTGGTACTATTATTTAATGGCGAAGGAAAAATAGGAGAGAATATGAGGAGTATGCATATTATATGTATAAATTATAAACGCGTGTTTCTGTACTTTTAATTTTTGACGGATTGTACATATTATCATTATGACGAGGAGATCGGAATCGGCGAACTTAAATACGACAGTCAAATGGAGACTTTCCTGGTACTCGACCCGAGAACGTATTTAGGGGAATTTGGGGGGTGGGGGGTATTAGCCGTATTTCCGGGGGCGTCATAGTTTTTGGTGTGGCAATTTCTATACCTCGTAAGTCAGGGAAAAGAAGAAGACATTTTCGAAGCGGGTTATTTTGTAAAAACTAATTTCGACTCTCCCTCGAGAAATCAGAAAGTCAGAAAGTACTACGCCATCGCGCAACCGTCTCGTATTCTTTCCGATATACTATATCGGTGTACAAATTTTACGACAGCATCACTATATATATATATATATATATATATATATATATATAAATAATCCACGAATCAATTCCGATTTGACGGATAAACGGAAAACAAAAATATGATTGAAAGACTCATCGCGGTGATCGAAAACGCGCAGTTACTTTTTTCACTATAGGTGTTATATATAGTATACACCCTGCACGCTCGTACCTGTACGAAATAAACTTTTCGGGAGAGTCGAAAATCTTCTCTGGTATATAAATAATATTTCGTACGTTTTTATGTCGTCGATCATAAAAATACAATTTTCGTAGACGTTTCGTCGCGTCGTGGTATATGTTTTTATACGACAGCGTATACGGAATCCTAAAAATCACGTCTGCAACGCCACTCACTCATATCACGGATAATATTGTCCGGCCGACTCGATCCTACTCAATATTACTTGAGCCCGAATCCTGCGATCCTGCGAAACCTGTGATATTATGCGAGGATAATATCACGGTTTGGGGGTACATATTTAAAAATTAATTCAAGACGTTTGTGATGAAAACAATAATGAATCAATAGTTAAGAGCATATATTGAGGTTACGAGTATATGTTGGGACTAAAAGGGTATCGGAGTGTGAATGGCAGGGTCAATCATCCTCACTTGACTCGCCACTGAATATAACAAAAAAAAGGGGGAGGGGAAACATTACCTACAGAGAAAAATATGCGGATATCGGACGATGACTAAGACGGTAATTTTGTTGTTTTAAAATTTAAATAATGTATAAGCAATCACGTAACACCGACTTGTTATCGATCTGATTGTCTTTGTGCGTAATAGATACTCGGTATATATTAAATAAGCGTAAAAAATAAAATCATTCATTCGTTGCCTGCGGTTATATAAATATAATCAGTCCGACTAATAGTCGATATTTAAACAAACAGTAATTGCTCTTCCAAATCTAAAAAATACAAAAAAGCAAAACAAAGAGCTGATACTGGGAATGGGAGTGGCTACTGTTGTAGGTGAGAAGTTGGGAAGGTAGGATACCTAAGGTTATTTCATTTATATCTATAAGTAATGATAAGCCATTGCTGATGAAAGACGATTCCGAGCGCAGTTCGGTAATACATAATTTGAAGTGCCGTAAGTTTTATTATTTTAATTAATAGTTAATAATTCAACAATAAAGGTCTCTTGTCGTTTTTCAATTGGAGCCATATTTGTGCTAGAAAACGTGGTAGGTACTTATTTAAAATAACGAAATCGTATTTTTTTCGCGGTTAATCGTTTTTATTTTAAATACCGTTTCGAAAATCAAAAAATGATTTATGTATTCACTAAGTAGATAAAATTGACTTTCAGAAAAAGTACTACGCGTATACATCGAAGCAAGTTTACTAGGAAAAAACGTGTCAATAGATCGAAACAAAGAAGAAAAAGAAGAAAAAAAGAGCATTGTAAAACCAATAGCTCCCTCGCTACGCTCGGAATCTAAAAGGTAAAAAATTAAGCGTGTTTATCAGTTCAATAACAGTTTTCCGGATTTTTCACCCGTGTAATTTGCAGATTTCGCTATATTTTAATAATATTTCGAGATTTAAATCAGAATAATAATTAAAAATAACAGCTGCAGTGCGTCCAGCTGCACGGCGGCGTTGCACGTAAAAAATAAAACGCGAGTAAACAATATACAAATTAACATTACGCTATTATAATCAAATCCGTTTTTAATTTATTTTTGAAAACTAATTTATTAATATTTTCCATTCGGCTACCCCGGTCTATAACAATCACTCCTCCCCTCTATACTAAAGTCTTTCTTCGTCCTAATATTTTATTATAACTCCGTCTTTTCTCAACGTTGACGGAATTTATAAGAACGAAAATATCAAGACGTATCAACCGCCTTGTTTACGGGTCGGATTTCCGAAAATCCTTTTTTAGTGCGCGTCTACGTTATACATAATAAGAGATTTTGAAGCCTTTGTGCTAAATGTCAAGTTTCCAGACCCGCGGTAGGAGGTCTTGAGATACAGCAATGACTCAGTATCGGCTAATTAAATATTCGGCTTTTTTACAATAACATAAACCGTATCAGGTAGATCGAACGAAAAATCTGAAATAAACAAAAAAAAAACCAAACCAACCCAGCAAACTTTGCACAACGCGTATTATAGGTGCCTATATAATTATAACTATATTATCCTTCTTATTATTAGATAACTGCGGGAAGGTCAATAACGCATTTCGCACAATACACGACGCAGAATAATAATCACGTTTCTAATCGGATTTTCGGGCAAAAAAAAAAACACAAAATAACAATAATAGAGACAAAAAAAAAAAAAAATTAAAAAAATAAATAACAACGCCGGCGTTTTATCGCACTAACGTTTCCATTATAACTGCGAAACATTGTCCCTAAACGTGATACGCGGACGGATATCAATATTATCGTAATACCTTATAACCACACTAGATCATACATTTGTTATCAACCGTATCATCGTGATAACGCCGACCGCGAAAGTTTGGTTTTCGATTTCAGTGTTATCGTGTAACCCCCCGAACGAGGAATATATTATGGAAATTAGGATCCGTTTTGCAATGAAGTTTTTTTTTGTTTTTGATAGATGTTAAGGTAAGTACTTCAAGAGCGGAACTATTGTTTTGCATTTCACGCTGTTTTCCGGTTTTCGGGTCGTTTTTTTTTTATAAGGGCGTGTTTGGCTATTTTTTAATTCTTTTTTTGACGAGACATTTAAATCCGGGTCTCACGATTACAAGTGATATTCAATATGCGTTCAATGACTCTTCCACCCATCTCGATATCGCGGAAAATATGTAATTCGCCGGATGTAATACCCATTATATCGAGTATATAAAAAGGTAAACTCATTTTTCGTCAAAGTGGGTTACCATGTTGTATATTATCGCGGGTAAAAGTGCTTTTACGCGATACGCCCACAATGACGCCCGTCGTTAGCCTTTTACAAACCGCAGGTCGATAAGCGTCTAATGTTAAAAAAAAAAAATAATAATAATAATAATAATATAAAAAAAAAAAAGACAAGAGTACATTATTGTGCGGGCGCGCACACAAACACGCCACCTCGGTGCAAAAGCCGAAAGGTTAAAGGCTTAAAATCGAAGAAACGACCGCCGCTTTACCCTATCGAATTCCCTCAAAAGCCGTATTCTCACACTTCTCCACATAGACGATTTGATCCTCGTTAAATTATAATCTCCTCCTTCGCCATCTGTCCCAGCTATTTATGGTCGTTAGATAATCGTGATAATCGAAATAATTCGGACATAGCGCACACGCGGAAATCAGAGACCTAAGGGGAGGGAGCAAATCACTCAAAGCCTCCTCCCCCTCTTACCGTTCCTTTTTTTTTTTTTATACAATAAGTCGCAATATCAAATCTTCTTCACTTATACGCCGACACGACGAAACATAAAAAAACAATACGAAACTATTGTTGTTGCGACAATTTTTGAATATTTTTAAATTTCATTTCCGCGTGTCGGTGTAACACCGATATAATAACTATACACTATGATTAATACTTAGTTTTCGATTTTTTTTTCCTCTCGCGTAATTTTACGTTTTTAATAGGAAAATATATTTTTACGATATGCACGATATTTTTAACTGAACATTTTTTTTTGTCCTCGGGGACGCTCGTTGGCATTGTAAACGCGACTTTTTATGTTAACGTATTTTTAAAAGTAAAAAAAAATATACAAGAATGTAGACGTGTCTAAGTGTGTGTGTGTGTGTGTGTGTGTGTGTGTGTGTGTATAGTGCTTCTGAGACGGCAAAGGAATTTTACGGGTCCTAGTGCGGAAAAAAAAGCAAGCGCATCGAATCGGCCCTCCCCGGGGCTACAATAAGAACCGAAACCGCTATGCGGCGCATACGCACACCGCCGGCGATTATTACGCGGGTCGCAACAACAATACTTACTACGAGTATACCGGCCGGGCCACATCAGTTCTCCTCCCGCCGTCATCATCCGCGCAATAATAATATAATTCTAATCCGTCATGTACGGTTTTCGCGCGTCTCTCTTCGCATTCTCTGCCTCCCTCTGCCACCCTGTCGTTCTCACTCACTCACTCTCTCTCTCTCTCTCTTCTATTGACGTGTACATAGGTACGTATTATACGAGTACGAATTATTTTCGTCGCACGATTCGGACACGGGCGGCGCGCAACACATACGAGGCACCTATACATTATACCTGCAGAGGTACCCGCCGCCGCCGCCGCCGCTGGAGAGTTCAAGGGCGCACACACATCGTTCACGCCGCACAGTTCGGCCGCCGAACGATTTTCGGATGGCGCGCGGCGGCGACGGCGACGGCGACGAAGACAACGACGACGACGAGCCCCTCGTCGTCGCGGCCGCCTCCTCACGCCGATGAGACGACGCTATTGAATGCCGCCGCATTATCGCCCAGTCATCGCCGCCGCCGTACAAACATCATTATTATTATTATTATTATTATTGTTATTACCGATACGTGTCGTACGAGCGAATACGCTCATCATCGCCGCAAAATATAATAAATAATAATAATAATACGCACACGCGAGCACGCGGTATAAATATTGCGTCGCGAACTCGCGAATGTTACGCCCCGCGGGCCGTATATAATATTGTTGTGACGTCAAAGCCATAACCCCCATCCCCGCGCCGTCCGCCCGCCCATGCAACTGCCGCCCCGAACCGCTGTCCGCCGTGCCGTGCCCGCCGCGCACCGCGACGACCCGCCGCCGCGGCAGAACCGTACACGACGGAACGGACAGCGGCGAAATATTTTATACGGTTCGCAACGACTACGACGGGCTTTCTTGCGGTAAAACGCATTATCATAACAAAAATATCGCGTACGCTTGCGCCTTTTACGGGTCGTTATATCCGGCAAAAAAAACTTCCGACTTTGAGAAACAAAAGGCTCAAAGCGCCCGAACTCCGCTAACGGAATTGGTTTTTTTTTTTTCGTTCGCCATGATTTACCGTTGTTTTTCTAAATATACTATCGACTCCATGACCTGCCCACGTGACGCGCACCGTGTTCGACTCTCTTTTTTTTTTTTCTAAATTTGAAATTCCATCGCCTTTCTCGCGTAAGCCTTTTGTTTTTACCCACTTTCCCCACTCCCCGACACCAGAACCGTACGCGTCCGAGTTGTTAAAAAAAATAACGTTTCGCGTCGCGACTTTCGCCCGTATCCAACATCCGACGGTGCAGTTAAACACGACTGTTATTCTATTCGCTCCCCGGAATAGTTAATACTTTCCAAATTAATAGTCTCATTATATTTTACTAATTTGTTTCCGATTTAATATTCATACGCGGCGGAATCCCGTATAATAATGTAAAAATCATTATAATAATTGAGTCATTATTGAGTTGTTGCCGCGGCGTGTTTGAAAATATCGGACGCTGCGGTTTCTCTCCCGTTTACTCGTGACATACTAAAAAAAAAAAAACTACACAAACGGACGGAAAATTATTGCGCGAATCGACTGCGTTCTTGAGTATTGTGTTATACGAGTATATACTTGTATATATATGAAAAAGACCGGGATAATAATATTCCGAATATGGAATGAGATTTGTTATGCAAAATATCGAAATCCGGTTATCGAGGGACCGAATCGCAAAAGGGCCGAAGTGCGAATATACCCGCCTAATAACTTCAGTGTGTAATATCGTTAGTGTTTCCCTCCCTCCCCGTCCGCGGATTCCGCAGGTTCTCTCCGCGAATCTCTCGAGTATTTCGCTTTCTACAATCACGCGACGTACGTATTATGGCGTTGATCTCATCGCTCAGACGGGTAACAGCTTTTACAAGCGGATTGGCGAAATCCCCGAATTCACTCGGGGCCGTTCTCACCAACGTGGCGTCGGTGAGGGCGTTTGTCTGGTTCTTAAACTGAGTTTGTGGTCGATAGCCGACCACGATTGATCGATTATCTTGTAAACACTCCGTTTATAAAAAGTTAACGTCTACGTTGGTGAGAACGGGCCTTAGTATGGCGCAACACAAACGCAGAGCCAGCAAACCGTTTATAAACGTCGCGAGACTATTTTTTAACCCCGCAAATAGATTCGGACGTCCGAAATTCGGAAAAATTGTTTACCATTCACGGCCGATTTTATTTTCCGACGGCCCGACGCAGTCACGTCAGGTCACTGCAGCCAGGTCACACCGCCGAATGTTTATGGATTTTCTCCGGTTTTTTTTTTCGAATTGTTATTATTATTTTTTTTTTTTTTTAACTTCGTCATCCGGGAGAGAT
Organism: Cinara cedri; assembly: GCA_902439185.1. Classification (NCBI taxonomy): domain Eukaryota; kingdom Metazoa; phylum Arthropoda; class Insecta; order Hemiptera; family Aphididae; genus Cinara; species Cinara cedri. The sequence continues at coordinate 1,157,547 of CABPRJ010001907.1, read as the reverse complement.
AAACGCAATGTACGCATGTTAAATTCGACCCGTGTCCGGACGTCTCGCGACGGACCAATATTCGTTTGGATGCGTGCGGTCATGTATTGTACGTGGGTGTATAAACTATTCGGCTCGTATGCGTTTTACACGGGGCGTCGTCGTGCACAGTAGTATACATTATACAGGCAGTGTTTCAATAGTATATCGCGTTCGCCCGAAGCTTACGCGGGAAACAAAAAAAAAAAAACGATAAAATCGCCCAACACGTGGTTTATTTTACGTGTCTCTCGGCGCGTTAAAAAATTTCGTTACACGTTCACATTGTAGCAGGCGATGTGTCTGCATACAAGATACACTTAATAGACTCTGGTTGAATAATTTTTTTTTTTTTTCACCCGGTAAATAATCGCGGTACGTCGGTAACAATAGTAATTACCGTATACGCACAGTGTACAATAATTATTGTTGTACGGCTGACGATTTAATTTGACCGGCCGAAACGTAAGGGGAGGGGGGAAATAATCGTATACGCGTATTTCGTTTGAATCAGGTAACCGTGCTGCAGCGGCGCATCGGCGTCAACCGGAGTTCGAAAACAGCGCGCCGCGTTTTCAGTGCGTATAATTCGTTCTTACGAAAATAAGGAAAACACTGTGATATCACTCGTGTGAAATGTCCGGTTCACGATCCTGGTATAACGCACCCGTAAAATAATATCGATGCGATTTTGCAATGTTTCGCGAAATTACAATATCGCTGGTTTATATTAATTATTTATCGTAAAGCGCGTATTTATCATAATAGGCGAATTAATACGGCACCCATTGCGTCAGAATTATAATAATATCGAGAATATTTTAATAAGTGTTTATATTTTGCAGTATGCCCTTATATCCGACTCGGCATACTTGCTGCCGTAAACATTTTTATAAAAATATAATAATATGAAAATCGTGATAAAACGGTTATAATATATGAAATCGACGCTTGGCGAAAAATTATCTACGCTGTTAGAAAAACACTTTCAAAATCGAAAACGCGTACGATATTATTAAAATGTAATTTTTGCAATTTTTTCGTCCAAAATTGCACGTTACGAAGATGCGTATAGGTAACCCCCTTTAAAAATAATCAATATTTATGAGGAGGAATCGTGGTATTTTAAGATAAAAAAAAAATTTTTTGTGAAACGAAAATGTACGAAATCGTGTGTCATCCATGTATACGATATCGGCTGGTGCACCCCTACTTATTATTTCTTTTTTTGTATACTTAAAAATAATACATTGGGAGTAGTCTAAATTCGGAGTAATTTTTATGAATATTTTATACATTTTTTTTTTTTTTTTTAACTAAAATAGAATATTAGAAGCTATATCACGAGTACTTGTAATACTTAAAATATCTACAGGTATATTATAATAAACAATGCACTTATTATAGATAAGAATATTCGCAGTAAAAACTTGTTTCAAAATATAAAAAAACCCCACTAAATTAACCGTGAAAATGATATTTTCACGGTATATTATATGATAATGCAGATAATAATCGGGATTTGTGACAAAATCGTATAGTCCGTACACAGTTTTCAAGTAAAATACGCATGTACCTATACGTAAATGTACACGTTTTTACCACTAATAAACGCCTGTATAATTAACAATTCAAATCATTAACAGTCCGAACATAATTTGTTCGCATCGCGTGTGTCTACTTTCAGCCTTGAGTCGTGTCTTTTTTACATAAAAAAAAAAATATATATATATATATATATATATATAATATATACCATTGTTTTCCCATTTTTTTCTCTCGAATTTTTGCTAAAAATAAAAAAAATAATAATAAAATAACGCGTGTTTTCCGAGACCCAGGAAACGATATATACATATATATTATACGATATGAAAACATCATCCGTTCCAGACATTGCGCATCGGCCGCGATTTTCAAGGTAAATGTCAGATTTCATAAAAAAGTTACGCGAGTATTTTAATTTTTTTTTTTTTCGAAATTGTATCTGTCGTAATTTAAAAACATATGTAATATAGTGTATTTCACTCCAATGGTCACACAAAAACCGATAAAAACCCCATTTTTTTCTTTTCTTTGTGACGCCTGTCTGGGGGCGAATTTCTCAGATTGAATAAAATTATATTAATATTATAATCGGACTACCGATCGTGGAAAGTTTTACGTTAAACGCGTTTATCCGGTTAAGAACATTTAAATTGTATTGTGCATTCACAATACCCTACACTACAATAAAGGTAGGTTAACCTTTTAGAAAACGGATGCAAAATATATACTTTCAAAAACAAAACAAAAACCTTATTTCAGTCCAAGTCATCCGGACGCACTGGCGAATGGTCATTTTACGCAGACATAATAAACATTCTGTACGTTCAATTGAAAATTGAAACTTCGTTTACATATTAAGAAAGATACTAAACCATATAGTTGATAGTATATATTTATTATCGTACTTAGTTGTACAAAATTGCATTTTATTATAGTTTCGAACACTACCGCATAAACAAGTACAAACTGAGCGCACATCAATATTAAATAGATATTAAAAAGCGACTGGAAAAATTAACGTTTGTAGTGTCAATAATTTCGTAATATACGAGTATATGTTTTTCACTATGCATACTAACTACAGAATAACACAGACTGAGTAATTATTATAATATCATTCACATTTTTTCCATAATTTATTGTTGTTTTCGACCTCGATTTATCATGTTTTCGTGAAACGGGAACATAATATTGTTTTAATATTTTCCGATCGTACCGTACGAAATTTTAATAAAAACATATTACGTTTATTCGATTGTAATAAAATAATAATTAAATTATTATATATTATATATTATATATTATATTATAATATAATACATAAGATTATATGACAATATTATTCGATTAGTGTTATTAGTATTATTCGACTGGGCACAACGACTCGAACGACCGAAAATTTCGAATGAATACGAAATAACGTTCACATAATGTATTTTTATTGTATACTGATACAACAGATTAAAATAATTATTTGTTTTACGTAAAATATTAAATAATATATTATCCTATATATATGTACACATGTATATTTGTTTTTTGATTATGGACATATTGCTTAAATATTCTTATATAATTATATATTTGTATATTTAATTTGGAAAAAAATATCCTTTTTTTTTCTCTAAATATAATATTTGTTTTTAACAAATTTTACACTATACAAGTTATTTAAACGATACGACGAAAAAATGAATAAAAACACAAAACATTTACAGTCACATACGAACGTGTAGAATGTTTAATGGACTTATATAGATAATAATATTATGTCCGTTTAGGTCGTGATTGACGGTTTTCAATACTGGGCTCACTTAACAACAACAACAACAAAAAGAAACTATATAACCTTGTAAAAGGGTAAACCGTAAAAAAAAAATCAAATAAAAGTATATCAGTGTGAACTGATTTTATATGGAGATATATTCGACCTTATACGCTTTTTAACTGTAATTCACCAATACACATGTTTAAAATTAAATTTACTTCCTTATAAAATGAATGAAAAAAAAAAGAGATGCATTGGAAAAATTAAGTTAAAAATGTGTTTTAAAAAAAATGTACGTATAGGGTCATATATTAATGTACATAAACTGATTCGTTTTTTACATAGGTCTTGTAATAATAGATAAGTAAATAAATACTCTAAACTTAACTAAAAGTTAATAATATTAAAGACAATTGTACATTTGTTGATAGAAAAAAATTGTATTGTATTTTTTTTTTTTTTCATATTATTCTAATAGATATTAATATAAAATTGATAATGTATAATTTTTCATCACGAGAAAAATATGCTCGTTTAAAATGATCAGTGATTATAACTATTCTTCATGTAATCAAATGTATACGTGACAAATAAGTATAACAATTGTTATTACTTGAAATTCCAAGTTAAATGTAATTTATCAGTGCTAATTTTTCCGAAAATAAAAAATGAACACATATTTAGTTTGTATATAACGTTATTTAATGGAAGTATAATAATATAATATTATAATAACTAATATATTATATGAGTCAGCGTGTATAGTATTCGCTACATTAGGTATTTCGGTTTGGCAATATTGTTTACTATAATAATTGTTCGAAGTGTTTAAATGCACTTTATGACAATCAGGTTGCTGGAATTTTGTTGGACAATTAAAAAAAATACGTTTACTGGTTAGCCATTGGTAATACACTGTTTAGTAAAGTAAGGCTATCGGTTTCACATCGACAAACGGATTTAGCCCCAATGGTTTTTTTTTTTTATACCTCGAATTTTTTCATTTTCTTTGAAAACTGTGGTTAATGGTAATAAATAAGCCTATTAATTGTTAATCGAACTAGTAATAGTCAAAGAAGAAAACAAAATGAGTTAATTAATTAATTAATTAATAATTTAGATGTGTCCACGAAGTTTCTAAATTACCCTCAAAGAGCTTTAGGACTCCGCGGAGTACAGTTTGAGGACCACTGTATTATGCTATACAGAGTGTAACAGGACTATTCAAAATTTTTACATTGTAGTTACATTTACAAATGTCAAATATTCCAGTTACATCCTGTATCCCTATTTTATACAATATAGATAATGAATAAATAGTTAATATTAATAACATCAAATTAAATAAATAATAACATTAATAGCAATAAAACGATAGCAAAAGGGAACTTTGTATAGATATAAATAATACTGCAAATTCAACAGAAATTATAGGTGTGACGATCGCCTGTGCAGTGAAAAGAAGAAATTCGATTTCATTAAAATTATATTTGTTATTAATTATATTAATTATTATTTTATATTTTCTCTATGGCAGGGAATCATAATATCTTTCGGTACATGTCGTAAGAGATGAAAAAAGGGGTTGTGTCGGGACGACAGCCGATATAAAATTCTGTTAAACAATATGAGGAATTCTAAACAAGACTTTGGCAGATTGCCCTATCTCGGATGTGCGCTCGGATCACAGCTTTGCAGGTGAAAAGAGTTATCACGGTGCATGGTGTTTTTCAGATATACATATATTTAATAGGAGAAAATCTACAATCAGTCAATACTAATCTTGAGTGTTGGAGAGTAGCACTTGAAGAAATGGGATTAAAGATAAGTAGAAATAAACCCGAGTATGAGGTTTAGATGAACAGGTAAGCCAGCTAACGTCAATAAGCAGTTATAGGCTAACCTAACTATATTATACTTATTAGTTTTACTCTTGTTTAGTACGCTATTCATACCCGTTGTTAATAACAAAATATTTTCCCGATAAATTCAGAATGATGACTATTAGGTACACAGAGTTTCCTTAAATAAGATAATTTTAAATTGTATTTTACCATGTACAAAATATGGTTTACGTTTTACAGTTAATATATTATAAATAAAGAATTAGCGTAAAACTGTATACAACTTTCAATCTCGATTGGATCTATAATAATTACAACATTAAAAAAAAGAACAATAATATTATTTATAAACACATAGTCACTTACGTATTTGAATTATCTATTAAATTTGATTAGATCGAATTCATCAACATTAATAATTAATAATAATCGATAATTAATTGAATAATTATATGATGATGTAATAATACCACAGCTAATGTTTAGAAAGTACCTTTACTAATAAAACGAATCTGGTATTATGATAATTATTATTTACTATATTATTATAATATTCCGATTTTAATACATATTTTAAATACAATGCGTTTTCAAAACCCGACACACATTACTTTATGAAATACTAAAACACTTTTATGCGGCAGACAAAATGAACGTTAAATGATCAAATATAAGTTTGGCAAACTTACTCACTGTTTTATCGGTACTTATATATTAATACTAACTGTATAATCATTATGTTACATAAGTTAGGTAATTTTTTAACCGATTTTTGGTAGATTTTCGTGGGCAAAATTCAGTCTGTTTCATACAAATCGAATTTTAGACTCTGAATGTACAGCGAATAAGATTCACTAAAAAACGTGGGTTTTCTTTTTTCTCAGAAAACACTTTTTGAGATTGGTAAAAAAAAAAATGGTCCAATTTTTCATCCCGTACTTTTAATGCGGATTTTAAGCCCCGCGGTACTTTAATTGAAAAAAAAAATGCCTAGATTCCTAACAGTCTTTCTATTGAAATTAAAATACTGATATCAAATATCGATACCCCCATAGTACGTGTCACACACGTTTACCTTATTTTTATTTTGTTTTTGTATTGATTACTGTAGCCTATATACACTTAACAATTAGGGAAATACAACATATTTATATCGTAAATATTACATGCTGAAATTACAAATAACTATTGCACAACACTTTTACAAGTATAATAGCTATAAAAAATTTACTATATACTTATACTGTCGCATAAGTACTAGGAAAAAATGGTACCTATCTATCTACCCATACTTAAACAAAAAATAATAATATTTAAAAAAAAATTATTACATTGACATGAATTTAGTTCAACGACTGTCGTGGTTTATCGCTGATAGTGATGATAGATTGGTATAATATTATAATGATTATACGTACCTACCTACTATTATACAGTTGTAAGATAATAAGATGTAAGATGGACACTCGACAAGAATAGTTAATGTGACATTGGCAAAAATATTCACAATAATATATCACAACTGTAGTTATACATAATAATAATAAACTCTTGTCATGCCTATTGAACGATATTCAAGAAGTATTGATAAATCATAATAATAATAATATATAGATAGACGTTGTGACATAAATACATCATATTATTATTACTTTATAAGATGATATGATTCATACAAATATTTATATATATTTATTAGCTTAGACATGTATTAAAAATTCTATAGGAAAATCAATAAAAAAATCGAAAGGTTGAATATATAGGGCACATTTTGAATGCAACAACAAATCATTGCAAACAAAATACGATTTTGAAAGGTAGGCCGGTAGGCTCGGTTTTTTTTTTTTTTAAATAATTTAAAATGTTTATGTGCTTTTACTAGTTTCGTCAAAAGGTTTAAAGGAATTATAACTAGTATCAGAACAACTAATAATTATAGTCATAATATCAAATTTTCGATAATTTTAATACTTATACGAGAAATATTATTAACAATACAAAGTTAATGTTATAAATAATAGTTTCGTATCAAATTAATATAAGATGATGTCAGTAGTATAATAGGGACTTGGCATTCACGTAATACTATTAATTATATGAGTAATTCTTATTTTCTTATAGTTTTATGTTAATATATTTAATCAACATTATTAATTATCAATTTATCTTGAAAAATAACCTTCATAATCTGTACGTTACTTTATGTACTATAATTCAATGTTTTATTAAAGTCAAATTTGAAGAAAATCGCCAGCAATAAAATAATAAAACAAAAAATAAAGACCTGATACTGCTGATAGGAAGGATGTATGAAGCGATTTAATTTATACACAAAAATAAATCATTGCTAACGAAATACGATTTTGAGCGAAGTCTTATACAATTTTCGAACGTTTTTCATTAACCAAAACCATAATTTTATCTACATAAAACCAAATAAACATTTTAAAACTCGTAAATTTCAAATGCCTATGAATAACTTAAAAATCTTTAAAATATTTCAAAAATTTTACCAAGTCTTAAGAATGCCAATTTAAGTGATAAATGAAAATTTTAGGTCTCTACATTTATTTTCAACCAAATAACAGTATGAAAACAAAATAGAAAATAATGAAATCTTTTTTTCATGTTTACCCAAACTAGTACGGTTATCAAACTCGTTAAATACAGATTTTTGCCCGTAAAATTATCACCAAGTGTCCGAACAGTGTAGCACCTGTATGTAATACTACACGTATTCGAAGCATTATAATAGTTGAAAGGTGAGTTTTTTTTTTTTTGTTTTTTACAATATTATTCACGACTCTCCGGTGTTTTATAAGTTTTCCACGGACCGCGTGATTGAAATTTTCACTCACGGAGATGGCGGCAATTGTTCGAAAACACAAAAACCGGACCCGGAGTACATTATTTTTTTAATCATTCAAACGGCGAATCGACGACATTAAACAATATAAATTAAATAATAATAATGAAAAGAAAAATCGTCTTCTGAACATATAGTTTCGTCGTTGTTGACGGCGCAAGACGTGACCGTATTAATGATAGTTACGTAAAGCTACATAATTGCAGTCTGATATTATATGCGAATTGCGAATCGAGAAGAAAACGTTAATTGTCTACACCGTGGATATTGGCAGATTTCCATTCATCGCGCATATACCTACCTAAACCGCTGCGGCAATAAGAAATGCCATGACAGTCTTGTTTTTTTATAATGTAATCGTACGCGTTTAGGTATCTACACACACAATTTACAAATTAAAAATCGGGACGGCAAAAATATTAAGTGTATGAGTACCACCTACTCTCGTCTTTAGAATATTTTCTAATGTAGCGTAGTAATACAAACTATGTAACACATTATACATTATCGCATTGCCTATTGGTTCAAAGCTAGGAAGTAACGAGTCGTAAATCTCGTAAATTTACTAAAAATTAACTACAATATAACTGAAAATCACTAACTTGTTATTTGACGCTTACTATTTCCCTCTATTGATTTTGTAACTTATCGAATAACGGTAAAACTTACTTCGTTACAATATTTACAATTACACTTTAAAAACTCATTAAGTAATTTGAATTTTAATGGCTAAAATTACTAATAAATTATTATAGATATTAATTATTAATAATATACATACAATTTAGGTTAAATAATATTTCTAAAATTAACCTACGAGTTTTATAATTTTCCTGTAAGTATTTTATATATTAAGTTCTTAAGCCATGATAATTACTTGTAACTATTAACTTAGTTACTAAAATATATAACTTTTCCAGCTTCGTCTAAGTCCCAGAATTCGACAAATGATAACATGCAACGAATTGTACGTCACAAAATATTTTTTTCTCGATATCATACAGTTTGACTATTGCGTCTCGTGACATTATGTAGACGACGAATACGAAAATACACGAAAAAAATTCACTATTTACTAGAAAAATTGTTTATTAATATTATTACATATAATTACCTATAAGTATATTATGTAGTTATAAGGAGAAGGAAAATAATGAAATTTAAGTCGAAAACAGAATAGATATTTGGAAATAATGTTTTCTAGAAGGACTGATGGGTGTTATCTTGTCATTACGAAATATTATTATATAGGCACAAAAATGTATGTTTCGTTTTATTTTACCACTACAGAATAGTATACTTACTACGCTTCAGACATGTTATCGAAAATACCTATTATACCCGTCAGAATATACCAATTTTTTTCTCTCACCCGTCTGTTTGATTTCCTTAGAATCTATTGAAATTATGCAAACATCGCATAATATAATATTTAATTTTATAGTTTACGGAAAAATGACAGCACGTAACTATTATATATTATTACAATCCGCGATCTTGCATTGAGATTTTTTTATTGTTTGTCAACGATATTTGTAAATTTGTCGTGAAAATATGTATAAGATAAATTGCGTATAAACTTTATTGTAAAAAAAAAAACATGACTTTGAGGTGTTATTAAAGATAAAACTAAGTGCGCATGTGTAGATAATAAGAATAATATTTTTTTAAACCGCTATAGGTTAAACATATACCCAATACCAATGTTAATGAAAACAAAATATTTTTTTTTAAGAAAATACGTGTTATAATTATTTTTCCAGAGACAATTTGTTCAAAACACTTACACGTTGTTACGAAAATAACAAATAAATTCTCTCCCGAAACGTAGACAATCAAAATGTACACATTAGATAGGTGTAGGTCGTAGAGACATTATTATATCTAATGATTTAGCTGAAAAACTATTATAGAATTGATATTTTAATTTTTTTTTTTTTAATTTGAAGGTTTAATAATAGGTATAATCAGATAAAACATTCGTAATAAGTACCCAATAACCTCGCTTAAAATATTAATTACCGTAACTTTTATTCGTTCAATTAGAAATTAATATTGAGGTAAATTAAAAATGCATTAACCCCTAGCAGACGCAGTGCAGTAGACGAGGTATTATATTACATAGTTATAAGTATACGAGCGTGTTAATTATTGCGATGCGTTGTGTGTATTATATTTGTTTGTAATAGTTTACGGTCATTTTATCAGCCTAATGTGTATAATATTATTATACATTCGGTAGGTAACAACTATCAAGTTGTTTGAAAATATTTATACAAAGATTAATGCGTGATAATGAGAGTTGCGCGCGCAAGCAGAAGACGGAAATACGAGGTTGTTTTCAGTTTAAAAACCCGGTAATTTATTGAAACAGAAAAAATATATATACATATATATTACGTCGATTTGTCACGTGTTAGAATGTAGACCTAAATTTTAACAAAAACAAACATGGAACCATCAATTATTATGTTAAAATAAATTATCATATTACGATGATTGTAATCGCTGAATTATTTAGTAGTCGGACAAGGTGATTAGAATATCCGGTGTAGGCCGTATAATTTACCGGCCGGCGACTGCGGGAATGTAGCCAAATGTTGAAAAAAAATATTTTACATAGGAAGCGAATAAACTACTTGATTAGAATTTTTAATTTCACGTTTTTCAGATCTATACGGAACACATAGTAAAACGTTCTAAAAGTTTTTTTATTTTTTTATTAAAATGTAGAGAAAACATAATATTCGTAGATAAGTAGTTTCGGGGACTAACAAGAAAATCTCTATACCTGATAAACTCGAAGTAGAAAAAACTAGAGACCAGACAATAAAAATATATTATAGGACATTTTTACGAGGACGATGTTTTATCAAACGCGAATAATTCGTTCCTTCAAATGTGAGTTGAATATTTTTACGAGAATATCGTAAAACTTCGACGAGGTCGTTTCCATATAGGACGTTGTCATCTACACATTTTATAATATGACTTTTGTCTCTAAATTCACGAGAGTGATGAATAAATGAAAGATGCAATGTTTGTTTAAAACACGTGAAGAATCTTTGAAACAGATTTGACGGTTACGCAATAAAACATTTGAATATTTTCTTAACTGCCAGATGAATATCTTAGCTTTGCACAGTGGCGATATCGTAACCAATGAGATCCATCCGGGGTGCTATTATTGCTAATTGAAAACTTTAATATTGTATTTAATTCCAAAATCTTCGTTAAAATTGCCTATATACAACCTCTTGAATACTAAGCGTATCATCATACGCTTGATGACTTGTAGTATAAATACTCGACAGAAAATTAATTTTTATTTTGTAAATTAGAATCGTAAGAAACGTTTAGGTTTCCCGGTGGATTTTCAATTTAATAATTAAACACCCACGGTGCATTCAACGGACACGTCCCGTGTCGTCATCGTAAAGTATTTTTTAGCTAGTTGATAACAGAAAACACATTTTTGAGTTATTTCAGATACCAGTGACGTCAAACTAATTTTTTGTATTTGTGACAATAAACATTAATTTATACCCCACCTATCTCTAGACGGTATTAAATTTAAGTCGTGAAGGGCATAGACCCCCAAACCAACTACCACTATCTTAAACTATAAAATATTATTTTCACAAATTATATTATTTACTGAATAATGTTTATATTGTTGCATCATTTAATATTTTAATGCCTAATAGGTACTTTAATTTAATAAGATCATTAGAAACCGATATTGATATTTAACATAGGCAGGAATACATTGATTTTACAATGATATTTATTTTAAATAATGAGCATAGAGAGGGATTTATTGGTTTTATTATGATGTGTGTTTTTATATTATAATTATTGTTTTTTTATGTCTGTGAACAACTTTTCTACCAAAAATCTTGCTCCGATATATGTAACACCGTGTGTAAAACTCTTTCTGAAAAGTAATTTTGTCTAGTTAGTGCATTATAAACGTTAATTTTTGATTTTCTTATGGGTTTTAAAAATAATTGAGAAAAACATGGAAAAAATTATAGATAAAACGGAAAATATTTACAGAACACCACGGCGTTAGGTTAAGTTATAGGTTAGATTTCATTTAATTTTGTATACATGATATTTTCTATCAGAATTATTGCTCCAATCGGAAAATTACACGAGAGCGATTTTGTTCCTTTTAACATACGGCAAATAAAAAAGAGAGCCGTTTTTTGATATCTAAAATATTCTTGATAATAATTTAGGAAAATCAAAAAATACGATTTTTTTCAAATTACTACGCGACGATTTCTTAATTTAAAGTTTGTACGACTTATGTTTTGAGTTTTCTAATAAAAATATATTTCCGAGAGAAAAGCGACAAGAGGCCTTTTTTTTATTGAATTCTTAATTTGGTTAGCGAGTTAAAAAATCTTTTTTTGATTTTCCGTATATTTTTTTAATAATTGAGTAAAACCGAAAACAACATAGAAAGGACGGGAAAGTTTACGAAAACAATGCTTTTAATATTTTCAATTTTGTTTTTTTATAGCGGTTCAATTAAAAATATTTGTCGAGACTTAAAATTTAGACAGAGAACTTATATTTACTTTTTTTTAAGAAGTAATACAATTTTAAAAACATTTAAGCCATTTTTGATCTATAACTAAGTTATTAAACATTATAATTTTAGGAGATTTTCATATAACTTTTATTCGTTAGGTTTGATACAATTGTTAGACCAAACAGAAATGCTTAACAATTTAACAGAAGGTTCATTATAAGTTGTTATTAGTGGCTAACAAGAAAATGTTGAATTTAATGTAGTTTTTATTTTATAAGAATTTTAATTATAAAATTTGATGAAAATCGTAAATATTACCTACGACCTTTCAAACCATGTATAACTCTGTTCAGAATAGTTTTTGTTGATTGATCGTTACGAACAGATATACACTGAATTCCCATTTTTATCTTACCCTCCCAACTTCTCACCTTCAACCAGTAGCCCATCCATCTTGCGAAATATGTCCTTCTTATCAATATAAATATAATAATATGGTCATTATTTTTCGTTTGATTAGCATTATATTTTTTATATTTTGCCTTCTAAATTTATACAAAATTATATTATTCTTTTACTATATAATCTCGTATATTTTAACCAAAAATAGTTAAATAATAATAATACTATTGTATACATGTTTTCACTGTATATAGCCTACGTGCAGCCTAACAGTAGCCGCAGTTGTTGATTTAGAAATTAATTAGGTACTATTGATTATTTATCGTAAAACTAACAGTTATAGTTATAGTTAAATATTTGTCGGCTTTTAATAATGCAATTACTAATTAAAAACGCCTTAGTCTAGGAATGGACTAGTTCGCGTTATTTGTATTTTTGTTCACTTCTTGTCTTAATTATAAAAGGTACAATGTTTTATACTAAACTAATAAAATAATACTAGGGGATATATCCACCTCTTGAATTAGGTGTGATAGTCGCCACATCTAACACATCGTAACTGTCTAATGCAATAGGAATTAACATGGGAGCCCATTAGTGAAATTTCAGGGAAGAGAAATATAAAAACTACTCTCAAAACGTATGCTACATAAGGCCTTAAAGTTATCTCAACATGCAAATATAATAACTAATATCAATTTCAGGAGTGGAGAGGGCAAATGCCCAGTCTTGCTCCACCCATACCCGCCCATGAAAAGGAAATGTCGCTGCTGATCGGCAAACGTTTTATCCGCAATCGATCCGCCTTTATATATTCTTCCTCTTCTTACTTTTATTTTTTCCCCCTATTATTTCATCGCCAATTGCGTACGCGATCTTCAATAACCTCTACAGCCGATTTTTTGTATTTTTTGGTCTTATCTCTTCTCCGAGACTTAAATCTCTAACACTCGTATCGCCTCGATTCGGTCCCGTACGTCACCCGGATCTCTCGTTTTTCCCGCCATACGTCCCAATACCTTATAATTCAACCGGGGATAATAATAATATATCACGCGTCCGGTTACACGTGTATACAAGCCAAAAGTTAACGTTTCTGCCCGGGTACACGCACTTTTATTGCCATGTTGTCGAAACCTTCATAAACGTACAGATAAATAAACAACGCAAATACCGGGCGAGCTGTGGGCGAACACGAGCAGATTTTATTATTATAATCTCGAAACACTAGTATTATATTTATTATCATTTTTATTTATTTTCTTTTATTCCTAATAATATTATAATATATTTACCGTACTTGCGGCGAATTCTAAAACACGATAACCAGACAGTACACCTATATAATAATATGAATGTGTATCGATCATTTTTATTATTATGTCGTTCATGGTCACCTCCGGTTACGCGGAGGAGGGATAGTTTTATAATATAAACCATAAATATAATAATAATAATAATAATAATAACATAAGTGTATTATAGGTACCTAACCTAAAGTTTACGCGGGTCGTTCAAGGACGGGCGTCGAGGGGACCGGGAGTGAAAGTGCCTTTCGGAGACGCGCTGGCGCCCGCGGGCGCTTCCATACTATTATCATTATTATTATTGTTATTATTATATTATCTATGTGTACCGGATCGCCGGCTGTTGAGGCCATTTACCCACGGCGCTCCGGGCGACGGGTTCTCCGGTCGGCAGTACTGTATCGTTACAATATATGTCGTATTACAGTATTATTATCATATGAGCATATTACACATATATATATAAGTAATACCGGGTGAGCCGTCTCGCCGAGACGTCATTTTTCACATTTAGGGTCATACCTCACTGTCTGCGTGATCCGAGTATACCTATTATAGTCGTGTATATAGTACGTATGTTTTTTTTTTTTTTTTTCTAATAAAGCGCCGCTGTATGAGAAAAACAATTGAAAAAAAAACCGTCCCGGTCACCGATAACACGCGCTTAAAACGAGTATTAGGTAAGTATAATATAATATAACGCGTCTTGCGTTATACTCTATAACTCCGTCTGGACACTGAACGAATCTGAGAAAACCGCCGATTTTTCGACGATATACGATTATTCGCCGACGCGTTGTCTTATTAAACGTCTAAACTATATAGGACTAAAAGACTTGATAGTCGACGCCATGGCGATATGCGTATCTCTGGCTTCTGTGTACCGTGTTAGTCGAATCCTGGTCAAAATATCCCTAGTAAAACGTAACTCGACACCACAAACATCTCAGGCGGACATTAAAAAAAAAATTCGAAATAACTCCTGTAAAAATATTTCTATTTAAATGTGCAGCCAAAAACTCGAATTTTTTTTTAATCGAATTATGTTATCATTTAATCAATTATACTCAATTATTGTTGGAAATACGTCCAAAAATAAATACATTTATGTATACTACTCAATAGAACAATAATAATTTTATTCTAGTTTTCGGTTTGACAATATTTTAAAAAAACGGCTAATTATTCTCCTGTTTACATTTTGTTATCCGTGTCTAAACTTCAATTTGAAACTATACGCCACCACACTTTGTTGTTCTACGTAACTAACGTAATAATTTTACTATGTAGCCCGTCGCAGTTATATAGACTGTAGACAGTAAATGCGGGTGTGGCGTCCTTTATATAATTATTCGAATATAAACTTTACAACAATACGCATTTTGCGTTCAGATTTACCGTCGCCATAATATTATTTGTATATGAACAGCGGCGTTTGATTGATAAAGTCAACGATTATTTTCCATTGTAGCGTGTTTTTTAAAACAAATATTTTTTTATCATTCGTATCGATCTTATGCGTTTTGATAAATTGTCCGGAATTACCCGCGTTATTACTTATATTCACGATTGCATTCTAAACGTACGCGTATTAGTATAGTATGTGCGATTGACAGTGCAGTCTCTAAACTACAATATCATTAATATCGCGTTGGAGAAATTATTATTATAGTTTTTTTTTTTTTTGTAGACAAGTCTTTTATAATAAATGATTCGTGCGCTATTTGTATTATTGAAACGCGCGTAAGCAATATTCGAATTGGTTTGTGTTCTCGAATAATAAAATATCGTTACACCGATAAATAGGTAGGTTCTTTTATTTATTTTTCCCGTTTTTTCAAAAACATAATGCACACCTATTTGAAAAACAATATGTTGGTTTAATGTAGCTCGACCTTTTATTTAATGCGATTATATTTGAAACTCTGTTTGATCAGCATTTTTTTCTAACATTACAATATTATGCTTTTGCGATCGGTTTAATTGATTACAATTTTTTTTTTGTTATTCTATACAATTACGGTAAACACAAACGCTGTTTAATTTCAATGTTAACTAGTCCATGTGACAAAATGCTAATCACATGTATAATTATTTATCCGATGAACCATTCGCAACACTATCCGATATCTATACGTATTGGATTAACATTAGATAATAATGTATCAACTGCAGGTACCTATTTTTACAGAATGTAATACATTATTATTATGGTGTTTGGCAAATAGTATGTACATTATGTCCCTATATAGTCTACTAAGATAACCTATACAATATTATACCTTGCAAATTAAAATTAAAAATATAGATTAAGTTGTCGTAAAACCGTGTGTTGTTTTTTTAATACTATCTGCGCAAAGTGCTGTAGGGAAAAAAACATACCAATAAAAATTGAAAGTGCACAATAAAATCCTATAAGAAACCCTCACTAGCAACAGTGGACAATGCCATAAAAAGTGTATTTAAATCGTATTGGCTGACAGAAACGAAATTAATCGAATGAATTGTTTTTTTATTAATAATGTACATATGAAAACGGAATACATCAACGCACATAACAAGTTACACATAACACGCGTCCTACGATGTTCAGACCGATCAAATAGATAATTCGTACAACAATTAAATATTCTACACGGTTTTTTTCTATATACATATATAAGCGTGTGGGCTATCCTGCAACACCATGCCTAACGCTGACGGTGCATAAATTATTTAAATGTGGGAGAAGTCGAAAAACTATTAAATGCGAATTATTACCATTATTACTATTGATTGTAAAATCGACTTGTTCGCGACGGTAATTAAAAATTTTACCTGAATAGCCGTTTATTCGTGGGAGTCACAGAGGCGATATTCGTGTTCATCAGATTTTTCTCGTCCGATTACCAAACGTTTGAACCTCGGAAAAAAACACCCGTACGCCAAATACGCCGTCACTAGGGTAGAATTTCCCTGCCTATTTTTTATTGTAAAAATACATTATCTTCTATGTATATTAAAAAACATGTCCCTGACTGATTGATCATCACCTAGGCTAAACTACTGGACGGATCTGGTTGAAATCTGGCATACAGATAGCCATTATAACGTCGGCATCCACTAAGAGAGGATTTTTGAAAATTCAACCCCTAAGTGGGTAAAATAGGAGTTTTTAGGTATTATTGGTACGAATATCTAATTGTTTATTTATTTATTTTTGTTTATTCGTGGTAACCCACGTTACATGGTTGACAGTTTGGTTGTCACGTACAAGAAAAATATTATTATTGTTATTATTATTACTATTATCACTACACTATTATCCAGGAATAGAGCAAAGCATTGCCGGAGCAGCTAGTTCTTTATAAATCAATAGTGAATAAATAACCGAATACTATAGTATAGAGTCTATACTTTATTTATACTACTGTAAAAGAAAACGAAATTGATAAAATATATACGCTTCAATGTTAGGGGTGGGGGTTTGTATATGTTTAAACTCCCAAAAATCCATACCGTTGATACTGACGCCTGTGCATACACAAAATGTCTCCCCCCCCCCGAATTTGTTTGCAGGGGTCTGTAGGAATATTGCAAGTTAAAAAAAAAAACACTGGCATTCCTCAACAACGTGATGAAATCCATATTGAATAATTCAACCCGACTGTTATCACTTCAATCGTTGAAGTGAAAAACTTCGAAAATATTAATTATAGATTTTCTATAATATACCTTAAACGTAATATAATAAAAACGATATCCAATAATAATAATAATAATATAATATATGTATAATGGCTTTATTCGTTTCAGTAAAAAGCGCAGTACCTTTTGCCCCTTAACAAAAGTGAACTTTTTTTTTTTTTTGAAAAAGACGAACATAATATAGCCAAGTAGAGTATAGGTACGTAATATTATTATATCGTAATAAAATGTCACTTACCCGAGGAATGCTCATGGTGTTGCCTGTCGTCTTGCAAATGATGCTGTATGGGGTCCACGTGGATGTGGTGGTGGTGCAACGTGCACTCGGCATCGGTGCAGTTGAGCATGGCGTTGTATAGCCCCGGCCCCGCTGCAGCAGCTCGGCGGCGGTACAGGTGCACTACCGCAGTGGTTGGGTTACGGCCTAACCAAACCCGACCGCGCGCGGTTACAACGACGACGGCGATACCGACGTGCGTGCGGTGGTGCGGTGGTAAACTGCGTTCCTTTGGCCGCCGGTCACCCGTTCTCCATGCGCGTGTCTTGAACGCACGACAGCGGTCCGCGGTATCATCTAAAAAAAACCTGATGGACAAGAAACACACGTGGTTAATGTACGGACACGCGCACACGACTAAAAGAATATTGTATCGTATCGTATCATAATAATAATAATATAGGCACATAATAATGATATTATAACAGCGTACACACACACACACAATATCATAATCCTAATATCGAAAAGAGAATGATTATATTGTGTTTATTCAT
The DNA here is from genome assembly GCA_902439185.1 of Cinara cedri. NCBI lineage: Eukaryota > Metazoa > Arthropoda > Insecta > Hemiptera > Aphididae > Cinara > Cinara cedri. The sequence goes on along the minus strand of CABPRJ010001907.1, from coordinate 1,138,790 downwards.
ATTAGCTGCTGTGCAGTATTATTATTATTATTATTATTATTTTTTTTTTTTTTTTTTTTTTTTTTTTTTTTTTTATCAGTAACACACTCTTAATAATATTACTATTATTATTATGTATAGGTATATAAACGCTTTGTAATACTGTTCGTTTTGTTATCTCGGATGACGTTTTTTTTCTTTTCGGTATAGGTAAAATTATCGACTCGTTTAACACATTCGCGAATTATCTGCTGTAGCGGGGAATTACTTGATAAAAAAAAAAAAAAAATTATTAGTTTTCATTTCGGCTTTTTACAATTCGTTTTCACAATTACATCCGGTCAAGTAAAACGGATTCAAGACGAACAATTGAATCTGATTTTTTTCCCTTAAATTTGAATAGGTGTTTGTTAAAATTCGATCGGTTGTACCGTGACACTCCTAGTTTTTAATATTCTAATAAATTATTCCTTAATATTTCGTTCTAAACAGATTTCAGATAAAAATGTTCTTTATTTTAACTTTTTACAAAACTATAGTTAATTTTTAATGGCTTTTTTAACATTTGATTTTTAACTGGTGCTCTTTTATTTTATTCAACTCGAAAATATGAAATTGTTTTATTACCATTGAATATATGTATCCTACCATTGAGTAAATTGTTGTTTGATATACGATTTTGTACACACACACACACATGTAAATCTTTCAGTTACTGCAGAGCACTTACTACGGTATTACGAATAACACTTTATCCTCGACCTATAAATATAATCCGGATATAATAATTTAGTAGCCGGCTACAATATGAGCCGAAAATCGAATGTTCGAGGGTTAATTACCTATTTGTTGTTGTAGATTAATAACTAATGGACTCCTGGGCACGTGTGTCAGAATAGTATTACGGAAAATCATATTTCACACATTATGTAAAAATGCACAGAAAAAAACATAATATTATACCAAGAAAAACATCAGCCAAATGAAGTTAAATAAAGATTATCAAATAATATCTAATTTAACGTGACAATTATTCTAAATAATGAGAAAACGCAAAATCGTTTTATAATACAAAGGGACATAACCTAGTATTTCGACCGTAATAAATGTCCCAAAAAAATGGCTCAAGGGTGGGAAAACGGTAATAAATTCATAATAAGTAATAAAAGTTTTTCTTTCGAGGTAAACAAATTGTATTATTACGTGTGTTAAAAACAATTTGAATTATCAAATTTCACACGAATAACTTGTATGGATATAATAATATAGGTACGCTAAACATTAACGATAATATACACGCAAAAATACTAACAAAATATCTAAATAATTTTAAACAGCAAAAAATAAAAATTGCACCATTTTGAGTATTCTACGAATTAAATATCCGTAAAGACGAGTTAATCGCAAAAACAAAAATAATAATGCTGCTGATACTATTGATGGGTGCGCTACTATAAGGGAATTTGAAAAGGTTGAAGGAAAGATATATGCGTAACTTAGTTTATGTGTGTACGCAACAATAAAACATATTACTAACGAAAAAGGATTCTGAGCATAGGTCATATTCGTCCCATATATGGTTACCCGGACATCGATAAACAATTTACGAAAAGTTGCCAATTTTTCCCAATAACTATTATATGAAAACCCTTTGGAAATTTGTTTACAGAACCTAAAAAAAGAAAGAAAATAATTAATACAAACGCTTCAAGTTTTGAAATTGTGTGCCGTTGACGGCAAAACGTCTATAACACACCTAATATATTATTATACCTGTATATATGACCCGTGGGTCATAAACTGTGTGGCATACACACTGTATACAACGGCCGATTCAAGGGGGGGGGGGAGCAAAAACAAAAAAATTGAGCTATACTTATTTGAAAGCCTAACATCAAATCCTAAATATTGGACCCCCCCTCCACAAAAAAATTCAATATCCCTCACTGCAGTTAAACAATATTATATAATTCGAAAAAAAAAGAGCGTCTCATATAGGGTATTGATCGATTGAACTGGTCCGATTGAAATGACGATTTTTTTCAGCCATTGTCGAATATGGCGTGCATCACCGGGGGGAGGGGGAGGACGTATACAGGTGCCGTACGTGTACTTACTTTCTTTTTTTTGTTTACCGTCGAGCTCGCTCGCGAGTTTCCACCTACGGACAAGCGTTGCGAAAACATATAAAACGATAATTACTATGCGCGCTAGGATCCCACGGATTGATCACAATGACTGTGCAGACCTCATTAGTGGTGTGGTATAACGTCATAACGGTTCGATAAGTGTGCTACACGCGATTTTAATTGACACACAAAATACCGGGGGGGGAGAGGAAGGCATATCAATAATGATAATAATAAACGTCTCGTGAATGATCCGCAGACGACAACACGCCGGTCAATACTCGACGATAAGGAAAACTTCGGAAACCAACAAAATCAGAGCAGGGGGGAGGGGAAATCATCGTTATCAATAACGTAATTGTGGATGGTTTGTTGTTTTTCTTTTTCGATCATTATAAACCGCGTCGTTCCGATATATTCCGCTGCGATTTCGCGACGAGTAATTTTATGCCATTATATTGTATATTTACTGCATTATATAGATGAGCGCAAAACACAATATTGTTAATATAGGTGTGATATTATGTGCAAGACTTTACGTGCGTGACCTGTAGCAGCGCACTCGTAAAACCGTACATCGTATAATAACTGTATAGTATATATTGATGAGTTATAAATTTCGTCCGCAGGCGTTCGATACTTTATCGCCGTCGTCTTTTACGCCTTTTTACTGGTACGAAATAGATATTGAAGGTTTTCGCGGTGACCGAATCCACCGGCTAGGTCAATATATTTCCGAAAAAAATACAATCTTGCGGATAGAGAAAAAATCATCTCCGGAAAACAAACGGTATATCTCCAGTCAAAAAAAAAAATATATCACATAATATATCTTCGTGTATTCTTTTGTTTATCGTTTTTATTTTTTTCATAAAATAAAGTTCACGATTAAACACAATTTAAAACTTACTTTGTGTAATTTTTGAAACGAAACTAATGATAATTTATAGTAATCCGGAAGTAAATTAATTAAATTATAAACTATAAACTAAACATTACGATTATAAATTTAGATTTTAAAATTTAAGATAATACCCATCGAATTTTAGTATGCATCACTCGACAACCATTCAAAGAACAGTCGTCACTCGTTATACACGATAAAATTGTATTATATTTAATATTATGTATTAACAACATATTTTACTCAGTGAAGTAATTAGGAATTTGTCATAGGTGAGAGCGGGGGGAAATAATTTTTCCAAAGAGTCAACATTCCTTCCTATAACTACCATATCTTCAATATACGAGTAAACACACTATAGATAATAAAATAATTCGACAAAAAACATAATTTTTTGTTATTTTTTTTTTTTGTATCTGTGAAGAACAAATTGTCCACCAGAAATCTTGCTTTAATCAAAAACCGATAAGATGGCTATTTTGAACTTTTTTGGAACTAATTGATGCATTAAGAATGTAATTTTTTGATTTTCCTTGTAGTTTTCACTACACTTGAAAAATACCGAGAAAAAACATGTAGGAAAACTGAAAAATGTTTGGCAATTCGATTTTTTCGATTCAGTTTTTCTACCAGAAATCTTATTCCAAATTTTAGGTGTAGCATCTTTTCTGAAAAAAAATTGAGTACAGATTTTTCTTGTAGATCAGATCTTTTTTGTATGGGAAGTATTTTGATCGAACGTCAATCGGAACATAGGTACTATACAGTAGCATGACAAATGCCATTATAAAATAATATAATATTTTTAAGCGTAGAACGCGATGCTTTCAATTTTAATGTGTAGGTACTCGTATTATATTTTATAGGCAGTCTAGGGAAACTCGAGTTTTTAAACAATTCTAATTACTTTTACGATTTTCGTTCCTAAAACAGGCACCTACATACAGTTTTTTTTTAACGTAAGTGCAATATTGTCATTAAAGATTATACGACTGCCACGTATTTTTATTTGCGTGTATTATTATGTTTTCAACGTCATATACGTAAAACCATTGCTTTATTAAAAATCGAATTTACGATTAAGCATGTCATAATAATTAATACCTAAATATATATAGACAAATAAAAAGTGAAAATTACAAACAACCGAGTGCATTTAATATAAACAAATTTACGTTTGCGAACAAACATTGTTTCGAAATATTTTATTCTACCTACTAAGATAATTTGTCAGTAACATTTGCGTTGATGTGTAAGAACTTGTATTATATATATGGATATTGTATATAAGTACATACAAATCAGTGGCAGCTTTATAGTGGAGTCTAAGGACGAGGAATTCAGGTACTACATGTATAATGATGCACCTCAAAGAGCAAATACAAATAAATTTCAAAGCTGCAAATTATAATACGTAATTTTAAACGTGGCTCTAAAATTTGAAGGATTTACTATCGAAATCCTTTAAATACTGCATAATAAACTCCACGTGCATTTAAAACGAAGAGCCACCACTGAAAAATACTTTCAGGTTGTAGATTTTTTACTTAATGAGGTAATGTGTGCAATGGAAGTACACGTTTTATTAAAGTCAAAAATGTGTTATTCATTTAACTCGAAACTTTGATCTGAATTATTCGTATTTCAATAATTAGTATTTCATATATGCTTATACAAGGGATATATGGGATACACATTTTTTTTAAATATAAACAAAAAAAACTCGAGACCATATTTTGTTTGCCTACCGTATAACCACGCGATCCTAATAATATTGAGTATCCGTACATTATTTATAAATGTCCTTAGGTAGTTAAACTAGAATTCTGAGAGATTTGTTTTTTGTTATTGTTATTATTCTTATTATAACACGCACGTCGCATTCGTCGTCAGCTCATGAATGCTTGGACGACTTTTATTATATCTTTAGATGACATTGCACTAATATTATACGTTTATCGACTGTAATTATACAATTGAATAGAGCTAAATGCGTATTTGTATCTTCAATAAACAAAAAAAAAACACAATAAATAAAAATCGTTTGATATATGTTTTTGAAATGTTTTATCGACTATAATAAAACGATGCACATTAACATAATCAATAATTCAATGTTGTACAGAAAATCCTTTGTGAACATGAACGATCCGGCAAAATAATCGAACACGATAATACCTCTGAACGAAAAATATTATTCGTGCGCTTTATTATACTATTATTACTGATCCGCAAACTTGAAAATGTAATAAAGCGACTGCGACAGTGTATAATATGAGTAAACCTACCTATCGCTGTTATAAAATAATTATTGCATACCTATATTTGATGTTTTTCTGAGTAAATAATAATAGTAATAGTTTTCAACGTGTGTAAAGTTATTTTTCTTACGTGGCTAAAGGCTATATATATGAAACTATATGTTAGATACTCACACGAGTTAAATAAAAATAAAAAGTGGGACAATACGATATTCCGTTTCTGAACACTAGTAGTCTTGACTTCGCTCACCTTGACGCATGTCAGATACGTAGTGTTATTAAAGAAATAAAAATCGTTTTAAATTCCAAAAACTACTGGGAATTCGTACAAAAAAAAAAAAAAAAACGATTTTGAGTCGAGCTCGGAATTGACCTAATTTGAATAGCTTATTGCCAAGTTAAAAATTATTCGCGTAGTTCTTCGAGACGTCTATATGTTATGACTGCATTTATTGCAAAACGTTATAAAAATTCCCAAAAATAAGTATTAAGACACTAATTTTCGAATATTGTTGGAAAATATGTTTAAAAAAAATGTGTACAACGTAAAAAAATATGTACACAATATATTTTGTAGTTTAATTTTTGATTCTATACATTATTATTCTCGTTTAATGGCGAATGACGACGAAAAAAATTAAACGGAAAAATAAAATACGCTACGTAATATACTGCAATAGCTCGCCCTGCTGTTAAGACCAGAAGTGTCCAAAGGCATGACTGTATTGTAACGTCACATTTTTAATTGATTTTATTTCGCAAATTATTTCAGTACAATATTATAATACCGTGACACTGTACCTACTACACTGCATCGCACAACTCGCGAGTCGTAGGTGCCTAAAGTGGCACACACACGCACACACAAGAACAAACTAAAAACAGTAAAAACATATTTCCGGTGCGTAATTTGCATCAGTCGCCGTAGAAAATAATATTTATGTAATCTGGACCATTAACGGCGGCTATAGCGGTATAGTTGTATAGCGGCAGCGTTCGAATGGATTTTCAATTTGCTCGCGCGAAAGTTAGTAATTATATACAGACGCTCGTAGACGTCATATTGTACTAATAATCCGTAAACTATTATACCTATGATGTATCGCTAAACACACATAATAATATATAACACAATAACGTCTGTTATTGAGAAAAAAAAAATGTATATATATATATTTCATCCAGGTACCGATGCGGTAGCCTATTATGGTCCGTGTAATATATAAGTTGACAAGTTGTGTACGTATTCATTACGCGAGTTAAACGAACGCATCCTGTTGGTACGAAAATTCTAGTATATTTAGTTGTGTTATTATTATGTAGGTAGCAGCATTATACATGCCGAGAGTATAATATTTTTCGTGTAGTACTCATTAGTCGTATGTATACGTGTACTTAAATAAAAGTTCGTATATTCGCGATTTACATTTTTACCGCCATAACGTCGTTCGTAAAGATATAATAGATTTTTCCGAATGTATTCTCGTTATTTTTTTACTAAGATGAACAGATTCTATAAACAAAAATTGTTTCGTGGCTTTTACAGCTCTATGTAGGTAGTAAAAAAGAAAACAAAATCAAAAACAAAAAGACGCTATTATTGTATTTGGTATATCATATTCGTATACAACGTATAAATTATCCATACATTAATATTGTGCTATAACGCACAGAATTAACTATAATACTCGAGTATTACGACTCTATATAATATTAAAATTGAATGGTGATCTAAATTTAAAAATCGAAATTCACTAGTATTTTTATAATTTATTAAGTCAATCGGATAATATTTAAATATAACACTTGTATATATTTATTCGTTGCAAAGTAAACGCAGATCTATTGAAAATTCAACGTTCATTGGATAACAAAAACGTTTCTCTTATCGTAAAGGTCATTCGCAATTTATAAATTATTGAATTAATAAACATGATGTACTTACACAGGAATGAAAATTATGTTAAAATGTTAAACGCATCTTATTGACGTATCACTGCACATACCACGGGGTTATATATTATAAAGTTGTACCCATTATAATAGATTAATATTTAAAAAGACGTTCTAGGATAATGGAGTCGGGTGTAGCCACAGTTATAGGTAATTTAACGTATGCAACGATAAACTATTGCTAACGAAAAAAGGATTATGAACGCAGTGCAGTTGATAATAAAGCTTTAATTAGAAAATACTATTATATTATATTTGTAAAAAATAAATTTTTTGACTCGACGATTTTTGGTCAAAATTTGATATTAAAATTATTTTATAAAAAAAAATACAACAATAAACTCACATTTTCATTTTTTAACCACAATTTAAGACTCTTTATGCACCTCCTGTTAAATTTTCAAGCATTTCTATTACAACAATAACAGTAAGTATAACAATTTTACCACAGAGTACTTACCGAATAAAAATTACGTACAAAACTCACAAAATTAAAATGTCTATAAATAGCTCAAAAATGACTTAAATTTTTTGAAAATTTTACCTCGTTTAGAAAAGGCAAATACAATGTTTGTATCTAAGTTTAAAGTCTCTACAAATATTCTTAACTGAATTACAACAAATAATAAAATTTAAAAATAATAAAAGCATTATTTTCGTAAATTTCCCGTTTTTCTTACGTTTTTATCCTGTTTTTTCCCAGATATTATGAAAAACTCTTGAAAAATCAAAAAATTACCTCCCAAAAGTACCATCTAGACAATATTTTCTTTCAGAAATGGTACCGTGCGTATATATCTGATAGAATTTTTGTACACAGGATAAAAAAATAAAAAAGGAATAAACATCTTAGTAAAACTAATACATTTTTCGCTATATTCAGAATCTAAAATTTAAAATTATTTTCTCTTTAATGCGTTTTGAAAAACTGCCAATTAAACGAATAATTACAATACGTTTTGGCTGCGACTCATGATGTATACGAGTAGTAAACACCACTATTGAAATGTTGACATTTTTACTTAATTACTAAACGTGTACCTGCAATTGTACACCGTAGGACTAGACTACTGAATATATTATGGACTGATGTAGTAAATGGTATTTTATCATATTGAACTGCGCCGAAACGAGTTTAAAAAATTGTTTGATTTTCACGTTATACATCCGCGTACACTTGATCTTTTACACTTGTTTCGTCTTAATCCTACGGAAAATCCGGATCTACAGTGTCCATCGCCATGTAAACGATAGTGAATAATCACGTTGAATTGTTGTATTCGGGCCGTAAGCAAAATAATTATCGTTATATAGACAGCAGTTTAAACACGGAATCGTAATTTATTACTTGGGTATGTATGTCATTATGTGTACATACGAATACGTATTACAATACGCGCGTAAAAGATATCTAGTTTTGTTTTTTTCATTACGACCGACCGAGTAAATATTTGTCTCCGATATAATATCACGTACCTATATTATATACCTAACGTAATACAAATCTGTACGTATCTAAATGCGTACGGTTCAGCTATAAATTGTAAATTTAACGATCGTGAATAAGATATAGATGAAATGCGAATTGACGAGATAGTATCCCCTCCGGGGTCCGCGCGATAATATACCGTTCGACAAAAAGGAAATAGAATATACGTACCGGTATGGTGCGTGCGGCAATATTTGGGTGTGCCAATAAAAAAAAAAAAAAAAAACACGTTCATTCGCAATTTCTGAATTATTATGCGGCGGCGGCGTTCCCTCGTGTATAATACACACCGGCAGGAAAGCCTGAGGACGTACGAGGCTACGACGCAGCACCGCCGGTGTACGATATTAAATTAGGTAGGTATTATTATATTATTAATGTAGTAAAGCCGCGTCATCGAAATTATTTTACTGTGTGGTCACCGACAAAAAAATAATAATAACACAATTAAAAATTAAAAACGGATAAAACCACGAACTGCGGCGTTAACTGCGAATTGTTCAGACAAATTTAATTCAACCCACCGTTAAATGACTCGAACGAGATGTAATCGACCTTTATATCCAAAGGTTATCCATGTTATAAAGCAATATTCAAATCCCGAATTCGACGATAAATCAACGTAAACAACAGACGATTCTGAGCGAAGTCTAGACAAACATGTTGTTTATTTGGTAAATTCAAACATTGACACAATAATTTATAATTTTTCGTGATTTTTAGGAGTTTGAAAATTAGAAATTCAATTTGCAAACTTTCGACCGAAAACAAAAAGAGCCAAAATATTTTTATTTATTTTTTTTTGAACAATTTAAGAAATATGCAGCTTTACAAATGTTACATTACCCTTATGTTTAAGAATTAAGCCACTGCCAAATGTAGTGCCGCACAAACAAAACTACACAACTCTCTGCAGCCTACTCGAAAATGACAAAATCGCAAACTCATAAGCGGAATAATAACTCGTCGGCCGAAATTAAAAATGTCTACATCAAAATGTAGGCTTGAACTAAACTTTCGTCCGTTTATGGAATTTGTATATTATAGGTTGCTGTTCGAAAATCTAATTAAGTGCGTAGCGGTTCCCCCTCCCCCCCAAAAAAAAAAAAAAATAAAGGTGACAAAAAATAACCGTAACGTAACAAGGTAACGAGAGCTGTAGCTTTAATTAAAAAAAAAAAAAATAAATAAATGAAAAATTCCTGAAGAAAAGTCATTAGTTTTCGAGATAATGCGAGCGTCTATTATCGCGGGGAGATCGGTCACTCGCGCTGTACAGCCTAGATCGGAAGGAGAAGTCAAACCGGTCCGGGCAGTAGGTCTATGGGAAACGACGGCGGGCGCGCGTTGTTCCCGCCACCCGTTTGTAAGAGGTTTACGAACCTCATTCATAAAACATCGACAGTGTCGCACCACCGCTGCGGCGTCGTCGAGGAGCCGGCGAAACGCGTGGCATGCATTACGTCGGTTATTTGAAAAAAAAAAAAACGACATAATAAAACGATTCGGAAACGATGACCGAAACTTTATGGCGCCGATATACTATGCCTGTATAATATAGCATGTGTACGCGACCATACAAGTAGTCGGTGTGTCGATCAAAACACTTCGATTTTTATTATATTATATTTTTGTTTGTTTTTTTTTTTTTTGGTTTTTTTTTTTTACTTCTCTCGAGTGAAACTCGACCGTACAAAAAACCTATCGACCTCTGCAGCGGCCGCGGCATAAGGCGCCGCCGCCGCAAACGCTTCGACGAACCTTTCACTATAATAGAATAATAATTCAACGCGCACACGATCGAATTTATAACTCGCGCGTTTTATTGTTTCGCTGAAAACGCATTCGCGGCGCATACATACGTATACGTATATTACGATATTTATTTATTTGTTTAGATATCATGCAGTACCATAACGATTCTAAATACGAATATAAGAACCTTGATACGGCGGAGTTCCTTATTGGTTCGCTTTACTTCCTGCAGTGGCGTGTATTATACACGCGCGCGCGCACACGCACAAATGAACTACGAAAGCGTCAGAGAAAATTCCGCGGTCCTCCGCCGCGGCCGATCGTTACGCGGCGTTTTCGTTACCTACGCATACACAACACGTCGTACATATTGCCCATAAAGTGTATTATTATTATTATTATTACTATTATTGTAGTTGCTATACCGAAGATACCGCGGATACCTACAGTTTAACGTGTACGGGTAGTACGGACCCGCGGTTACCGCGTGCTATGCCCATTATACCCGCACGTATTACCTATACGTACACGTAATATTGTAATACGATACCGCGAATAACATAATAATATTATTTATTCCGCGGTATTTACGACGGCCGGAACACTTCTGTAATGTATCATAATCATGTACAGGAGGATTGTTTTATCGTCGCGGTCGTCGTGAATTCCCGGCGATTATCCGTGAGAGACCGTTCGGTTTTTTTTTTCGGTCAATTTTCGTTCGGCTGTTTTTCTTCGGATACGGTAAAATAGCAACAGTAAAACGATCCGTATGACAAATCTGTCGAAACTCTGATTCGAAAAGCGAAACGTCTGAATACGTTTCGATCGTCCGAACGTGTTGAAGCGTTGCTTTTTCATACATCAGCTATCGGTACCCCTCCGCGGCCCGTATCCGTTATTGTTGTGTTACCTATATGCGCTGTATTGCACATTTGAAATTCGTATTATAATCCTATGTACTAATATTGTAACAATTACAACGACGGACGTACGTTCGGTATGTTCGTGATCACTCATCTCCCAAACTGCCGAACGGATCGAGTTGAAATTTCGTACGTCTACATACGAAATTAGACCGGAAATAAAAACATAAGCTACTTCCCCGTCCCCATAATTCCGCCCGCGTGAAAACGGACGGCCGACACAGAGCTATAGGTGTTTCGGTAACGAAAATCCAATATTCCAATACACAAACGTTCTCCGCCGGTCCGTCTACAAAACGTAACACCCTGTATATGCGGGTGTTACGGCGCGTACGTATACGCGCGGGATTGTCTGCGGTCGGTATTAAATAATAATGGTAATACCGGGCCGGAGGATCGGTCCGGACCGATCGGCGCAGATCGCGGCCGCACAAAAGAAATCGCAAAATATTATCCGCTATCGTACGTATGCTACGGCCATACATAATACGTACGTACCCATAAGCACGCCGAGGTTTGGCTTTGGTATAAGATTTTTTTTTTTTTTTTTATGTAACGATAATACGCTACAGCGTGCGGCACACGTCACGCGTACGCGCGACACGGTTACTGCAAAGGACTAAACGCGTATCATACGGCGGCGTTGCGTTTGCGTAAGTGCGATATAATTCGACCGATACGATAATATTATTATATTATATTCGTCTTGTATTACGGGTACCCGAGGCTGCACGCGTATAATCTCTCCGTCTCGCTCGTCATCCGTCGGCCCGCCCGATCCACTCTCTGTCGTCTCGTCACCGCGTTACAATATTATAGGCATTATGCGGCCCGATAAACTGGACGTCGCGGAGAAAGAGTAAAAGAAAAAAAAAAAACATAATAAAATCTCGATCGCGTTCGTACAAAATAATATTATTAGTGGGTACCCGGACAGCGTCGTGGCCGATGCGGGAGAACCGGTATGCGGTTGAAAACGCGCCGCGCCGCCGGGACGAATAACACGCGGCGACGCGGCGTTCAACCGGACCGGCCGACCGCCGCCGCCGTCGGTTATGCGCGCGTTCCGTCGAATCGGTTGTTTTTTTTTTTACATTTTTATTATTATTATTTTTTTATTATTATTCCCTTTCCTCCTCACCGGTCCCCGTCGTCCGAAATCTCGTATACCGCTTACCAATACAACAATAATGATATGCGCACGGCCGACTACCGACGTCCCACGAAGTTTAATAATCGTTTTCGAGTGGCGGTGCCCGGGTGTAGCGCGCGTAGCACCTGCACATTATCTCGACGTCGCGTCGTCGTCATCGTCGTCGCTATAAATCCTCGTGGGACGGCCCTGCGCGCGCGTTTTAACGAAAACTCGAATTTCAACATGCACCGGCCGGTGTACTCTTCGCTCCGTGTAATACTATAAGGTCTGAGCTCGACGAGATCGCGTTAACATCGTGTACTACGCGTTGAATATTATTCGTAGCGCGTTTCGGGCGGGCATAACCGAGGAAAAAACAAATATAACAACCGAATCCGTCGTCCAATTAAAAAATAATAATAATTCACTGTCGTATTTGAATATTACCTTTTTTTTTCTTTCTTTCTTTCTTTCTTTCTTTTTTTCCAAACGGTTATTTCATCGGAAACTATTTCACGGTACTATAGGTTTATAATCGCAGGCGGACACCGCCGGCCGGTTGTTCTACTGTTCTACAACACGTTGTAGGCCGCGATGCCTTTATTGGTTGATCGGTTAATACGCTGTATAATACGTATGTTATGTTATTTGCGAAAAATGTTCAGCGGAACGAACCGATTATATTATCAGTGTCGGCGCTAGAGAAGGACAAATGGGACACAAGTCTAGGGTCAATGAATTGTTATCTAAAGCAGCGTTTCTCAACTTTTTTTTTCATTCGCGTACCCCTTGACCTCTCACTACTGCTTTACGGACCCCGAAATGTCAACTCGTCATCTATTTTCACGTAAGATAGATAAGAATTTACGAAATATGTAAAACGGAAAATCTGGAAATATCGTAATATTTGAAATATTTGTAATAGGGACATGAAATTAGATGAAACACACAGTGTACACGTGCCGCCGCTTAATGATATATATATCATATTATACCTATATACAAACCTACGTATAGTGAATAACTGATTTACAATCACAATAACACAAATATCAAATACAACAATTTTCACTTTTTCCGCCATAATGGTTTATTTTTTTCGCGAAACCTCTAATACCTTCTTGCGGACCCGCGATTGAGAAACGCTGCTCTACAGGTATACGATATTTAACCGCCGGCACTGTTGGTTATCTCCCTCCGCGTCAACATAATTATTTTTAAAACACTAGCGATCAATAGACGAAGACATTAGACCCTTAGAACCGTCCGATAAGAACTTTAAGCTTAAAATATTAATTTCGGTTACCCAAATAAAACAAATGATGAATTTTTTGTGGTTCGCGGAAACGTGCTATTATCCCAACATTTTGATGTCGTTGCTCGGTGCTGAGGCCTTAGCTTCTAAAGGTTTTTCTGTTTTTCGTCAAAATAGGCAATTTTTAGTAAAATGCTAAAAAAAAAAGGTTACTAAATTGATTGGGAAAAAATATTTGACCTTTTGGGCCGCGATTATTCTATAGAACGGTGGGGTGAATCCTCCCCAGTTTGCCTCTGGGTGTATACTTTATCATGAATATAATTAATAAAAGTCAATATTATAGAAATATCGTTTTTTTTTTTATATGTTAGTATCACTATATAAATATGTAATATATAGGTTTACAATAAGGTTTACTACAGTTTCCTATTTTGGGCAATCGTATTTAACTATAACGTTATTGGCTTACATAGACCTTGAAAAGATAAGTCTTCCTATAACATTAAATTAACGTTTGCATCGCAACTATCGTGAACATGTATATTATGTATTTAGATATTTTCTATGAAATCGCGAATACATTCGCGTTGTTCGTGTGCATGCGTACGCAGAAATGTGAAAGGTGAAAGAAATCTTAGCGTCTACATAGTATATAGGTACCCGATAATATAATTATTATAATAATAACAAATATATTATAAAAACACAATAAAAAAAAAAAAAAACCTTTCCATTATCGACACAATTTCGTATTTAAATACGGACGTTGTATTACTATTACTGCACAGTGATTTACGAGTCGATTCAAAATTTTACGAAAATAACAGAAAGTACGTACCTGCTTATTATATTTTATATACGTACCTCTATATACCTAATAATATTATACCTACGACGCAATTGAAATAATAATTGATAAGCAAAATATCATTACAATAATCGGTTTAACCTAGGGTACAGCTTAAACATAAATAATATAATATTAAATGAGATAGGTACCTATAATAATAATATACCTAACTACTTAAAATTCTTGCGGGCATAATAATGTGTGCGGGTAATCCGCGAACTTTTATTACCCGAATAAAAAGTAAAAAAATTTAAATAAAACTAGATTCCAGTTGTCCGTAATTGTACTTGCGCATTTATATACGTGTACACGATGAGCGTGTTCCGGAATATTAATAGTATACGAATATCGCACTGTATCATATTTTTATTTTTTTTTTTTTTTTTTATTATTATATATTGTACATTTATTATTATCAATGCTAAACCCAACCGCCTTGAAATATGAAAAAAAAAAAAAAATTATAAAAATAAATACAATAATTATTATTGAATGACATGATTATGATTTGTGTTCGGCTTTTGTTTTAAACAAATATTATGCCGCGGCCTGTGTTCGCTATACCTGATAATGTATATTGGAGCCGTCTGGATTTTGAATTACCTATAACATTTGAATACATTGTAGGTACCTACATGTTTTCATTTTTTACATTCATTTAAATACGAATTCGTTCTTATCGTATACGACGAAAAATTATTTGTATGTGTCCCGTCAATAACCTAACAAAATGGAAATGGAATGTACCTGCAGTGTATGACGTGTGTGTATACCTATAACGGGTGTGTTGATATTATTTCCAATGCAACTGAATTACAAGCGATAGTTATGTAAAAAACAAAAATTTACTATGACACATAATTTACGGCAATATCAGTATAATATAATAACGAAAAATGTGTACAATCTAAACGATGTGCACCGTATTTAACACCGAGTGTACCGTGCGTTTAGGTTTTTGTCGAGGAGCGGAGAGGTACGTTGCACATTTCGAACACATATAAAGACCGACGGGCAAAATAAGAAATATCGATTTTTAACAATTGTTTTTTTTTCTAATATAAATCTAATATATCTCGCTTTGTACGAAAGCAAAAAGATTTTCCGACTAAAAAATAAAAATCGAATTTAAAGAAAAAATGGTTTTAAAAATGATAGACGCAAAACTAAACCGCTTACGAGGGCGCCCTTCTATATAATCTCTCCGCTCAGTGCACCATCATCACTGCAGTTTAACGCAATTATTATAATTAAGTTCAAATTAAGCGGTTTTTTTTTTTTCTAATCTGACGAAAGAAACTCGAACCGCCTGGTATACTTAGGCCGGTGGATCGTCCGCGACGGACGAAAAAAGCGGAATGCACTAAAATCGGTGGACCGGAACAAAACGAATTTGGATTTTTTTTTTTTTTAATAATTAATTTACCTACGCAGTACCTATTATAATATTATTAATTATTATTGTGGTTCAGCGCGGGATTATCGAATCGGAAACGAATAAAACGATTCAAGAACGTTTTAAAAAACCGCAACGATTCAAAAACGGGGAAGAGTGGGGAAGGGGGGGAAAGTTTGACCATCGAATCGCCGTCGCACGGTACGCGATCCGCACGATTTCGTGTCAAGGAAATATTATTTATTTTTTAATTTATTATTGTCGTAACATTTTCGATGCGTTTCCTTCCGTTTTGTACACATAACTCGGCGGCTGGGTGTCTGTACCGAAAGCGCAAATATTATCCCCGCGCCGTCGCCGAAAGGTCAACTTTGCCAACGGACGTCCGCGTATTTATAATATTGTACTTCGCGGCGGTCGGTAAGTACGTACCTGTGCGTGGAATACTATTTACGACGCCCGGGGAAAACTAGGCCGGCTATAGTAAAATTATTAGGATTTCACGGGCACAACGAGGAACCGGACCAGAAGGGTGACGGGGCGACGGAAGACTGTGAAAACCCGAACGGAGAAGACGAATGAGAAGAACGAAATGATGATATTATACAGAGTGTTGTATATAGAACTGTTGTAGTATTGTTTGGTACGAACCTTTAGTTCGGGAAAGTCGCGGGTACGCGGGCCGTGACGGGTCTATCCACAGGGCATGTCCGTATGCGTATCGCCGCGCGTTCGACGGCACGGTTTAAAATTAATGTTATTGTTATTGTTGTTGTTGTTGTTGTGGTCGATGCGTTCGCATGCCGGTACGTTTACGTTATAATACGTAAGTCATCAGCTGCTGTGCGCGAACGTAATTACGGATGAGGTTAGGTATCGCGACAGCCGTAGATTATCGTGGGCGGGGGAAAAAAAATCCGCGAAAAAAATAATGGGGAAAAAAAAAAAATGATAATAAAATCCGCGCGCGAACGATTGTCACGCACCGGCGCACACTGACCCGCGGTGTTCCCGTAATGTCGTCGGCAATCGGCGAACACGCACAAACACACACACACACACACACGCACACACATACACAGCGCGCGCACAATCGGCGAACCCACGCACACGCACTCGCACGCACTTTACACTGGTGCACTTCGTCGGAGAGCGGCTCGCGCGAGAGCTGTAGCCGAGCGGAGGAGTACGGCGGCGATGTCAGACGGACTGACACGCGAGACGCGGTGAGCCGTGTCGGTCGGGAGCGTACGCGTATTGTACGTACACACACGCAGCGACGGCGGCGGCAACACGCGCGTACACACACAACACACGGGCGCGCACGCCATCGGCCCCTCTATACGGCCGCAGGTGGGCCGTTAACCGGGGGAACCGCCCCACCTTCGGGGTAACCGGTCGTGCTGCGGCGTGGCGTGGCGCGGAGCGGCGAGCCGTAGTAGTCGAGTCGCGCGCTCGCCGCACTGTCGCGGCGGCCGGACGACGGAAACGAAAAATCGCGCCAATCTCCGCGCCGCCGTCGACTTGTCGTAATGCCAAACCCGTGGTATAGGTCAACGGCGGCGGTTTTGCTGCCGGTTTTCCAGTTTCCGAGACAACGACGACGACGACACGCTTTCCAGACACGCGCACACAGTATTTTATTGTTAATGATATTATTTCTCGTACGTCATAATAATAATAATAACACGGGTGATATCTGTGTCACCGTCACTTCGCCGGGACCGGAATTTTATCAGCGCCGATGCACCGCGGCAGAATCTTCGACATATTATCTGGTCGTCATCCCCCGCCCTCCCTTCTCTCGCGTTCGACGGTCCGTATCGTGTTCACGGTTCCCTCCGGGATACGCGAGAAAAAACCGTTCTAGGACGATCGAAAGCATCTACCCACGGTTTCGCCCCCGCGGACCCCTAGATGTCTTAACAATTCTCTATAGTGTTGTCGGACTGTGTCCTCGGGCGATATAATATTCAAAACGCGTAATTCCGAACCCTCGTATAACTTACGCACTAAAACGAGTGAATCGTAAAAGTACCTAAGAAAACTAAAGACAAACTTCCGAATGTGAGGATTGAACACTGTATTATGTATTGCTTATACGCGTGTCGTGTAGACCGGAGGTCGGCAACCCGCAGTTCGCGGACCGCGTGTTTTTATGGCCCTCGAAAAAACGCAGTTAAATATTGTCGTGATGTTTCAATAATATCGATAATTTAGTTCTGTTGACTTGACACTCATCAGTATGTAATGTATATACAATTCAAAGTATTAATTAAGTACATAATATAGATTGTGAATTACAGAAAAAGTAAACACTCTTTACGTCGATAAATATTAGCGATAAACATTAATTACACGGTGTATTACGAATCCTCAGCCACAAGTTTGCAAGCCGCCGGTATCGTCAATTTCCCAAATGAATTTCAGCTATAGAAACCGCATCAGTTTAAAATTTTACATTTTAAAATTTTCCATAATATTTTTTATCCAAAAGCAAATTGTTTAGTAAATTTAACCCTGTCATAATGTATACTCATACCAATATATTGTATCATAACACTGATGTAAACTGTTAGTATAGTTTTTAATAGTACCTAATTATGTAGTATTATTTACGTAAAATGTACCGTTTTTATTAATGTGGCCCTTTATGTTAAAAAAAAATACCAGCCTTACCTATAAACTCTTATGCATACCCCTTCAAAAAACAAAAATATCCGGCTACGTATATGGACAGAAATCAATTAAAACAAAAAAAATTATTTGTTGGTTCCCCCATTCAACATTGGCCGATTGGCGTCCTATAGGCTTCAGCTCATTCAGCCTATCGGTTAATCAGGCACTGAACCCGCAGGTTAATAATGAAAAGACCAAGAAGAACATAAAAGGACGGCGTTTCAGGATGTGTTAGACGAAATTGGAGTGGAATGGGAAACGACATACTGTGTGCGACAGAAACGAAATGGTTTGGTAGGCAAAGAGCATAAATTAAAAGAACGTTATGTGTCACACGCGTTCGTATAGCTTTACAAAACGTTATCGAATTGGTTAACTGTTAATGCAATAGTATAATATCCCGCAGAATCGTTTCGAAAATTCATAATAATTTTAATGCGGTGCGCGGAACGTCCATTTTTTTATTTTTATTTTTTTCACGAACATTACACAGAGAACAAAAACGGTGTACGACTATTAAATTATTATTGCACGTAAACGAATGTGACATATATACGCGTAGTACGGGGCGATCAAAAATTCACGTCACACAGTCGGCCAGAATTATTGCGCGCGATCATCGGCATTCGGTCGTCACAATTTTTGTAACGCGAAGAAGGTATAATAATAATAATATAGTATTCCTTCATAGTCATCCTTTATAAGAAAAAAAAAAATTACTTTGTTGCGTTATTGCGTGCTCGTGTTGCCAAGTTTCGGGCGAGACGGCCGGTAAAAAGAGTGGTAGAAAGAGAGAGACAAACCGAAACGAAACTGCAATAAAAATCTCGTTGTGCAAGGCGATAAATAAAAAACGAACCCGGCGACAGGTTCGCTGTGTTTGCTGCCGCCGATACGCGAAGAACTGCCGGACACGCGCGGTACGGCGACCTCGTATTTCCGCCGGTATCGCATAATATCGCTAATAACTTATAAAGTTATAACTTATAACAAATAACAATTATTATTATTGTTGTTGTTACGATTAGTGTTATTACGGCGGCCGTGTACAATAATATAAACGGGAATCGGAAGAAAACGATTTGTTAAAAAAAAAAAAAAAAACAGCAAAACAATAACAATAAGTACTGTAATTACGTATAAGTACAACGGCGTACGGAAATACTCTGGTCCATAATAAAAAACCAATACGCTAAATCGTTTATGAATCCCGAATTCGAATCCAAATTGCATTTTTTTTTTTTTTTTTTTTTTTATTTTTTAGAAAAATTGACAGTCCGAAGACGCTACGTACACAATAAGAAAATATGATTACAGATAAAAATGTCTATTAATTACAGAATGGTATGACAAAAATACGTTTTAAAATCGTTTACTGCGCGCATTTTATAATACATGTAACGAGAATTTGAATGGCCCAATGCAACAACAAGACAAGCCCAAAGTGACTGATAGTTTAGAGTAAAACAACAAAATATGCTACGTAATTTGGCCCAATACTAATGCTACAGTCCGTGTACTATAGATACGGATAAAGTAACGAAACGAACTTATCTGGTTCATCCGAATTTATTCTGGACAAACAGAAGACAAGTCCCATATTGACGGATGCATTTTTTTTTTTCTAACCTTAGCGATTTCGAAAAGAAGACTTGTTATGTTGTTGCTCTGTAGCTCTTTATTTGTTCGTGTAAAATATAAGGTTACTACAATATTCTGAATATTATTTCGAGAAATTGTGTTTCCAAAACATACGTTGCAATATTTAAGGGGTCGCGAATAGGCAATTTAACGAAAAGTTTATAATTTATGAAATTTAAAAAAACAAATATTCAAATAAAAAATTTCAAACAAATAATATTTACCAAGCGTGACGTTACCTCGTATATTTATCGCGCAATCGTGAAATAAACGGAAAAATCGATTTGCGGCAATGAGAACCCCAAACCCCATTACAGTAATGATGATGTTTGAAAAATTACAAGTATCATCTGTGTTCTCTCGGAGAGTTTTTTTGATATATTTTTATTCCGGCGGTTTTGCATTATATGTGTATGAAAATTGACGTAAAACATCGACATTTAAAAGCTATATAGCAATAATAACTGATCCATGTTGTATGTTATAAAAAAAAAAATACCCTGCACACCTTTGAGAAAACGCAGAACGCACCTAAAACTGTATCTAAATTGTAGAGTTAATAGAACCTTATATTAACTGCAAGTACAACGTATAATATTAAAGACAAAATTGTTGATTGGTTTTTATATATTTCGTTGTTTTTTAAATTTTTCGGATAGTTTTTAAAAAAATGCATTTTTTTTTTTTTTTTTTTTTTTAACGATGTAATAAGCTTTTTGAGTACATTTTTTTCGGTATTTTTTAGGGAGTACATATAACGTACATGAATGGGCCGAGGTTTTCGCTAATTACCACCGACCCTTGGCGATGTAAATGTCAATTCCCACAACCGCGACGAGCTGGTGTATCTATGGCATTTATCATATGCACGCGACGATGCATAATATTATAAATTACAATACACAGCGTTATTATTTTATACGACCAAACGACGTTCCGACACGCCAATTTAACTTTTTGGCAATCACAATACACATTATATTATACGATTGATAATATTTTCAAATTCCAGGAAAAAAAAAAGTTGGGATAAGCGTGGTGGAAAGAAAAGTATAAAGTAGGATACATAGATTAAATAACACACAGATAGTAATACTTATATTCGGCTTTTTTTTAACAGTTTGTAATAATATTATGTTGAAACTATTCTGGCAATTTTGAGTTATAAAATTTGACAGTTTCGAGGTTTTTTTTAGTTTTCATTCGGTTTTACGTGAATAAAATGATTTTGGCCAAGCAAAAATTTTAATCGAAGTTCATCATAAGTCTTCAAAAAAAAAATTCGAGGATAATGTCGTAGTAGTTTTTTTTTTTTTATAATAATCGTTAAGTTCAAATTTTAACGAAAATCGTAAAAATCACGGCATTTCAAAATATTTTTAAGTTAACCGAACTTCGTCAGCATCCCCAGCATCCCAAAATAAAAACGGTTTTAGGGAGTTAAAATGGAATAAAAACTCTGAATATTTAGTAACAAATTATTACAAATTGTGCCTAATCGTACCAAACCAATTTTAAGTCTCTCGGTGTATTTTTGACTTGGTAATATTACTTATATTGAACTAATCTAGACGTGGTAAAATTTTCAAAACACATCGGACTTTTTTTTTTTAATAAGCATTTTGAAATAAAATTTAAATAAAAATCGCAAAAAAAATGATGGCACTTCAAATTATGTATTACCAAACTACGCTCGGAATCGTCTTTCGTCAAGCAATGGTTTAACGTTGATTACATATATAAATGAAATAACCTTATGTATCCTACATTTTTAACTTCTCACCTACAACAGTGGCCGAGCCCATGTTCATTATCAGCTTTTTTTTTTTTTAATATAGTAGGTATAGCGTATTATATAGTTATACATTTCAATAGTATTTGGTTTTTTATTGTTTTGCAAAAAAAAATTTCTATAATACACAATAAGGGAGGGGGGGAATTCGAATCTACAGTGACGGAAATGTAATATTTCCATATCAAGTTAACATTTTTTTATCTGAGATTTCTCGGACTTTATATAAGTTTTTTCGGAGAAAACAATAACGTATGCTACTATTATATATAAAATACATAATATTAAAACAACAATTACGTGTCAAAAATAATATTAGAAAAATAATTCGGCTTATGTACATGAATCATTCGCGAATAATAGTTTTTACTTATTAGGTAACAATAAAATCATTCTTATTCTTATAAACTCGGGTATTATTTTATATTATAGAGTTACGTTTTGATAAATTGTATTTTTGTGTTTTAGATATGTATTGATTTTACTATGATGGGAGCAAATTTTTTATTTTGTTTATTAAGAAAATATCTATCATAAATCTTGTTTCAATTTAAAATGAAAGGAGATCTTTATTTGTGGAATTTTTTATCTAATTTGTGCATTAAGGAGGTGTGTTTTCAATATTCTAAATATTTTTTCTAATTATTACGAAAAACCTGAGAAAAATTTACGGTTTCTATATTTTCAATTTTCGATTTTGGATGGAGGCGAAGATTGTTTTACAATGATGTTTATTTTATTTTTTTACACACATTTTTTACCAGAAATTTTTTTCCAATTTTCAAGTGTAGCACTTTTTCTGAAAAGAAATTTGACTGTGGTGATACTTTAAAAAAGGAATTTTATACATTTCGCAGGAATTTAAATAATAAATGAGAAAAACCGGGAAAAACGCAGGAAAAACCTTCCCAGCTTCTTACCTATTACAACAGTGGCCCACCCATCGTGCGAAGTATGTTCGTTTCTTTTTTATTTTTTTCGTAATACAGTTAAATGATGGTGGTGTAGAAGCGATAATTTTAGCGGTACAGCCAAAAAAAATTGCATTGAATGAATGATGGTGCAACAATTAGCAGCAGTATGACACGAAGCATATAAGATGGGATAACTTTCTTTTAATTTAAGATTCTTGGTGGAACGAGAAATGTATTGATTTTACAATGAAGTTTATTTATTTATTATTTTTTTTTTTTTATGTGAACACTCTTTCTACTAGAAAGCAAACTCCGATTATCAAGTATAGCATTTTTTCTGAAAGGAAATTTTCTCTGGGTGGTACATTGAACAGGTCATTTTTGAAATTTTTATTGATATTCGAGATAATGAGGAAAACCTCGGTCTTTAGGTTAAAAAAAAAAATTGAATGATTAAAAATAAGGTTGCCGTTGGCAACCGTTTTTATTTATTTTTTGTTTTTATTATTTTAATATGTTTTAAACAATCATTGTTGCCATGGAAATGCATATTGTTTTTCTGATTTCAATTTTTTATAATATAACGTTTATTCGATTTAGTCTTTACGTCGATAAATTAATATTTTGATCCACTTAATACCACATCTGTGTTCAATTTCCAATTGATTATACACTACGATGTAAATTGTTCGTACAAGCTTATCGTTGCTTACAGATATACATAAAATTTCCATCTGTATCCTACTTTCCCAACTTCCCACCTACAACAGTTGTACCCACGTGCAAAGTATGTCCGTTTTTTTTTTTATTTTCAGTTTCAATTTTGACAAAAATTATAAAAATCACGGCATTTCAAAATATATTTAACCGAACTTCGTTCAGAGTCATATTTCGTTAGCATTTTGTACGCATATAAAACAATTAGATCATTCTGTGTATCCTGCCTTCTTAATTTTCCACCATTAACAGCGACACGCCCATCAGCAGTATCAACACTATTTAAAAAAAAAAATTATCTCTAAACAATTTCCCTCCACTAAACGTTTCAATGTTTGTATGTTATTATTGTGTGTAATATAATAAATTGAACACGATTATGCATATGTATATATTATGTATACGGATATTTGATAAGACTTCTGCATTTTAATTTCAAATATTATGTATTTTTGCAGTATAATATAGTCTATATAGGTACACGTGCATCAAATATCATGTTCGCTATATATAATAGACAATGAAGGTTTTTATTATGATTGTTATTTTATTTTTTATTTTTATTTCATCACGCTTTTTACGCGGTTACCGCAGTCACCTCAAAACACCGATTCCGATCACTTGACTAGTATATACCTATACAATGTGTACAGGAGTGCACTCAAAAACACACCCGTGCCGTTGATCCCTATGTGTAACATAAATACGACTCGTGTCACAAAATTCACTACAAACAGATTAACAACAAACGACGTGAGTACCCGTGTACGAGTGTTGACGAAAAATATCAACAGGTAGGTAATAGATATTTGTCGAGTATGCGTCGCGTTAACGTCTCGAGCACACACCGAGCGTTGCAAAAACCGATACATTTATATTTTCTTTTTCTCTCGACGACCGCTCGAAAATAATATAATACTGCATGTTATAATAATATTTACGAAACGCATATTATGTTTCCACATTTTTATCGCGATTAAAATAAAAAAAAAAAAAAAAAAAACAATAACCCGAAGTAAATAAAATATATTATACACACTATACATACATATATATAGGTAAGTGAGGAATTACATTTCCTGTGCATATTACTATAAAATATGTATAACTAAATAATATAATTTTTTTTTTTTTTGTATAGCTTTTAAAGTCAATTACTTGAAGGTTACATAATAGTAGGTAAAATCGGTAGAGAAAGCCCAAGAATGGAATATTCTTAAGGACACTGTATGGGGAATGAAAAGTTCTCGATAGTTGAAAGATTTGAATTATGATAAAGTACCACGGAAAGCTGCACAGCCGACAAATCAAAAGATTGACGGCCAACAAAAAAAAAAAAAGAAGGATCTTTAGGAAAATTGCTTTGATCTTATATTTTATACGTTCTATGAATTGTTACAAGAACGTTGTTTAAATAACACTATTATTATTTCGTGGAAATTTCAACACCAAAACGAACGGCTCGATCCAATCTATATTCTAGTGGACTCACCAGTCTAGATTAAAATTTTAATTAATTATAAATTTCATTCGCCGCTAGAATTGTATTATGAATAGGTAATGAATTCGTCGATAGTACCTATGCGGTGGTACCTATAAATTATAATGATATAACGTTATTTATTATTAAGTATATTATTACAAATTTGTAGGATTTTTATGGTTACTAATGTCGTTGACCCGTTTAATATTTAATAATAAATCATTTTTGTATATCCGAGACTTATTCCAGAGTAATAGGATATACAATTCTACAAGTTATAAGCTTGTACGAACAATTTACATCGTAGTGTATAATCAATTGGAAATTGAACACAGATGTGGTATTAAGTGGATCAAAATATTAATTTATCGACGTAAAGACTAAATCGAATAAACGTTATATTATAAAAAATTGAAATCAGAAAAAAAGATTTGTACTATTGATTGATTGATTGATTGATGCGCCACTGTTACAGGTTGGAAGTTAGCAAGGTAATATCATACATTTATATATTTAATTTATATTTGTAGGTAATGATAAATCATTGCTAACGAAATACGATTCTGAATGAAAATCAGTTATATCTTATACCTAGATGTTTTGAAATGCCGTAATTTTTACGATTTTTATCAAAATTTAATCTTAAAACTGTTATAAAAAAAGGACGGACATACTTTGCACGTGGGTGCAACCACTATTGTAAGTGAAAAGTTGGGAAGTTAGGATACAGACGGAAATTAGATGTACATCTGTAAGGAACGATAAACCATTTCTAACGAAAAAACGATTTTGAGTGGAGTTCAGTAGATAGTGTTGCTTTTTCAACAATACAAAATTATGGTATACATATATCATATTATGGTACAATGATTAAACAATATGCATTTCCATGGCAACAATGATTGTTTAAAACATATTAAAATAATAAAAACAAAAAATAAATAAAAACGGTTGCCAACGGCAACCTTATTTTTAATCATTCAATTTTTTTTTTTAACCTAAAGACCGAGGTTTTCCTCATTATCTCGAATATCAATAAAAATTTCAAAAATGACCTGTTCAATGTACCACCCAGAGAAAATTTCCTTTCAGAAAAAATGCTATACTTGATAATCGGAGTTTGCTTTCTAGTAGAAAAAGTGTTCACATAGAAAAAAATAAACATCATTGTAAAACTAATGCATATCTCGTTCCACTCAGAATCTAAAAATTACATTTAACTCAACTTTTTTTTTTTTACCATCAAGTTCAACTTATAATAAACCTCGAGTAAATTTTAAAAGATTTCTGTTTAATCAAACGATTTTATCCACATAGTACCTAACAAATTAAAACTAAAAATATGCTTATAAATAGTTCAAAAATCACCAAAATATTTTAAATATCTTTTGACTTCTAGAAAAATCTAATATAAGTATTCTGTACAAATGTAAACTCTCTACGATAAGTTTTAATCAATTTATAGTAATAAAAAAAAAAAAAAGGAGAATCGAAAATGACGAAACTATAAATGCCTTAAACTTTCCTGTATTTCCTGCATTTGTTTCCGGTTTTTAGTAGTCTTTTTCGATTGAAGAAATATTTTTTGTAGAAAATATAAAACGTAAAAATAAATAATTTTATACGGATGATTTTGCTCAAAGACCAGAGAAATTATCTTAGGTATCTAATGTGTTTGTATAATATCATCTAATTCAAAACTTGTTTAAATATATTCATTCGTTTCTTCTTATATTATGCACTTGTTATAATATTAGTGACACAAAAATTTGAATACGTTTTTTTTCGAATCGAAGAAGAAAAATACAGTCGTATTATTTTTAAGAGATGATGGTAGGTAGATATTTATTTTTTTTACATAATGGTTACGAAAGAGAAAAACTCAGTCGAAAATTTCAAAACATATTTTTGTGGTACGCAATACACTTAAACGTACTTGTGCGTGTGACGTTTGTGTACTTAGACACCAATAAATCGAAGATACTTCAAATCATGCAGTTTTGCATGACGTAGTATTATATTCTATGATCCCTGTTCACGACGTTCATGTTAACGTTTACGGAAACTATACATGCTACTCTAATCGAGAATAAACAAGAATATTATAGGATCAGCCGTACACCATACACATATAAACTGTGTAATAACTATAATATTGTTATAATAATAATAATAAAAACACGAAACAATAATATTGAACAATTTATTTCACTGTTAACAATTGACAATGTTCCTTTGCTTCTTTAATAATATTAAAACCTTGACACAAAACAAAAATCATTACGACGATTAAACGTACGCGTATATGTACAAATAGTAAATCGTTTATAGTTTGAAAATCAAAAATATTATAGAAAAACAATTGTTGTTTTATAAACGGACACATGCAATATAATAATTTCATCCGCTTGATGGACTGGCGCAGAAAAAAAAATGAATGATTTTCCCGCTTCATTATTGCGATGGTTTTTTATTATCAAGGCCGAGGATCAAAATGTATCACAATAATAATACTCGTGTATGCGTATAACGCTTCTATAAATGAAGGCCTGCAGTAGATAACCTATACAAGAGACCTTTTGTCAATGCATTATAATAATACTCAACAATTGAAGACTTTATAATAATTGTATGCATATAGTTTTATCTCTACAGTAAAGTGTATTTGGATCTTCGTATACAGCACCGGACATATACAGAGTGATTTTTTTTTCATGATCCAGTGATTATCTGCCAAGATTGTCAAGTATAATTGATTTTGATCTTTTTCAAAAACATTACTGTATAAGATTAATTTTAACACTATTTTTAGATTTTCATCAATACTATTTCTATCTTAAATAAGTATTATATTTTCGTCTTCAAAAGGCCACCCCCGCTCCTCTTTCTACACAAATTCTAAAAGAGGATATTGTACTACAAATTTTGATGTACATAACACTAATATCAAGTGTACTATTTGTCAATTATGAATAATAATAGTTTAAAATTATGACCGGAGACGTAAGAAAGGGTAGGTAATAAATTGCTTATCTATTTGTAGTCGATAATCCTTCCATACTAAATTTGAAACTGTTATAACTCATAACAATTCTTGTGTTATGTGTATGTTACAAATTTTTTAAAAATATATGAATTTGATTTGAATCGGGAGGGCGTTTTATTTTAAAATTAAAAGTTGATATGTGTTTATGATGTAGGCACGGAATAAAGGTACCATTTTAGAAATATTGTAGTAAGATCATTGAAAGATTCTATACTGACCGAAACAACTAAAATCAATTTTACTCGAAATCTTTTTAGATAATTCGCTGGATCATAAGAAAAAATCACTCTGTATACCTCATACAATAATAGAATATATTGCCGATTGCATGCCTACTGTTTGGTTTTTATTACATATTATTGTATTATACTGAAGATCGTTCTCGCTATTGTTTTCCCGGACCAATGGATGTTTATAACTGTAACTATACACTGGTTTTTCGATGTCTATACCTAATTACAATTTGAAATCCACCTATTAATAATATTATGAACGCAAAAGAATTAAACATCAGTAAGGCATAGATGTCGAACTTATCGTTGGAGAATTCATTAAGTAACTACATACTTGTATTTTCGTTTCAAAATACATACTCAAAAATATATACATTTATTTCACTACTTTGACCATATAAATAGGCTTTCACTTCATTATTATACTAGATCTCGTGATATGTATACATAAGATACACCTAGCAAATATTCGCACCCGGAAGAATAAAACTAATATGAACATATGGACAATCAAACATTTCTACACCAGACCGTTATCGTAATATTTTATTTACAATTAAGACGCAAAAAAAAGAGGTCAGTGACAGAGTATATCACTCAAGAGTCAATACAAAACTGTCTATTCATTTAATTTAAAACGTATTACTATCATATATATTCGGTTTTT
This sequence comes from Cinara cedri, assembly GCA_902439185.1. Classification (NCBI taxonomy): domain Eukaryota; kingdom Metazoa; phylum Arthropoda; class Insecta; order Hemiptera; family Aphididae; genus Cinara; species Cinara cedri. The sequence goes on along the minus strand of CABPRJ010001907.1, from coordinate 1,109,583 downwards.
TACACGCACAGCCAACCAGCCCTATTTGCAATTTTCAAGTTGTCATGCGAGTAAATACTACATTACATGACAAGAACAAATCATATATACAGTACACAGATATCGGTATAGCATTATAATGTATTATATTCAAAAAATATGCGCGCGCGTGTGAGTGTGTGTGTGTGTGTGTGTGTGTGTGTGTGATACTGATATATGTAGGAGAAAAGTGGAAGATACTAGTTTGTAAAACGCATCAAACCCTTTTTTGTTTTTTAATATTTTCTTAGGCATAATTTATGAACCGCATTATAATAACCAGTTTTCGAGTAGATAGGTATTATAGATTATCTTTTTTTTATCCAACGATGCTTTTTTCTTTTGATATATTAACCCAATTATAATATTCTTGTCATATCGATAACATCTCTTTATAAGCATTTTATGTTGACGTTAAGGTTGAATTTGAATATGTATACCAAAGAATTTATTTTATTAATCTCACCGCGTATTATTATTATTTGTAGGTATTATATCCAAACTATGTTATTGATTATTAGAACGACGTTATCAATAATAGTTAATTATAATTAACTATAGGTACGTGTACTATACGTTATATTGATTGACTATTTAGTATTTTATACATCTCATATAGAATAAAGATGCATGTTTGTGAAATTGTTATCCATTATATCGTAAATAACTACTGATGGCTTGTTAAGCTTTCACGTTAATATTTTTAAATAGCCATTTAAAAATTTAATAATCGAAAATAGAAAAAATTGATAAAATTATATAGGTAAAACTAAAACAATAAGTATATTTAATACGATCGATATTCGTTTGAAATTTAACTGAGAAGAGGTTTAATGAGGTTTTAGTTTAAAACAAAAGAAGAAGGTATTTACGACTTACTAAACTACACTTATTCTTTAACGCTATTTGACACTGAACAGATTTGTGTATGAATGTATACGAGTATAAGTCGTGCTTGACTTCTATTTTTTTTTTTTTATTGTTTTTGACACCGATGCACATAAAACGTAAAGAAATCATAAATCATACGAGTATAATACTTTTTATAACAGTTATACTGTTATAGACTATTATTAGAAAATACTTAACGATTTTTTAATCCCTCAAGCTGATGCTAATATGAAAATTTGAAGTTATGATAAGTATAACAATACTCGTGTTATAATAATATTGTGTATTTATTTAAAGTTTAGACGCGCGCATATTGAGTTATTATATTTCATTGTGTGTTCTGAAGACGAACAAACAAAAATGTTCTTCGTTGTGACCGTCAAGTTGATGTACCCGTATATAAAAAAATATCGAATACTGCACACGAGTACTCATTTCCATATTGATGTTTCAGAGCATTAAGAATACTGAAGAATAAATATGTTTATAATAGGTGCATTGGAATTCAAAACAATATTTTCGTTTTAATAACTATTATTGTATTCGATTTAGTTTAAATCCGTGGAATGTGAATATCATAATATGCACAAATAAATAAATATTATCCTCAGTAAACATTTATTTTGTATGCGTCCGATTTAGTCCAGAAAACCTATTAACCAAATCACATTACTGAGTTTTGATTTGTATCTATGTTTGCTTGGAATACTCGTAAATATACAACTTATAAGAGTACACATGAAACAGAAATGAATCGAATAATTTATGCACATCTAAAACCGAATGAATTAAAACGTATCGAAATTGAATTAATCAATGGAACTCTCTGGCTACTCATATCTGCATATATATGTACACTGAATATAACAAGATATTTATCAGGTGCGTATATGCCGTCCTAATTAATCCCTGAATAGTTTAGACCTTTGTGCGTATACCCAAACATACTACTACAGAATACATAAACTATTAGAATCGAATCAAATAAAATCTATACACTGTAGGTAACTAAGTGTAAAAAACATTTCTAGTATCTACTACCCATATGAGGTTAAAATTCTGTATGATAATTCAAGGACAGTTAATTATTATTTTAAATATGCGTATTATTGTTCTTATACACACATTTGTCTGAATAGTAAGATACATTTATTAATGATACGGTATTGTGAATCTGATCGCTATTTGTACATTTTTGTTTTGCGTTTTGACGTTTATACCTACAAATCCCCACGTAAGTGGATCACACAATGTCATTTAATCATTTAGTTTAGTAACGATGTTTTAATAAGTAAACCAAAATTTTTAATTTGTTGAGGTTATAATACAATCATTTGCCAAACCCTTCAGCAACTGAAACATTTATCATGCGTATCCGTTACTAAAAATATCAATTTTCAATTTACTGAAAGCTATCCGAGCATAAAAATACTCCATAAATCATAGTTATAATTACGGCCCAAATTCGACAGGACTTGTCGCGTGCTAAAAAATCCTACTTGCGTGATTGTCTAGCAAGGTTTCAAGGTTACTGTTTATAGTAATACTACGTTGTGGTGATCTACTGACTGACATGACCTTTCTTGGAATAAACAAATACATACACTCATACGCATACTCGACTATTACCTACTCGTACATATTATACAGTGTACAAGATCACAGCTATAGACGAACAACAAAATATGTCAGTTGAAATCGCTAATAAAGAAGTACAACTTTTTCAATAGGGTTCAGGATTAGAAAGTAGATGAAAAAACAATTCCAAGGATTTTCAAAATAAATTTCTATAGGTAGGCAATTGATTGAAATAATTAGTACCAATAAGTATTTATAAAAAATTAATGAGCAATTATAAAGTAATTTTAATTTAATATTAATTACATAGTTTACATGTCTAAGTTAATTTCTATTAGAAAAATAGGTACCTAGTCCATTTGTATAGGTATAATTTTATTATTTCATCAAATTTTGAATAGCACCCACTCTTGTATGTCCATACAATAGAAATTATTACATTAAAAAAAAAAATACATTGGTTCCAATTGCAATGGATCAAAATACATTTAAATCGTATTTAGTTACTTATTGAGCATTATAATATATTATCTTATAAAATGTATCGTTCATAAATGAAAAAATTAAAAAAGGAAGTTCAGAAATTTACTAAGACTAAGGCTATAAAATAATTAGCATAATAGCTGTACCTTGACTTACTGATATAATAATAATAATAATATAAGTACAAAGAAATTGCGTATCGTGATTTTATTTTAAACAAAGAATATTAGATTTTCGTTAGAAGCATATTTGTTTTAATATAAATAAGATAAAAATAAAAATTTGAGTAGGAACCTTTTAACAAAACTATTTAATACCTGAAAGAAATTATAATTTATAAAAAGAACAAAAAAACAAATTATATATATATTATATACCGGGTAATTCATTTAAATGGGTACACTTATTATCTCGGAAATTATTAACTTTTTTCCGGAATTTGTTTTCTAGAACATTTAAGAAACAAGCTACTCTACAATTTTATGTTATTTTTTGTCACCCTCATTTTTAGGGGTAAATCCACTACCTACTTTTGATTTTAAAATGGCAACCTATACTAAAAATTCCAAAAATATATAGAGTATTAATTAGAATAAATTTCAGCGTTTAAATTTTTAATTTTTGTCAAGTCGTTGACGAGATATTCCACTTTTGAGTTTTGGTTGGAGGAGCGTAGTGGTACATTATTAACACGCCGCATGCCTTACCGCCACACAAATGGTACTCTATAAGAATGTACTCACTTAAATGAATCACTTGGTGTATACAAATTTCACCGATTGTGTTATCGTCATCAAAAGTCAACTGTAAAACAAACGGTGCTAAACAAATAAAAAAATTACATGCAACTAGATATTTTTAACCAGATCAACAATTTGTAGGTATATATAGTTATTATGAATATTGAATGTACACGAAATTTTGTTTCACTGATCATATTTCAATAATATGATCTATAATATTTAATCTAGTGGCGTTTATGAATGAAAATGTGTACCTATATACGACTATACCTATACCTAAAATATATTAGACATATTATTAAATTATAAATATCTTACTAGGATTTAAAATAACTGTTAAAGTAATAAGGTGTTATAAATCATAAATTGTTTTGGGACACTTTGCAACCTGCGTAATAAATAAATTACCCAAAGGGTAAAAAAAACAAATAATTTTGATTATATGTGATTTTAAACTGTAGTTTATAAGTAAAATAAATTATAAATTGCAAAGCTATTGCTATATTATATTATATAGACTGATACAATCGTTAAAAAAACAGCGTGAGGACTAAATTACGTCTGTAAAAATGTGGTGAATGAAATGTTTGAAGGATCAATACGTTAGAAGGTCAAATAAAAGATGAATAAAATTAAAAGATTAGTGCTATAAACAATGACAAACTCTAAAATAATAAAACAAAAAAAACGATAAAGTACTTACAAAAATGCGATCAATTTAATCTAAACGATAAATTTAATAATTTGAAAATAATAAAGCCTAAAGATATGCATAAACATCAATATGGAATCTGCTTAAATTAAATTATATTAGGTAAATTTACAACACGTATACAACCGTAACTGTGTAAACTGTATAATAATATGTATTTCATTACACTCCGGAATTACTCACCAACACTTTATTATTATTATAATTTTTTAATCATAAACAAGTAAGAGAAATTATTATTCAAACGTTGAGTATGAATTTATTATTTTTCTATTGGGCAATGACTTTATTTTTAAACATTCATTATACTATAATATAATACTATACTATAAAATGCATATTTTGTTGATTCGCGTATATTCAACTTGTTCCTCCGAGCAATTAAATTGCAATACTGATTTTGGTTATAATTTTAATAAATAAATACATGCAATTAACACAAGGTGATCAAACCAAAAATAATAATTAGGACCAGTGGTTTAATTACGAGGAGAGGGGGGATCAGGAACGTCTCCAGACATTGACTATGTAGTAGGGAGGGGACGAAATAATTAATTTTAATATTAATTATTGATAAGAAAAAATATATGCATAATACACACGATGGATGGCATATTGTTATAGATGAGAAGTTGGGAAGGTAGAATATTGAGAGAAATTTAATGTATAACTGTACCTAATCAAAATTTAAGCATTATCAACAAAAAACGATTCTAAGAGGAATTCGGTTAATAGAATACTATCTCAAGGGCGTCTTCGAGTAAATTACATTGGAGAGGGGGGGGCGGTGAACAATTTTTACTCTTGAATACCACCGCTTTTGGTCAACTAAAACTTAAAACCTTTTATGTCTAATGTCATTTCAACTTATATTAGCTTAGAAGACTGCAGATATATATTTGTATAAATGCAGTAAAACAGTAAAAATTAAAAATTAAATTTTTTTTTCAATAGATAACAATTAACATAATAATAATAATATGAATAAAAAAATAAAAATATTAATAATTAATACAAGTTAGATAACTGAGTCCAAAATACTTTTATTTGCGAGCGGTTTGACCAACAATATTTTCTAAATTAATGTTTTAATTTCGATGAATATTTAAAAGTGATTAGTCAATTAGCCTCTGTTCAAATTTTTTTTTTACCAAAAAGTACGAATTTTAATGATTTACTGATCATAAATATTTAGGTTCCCAAGAACGAAACCTAATTTTAAAAAAAAAAGTATTTTTTTATTAATTAAATACATACGTAGTTAAACTATGATGTTTATAATTTGTTATGTTTAAAAAAAAAACAGAAAATATGTATATACTACTTTTTAAAAATTGTAGTTTTAATAATCTTTGACCATCACAAATCCAGTATCTACTTAATCTTGAAAAAAACTAAAAAGGTTTAAACTATACAATATAAATAAATAAATATAATACTATAACATAAATATTTGATTTAGAAAAAAGAAAATTATCCAGAATGATTTCTGAGGTAAAGAACTATAAATAATGATCAAAACATTATTGAATAATACTGTTAAAAGCGAAAAAGTTCAAAAAAAAGAAAAACCCAGTGTCCAAAAATTTGCGTTTTTATAGATAGTACCTTTCACAATAGTAGGACAGCGTAGGTATCACTATTACAGTGTTGCACAAATATACTTATATACAGGCTGTTCCACGAAGATATACCTCTTGAATAACTTTAGAGATAATAAAGATAATCAAATTATTTTCACTTCCATTATTTACTTAATTTTTCTCAAATAAAAAAAAAATTAATTCACATATAAATATTTGTACTCCTCATTCATGTAAGTAATATAAAATTTAAAAAAAATCATAATTTAATTATCTTTATTATCTCCGGAGATATTCAAGAGGTATATCTTTGTGGGACAGCCTGTATTGTATTATGGTAGTGGTACAAAAATAAACCACCAAGCGGTCAAGTATTATTTTATCGTGGATCAACGACGTTCATCTGATTATTTTATCTAGATTAATAAAGACTATAACAATAATAAACGGATAATCACACACGTAAGTACATAGATTTACTACACTAAAATGTGATTATGATAAATACATTTTTTTTTTCTGGTAGGGGAGGAATAGGTAAAATGTAAAAACATTCTATCCCCTGGCCCACGAACATTACCAAATCACGTCACTGGTTGGAACTAAAGGCATGTAATAGAAGAAGATAATTCTACAATTAAAAAGTTCACATATTTTTAGGATAAATTAAAATCACAAATTTTTGAATTAATTAATTTGATTCGCAATATTGAATTAATTTAAATATTAAAAAATTATTAACGATTTTCATAACGAGCAGACGAGATCATTATTTTACTGTTTAAAAATACGTGAGTAATGTGAAAGTATTAAACGACAAATCCAAGAGGAAAACCTGCGTAGCAATTATAATCTTCTTACTACATAGGTACCTTTTTTATTATTTAACTAAAAATGATATCAATTAAACGTTTAGAAAATATTAAAATAAATAATTTTACATTTCCGTAAGTTATATTTTTACTGAGTTTCTGATATGTAATTTTTTTTCTGTGTTTCTGGCATCCTCGCAACACGAATTATTAATCATTTTCAAAACAACTCGAAAACGGACAAATAATATTTACAAAGTTTTAGTCTGTTCAGTATTTACCGACACAATTGTAATCACATATTACCTATAATAATAATAGTATAATATCATAATACAACAAGCAATGCAGTTATAAACACTCGAGATTATCCAATCTTGGGCGTACAGTATGTACATAGTTTGCGAGACCGACACAATATTGCGTACCTACCTATGTAAACAATTCTGTACAACATGGATCTTAGGACAAATTACAGAAATTGTTGTATTAAGTGAGTAAAGAAAATTGATTGAAAACAAACAAGTAAACTACGTTTGTGAACAAAACCATGAATTAATTGTATCAATGGACTCTACGTGATTGTAATTTCATCAAATTTGTTAAAATAATAGGCAGCTAAAGATTAAAATATTCTAAAAAATCATTTACAAATATCAGAAATAAAATTTGAAGAGTAATAATGAGTGTTAATCTAGGTTAAAACGTCGTTTACACAGATCAATATTAATGATTCGACGTGAGTGATTCACTCGACATGAATAAAAATTGGACTTGGCTAAGCTTCGGTTATCGTTCAATGTGGATTCTCACTTTTAATGATTCAATGTTTACGTTGTTTGTTTTTAATAATCCTTAGAAGATTCATCCAAAACTATTGTCAAAAATAGTGAACCGTGTAAACGCAGCTTTATCTACTAGTACGGGGCCATGCGAATAATGGTGTGGCAATACGTATGACATCTATAAAGACCGGATGTATCATTTTAGTCCAATTTGCTGGGCGGCTATGTAGCAGTCTACCGGATAGCTGGATTATTATAATACTGAGCGAGAATGACTTTTGCCCGTAGCCTTTGAACGCCACCGTATAATATTTCTTTTTTGCGCGGCTGATAATCGCCAACATATGAAATAATATACACGCGTAGAAATAACGCTTATGATGACAGAACATGTTGGCTTATCCAACACTAGAATGTCATTTACTCTGCAAACTCTCATCAAATTAGTTTTAAAACTTTAAAGTTATGAAAAAAAAAAAAACCTATACTGTTGATGGACGTACCACTGTCGTACGGAGAAAATTGGGAAGGTATATAGGACAAATAAAGTAATTTAATTTACATCTGTACAGAATGGTTTACATTTCCAACGAAAAAATATTCTAGGCGAGGTCAGATTAAACATACTTTAAAATGCCCTAATTTTTATGATTTTTGTCAGCAAAATTTGAACTTACAAAATCTATTCTTCCAAATAAGAAAATAATACTCAAAATTCTGTGTTTAAAATTCGTGTATTTAATTTAAGCGCTTAGGTCACTTCGAATTTTCAATATTATAATAATACCATAAGTTGTATTAAATTTTCTAAAATTTTTAAGATGCTAAAAATCTGTATCCACATGAAAACCAAAAAAAAACTGAATAACTTAACATATTAAATAGTTCGAAAATTGCGAGATTGTTTTGAAAATTGTAGAAAATTTAGGGAATGCTTGTATAAGAATACCGAGAAAATCGCACATCTCTAGGATTATTTTTAAACGAATAACAATAAAAAAGAATAAGAGCTTATGCTGCTGATGCGTCACTATTGTAGGTGGAAAGTCAGAAAGGTAGGACACATAAAGTTATTTAATTTAAATCTTTAAGCAATGATAAACCAATGCTAACGAAAAACGTTGCTGAGTAAAATTCGTTTATACATGATATGAAAGGCCGAAAGAATTTCATTAAATTAAATTTTTAAACCGTTATAAACAAAACACACTTTGTTAGACCACTAAGTACAACTTATAGTGAATCTCTTATAAACTTTTCAATCAAACAATTATATCCATATAGTATCTACCGAATAAAAACTCGCAAACATAAAATGCTTATAAGCAACCCAAAAATATAGCCAAAATGTATTAACAATTTTACTACGCCTAGAAAAGGCAAAAATAGTTTTTCTATCAAAATTTCAAGACTACAAATTATTTTAAACTGAATTACAACAAAAAACCAAAATTTAAAATAATAAAACCATTATTTCCGTAAACTTTCCCGTTATTTTTATGTTCTTTTTTCTTACCGAAAACAATAATATAAATTATTGCTATCTAAATTGCAATTTGACCAATTTTTTCAAAATCGTTATAAAACGAATACTGGCATGGCGGTCGGCATCGCTATACGTCATGCTTGCCAAAACGAATGTTTTTTATTTCTATTAGAATAACAAAAAACCGTACGCATGCTTTTCACGCAATTTCACCACCGCACACACATGGGTTTATTATATGACGTCCTATATAGGGCGTCGTCATCATAGCCGGATCGTTATTGTTTGATCCGAATTGATGCGTTCCCGTCCGGATGTGTTTCTGACGGTCGTAGATCATTGTCCGTTGTGCAATTTAGACTTTTCTATACAAACATCACACGAATCGTAGTCATTTGTATATTATTTATGTTGCAATAATATATATAGATAGGAAGGCGTCCCGTCCATGCGATGACCCCGCTGAAAATTCCAACCTATGTATAAATAATATTATACAAAAACACCGTTTTATTTCAAAGTATTATAACCAGGACTCGGATTATAAAGCACTAAAAATTATCAAAATTTGCGCTGTAATATGATCAAAAGTTCCTAAAATCAAGCGTTATATAGTTTATCATAAAGACGTAAATAGCAAAAAAAAAAAAACATTTTTTTTTTTTTAGTTTTATTATTTACAATTTATAACTTATTTAAATTAGTATATGAATGGAATTTAACGAACTGAAAATGTGGGTATTTGTGTCTAGTCGATTCATATAAATGAAAAACATGAAATAATGTAAAAATTGCTCCAAAAACCTATAAAATGATTAAAATATATAAAATACAGTTACACGGAACTCTATGTTTGGAATGCATAAAACAAATATATGGTTCATCACTCCACTTTATTTTATCGCTGTTTCCTAGTATACAAATGCTACATAAAATCCGAGCCCCGATTACGACATAATATAACCGAACAATAGTTTTTTCTAGAATAATACGCCATTAAAGTTAACGGGATCGAAGTTATTCGGAGATATCACACGTCCTTCATGTTCGTAATAGGTAGAATACCTATGTACCATCATGAGTTCAATATTATCTATAGGTATTTTTTTTAATTTTTTTTAATGGGTTTTTTGTGTTTATCGTTACGTAATCTTTTTTAAGCGTGTCGTCTAAACGACGACGACTACGATTGGTTCGATTCGCGTCTGACTAACTCGTAATTATTACGGGGTGATGTATACTACACATTATAAGGTACAAGTCAAAATGCACGTCGAAGCCCATAAATAATACGAGAATATCATAATAACAACGTGTTAAAAAAAGAAAATATATTTTTTCTACAGTTTCAATTGTATTCGACAATGTGCGTATGTATAATTATTTTGTATTTAAATTAGTATAATGCACACGTGATTTAATCCGCGTGAACCGTATAATCATCACGCGAGACTGAATCCAAGGGGATTTAAGGGATCTAAGAGAATCGAAGGGGATTATCGTATAGTCCTTATCTGAACTGTGTGTACAATGTACATAAAGTACACCCAGAGACGTGGAATAATGCTATTGAGTATTATTTATTTTAACATCTAACCTTAAACGGCGTGGTATTAAATATATCGTAAACCTAATATTTCTTAACCCGTACAGTAAACAAGTAAAAGTTTTTCTTTTCACCGAACTACAATGAAAAGATGCACAAACATATTAAGCATATTATAAATATTTGCGATCTTCTCTAAATAATTAATAACTATAATTGTACGATTCTACATGGATGTAGGTATTAACAACGGTGTACCTAAACACAACGATAATAACTGAGAATTATAATTTCGTCATGTTCGTTCAACCATAGGTATCTCATAGATGAACAACTCCGGTTAAATACAATTGTGTACTCAAAGAGGGATGCAAATTGTATTTTTAGCGCAACACTTTGTATGGGGAATCGTTGAAATAATTTTTGAAATGCAAAAAAAGTTTCATACGTGACTTTTCTATATACAGATGTATATTTCCGGATATATAAGCTGCTAAAGTCGATAATAATATGTTACCCCTCTATTTGCATAATATAGAAATAATAATTCTGAAAAAATTAAAGAAAGTAGCCAAATAGCCTGAAGTATAAACACTTCAAAAGAAAATTGCTTTGAATTAAATTTATTAATCCTATATTTATTTTTTATTATTATTATTGGTTAAGTTCCTACAATATGATAGTATATAAAATGACGTTCCCATAGGGTGTATTAAATACACATCGTATCCTGTCAACATTTTGTGGAAAAATCACGGATAGGCTTTAATACTGTTTTACTCAAAATATAGTACAAAATACAAATTAAAAAGAGCTGATATTGGAGATGAGTGCATCGCTGGGTACAACAGTGGTTGTAGGTGACAGTGGCAGATGCAAGGGAGGAGCACAGGAGCACGTGCCCTCTGTCAATGGATTATTATTTTTATTTGTATATTTTATATTAATTTAATATATAATTTATAGTTAGTTTACTGAAAATATAAATAATGTACCTCCCTCCTTAAAAGATTTTTGGATCCACCGCTGGTAGGTGGAAAGTTAAAAAGGTAGGATATATAAAATTATTTAAATAAAACCTGTAACCAAGGACAGAACATTATTAACAAAAAACGATTCAGAACGAAGTTTAGTTATACATGTTTTTAAATGCCGCAATATTTACAATTTTCATCAAAATTTGATTTAAAACTTTTATCCAAAATATAAAACTATATAACACTATTTTTTTTTTTACCACTAAGTTTGACTCATAATAAACCTCCTGTCAAATTTTCAAACATATCTGTTTAGTCTAACAGTTTTATCCACTGAGTACCTCCAAAATGAAAATTACGTAACAAATTCTCAGAATTAAAATGTCTATAAATAGTTTCAAACATTTTACCACGTCTAAAAATAGCAAATATAAGTTTTTTGTCAAAATTAAAAGTCTCTACTATATATATTTTAATTGAGTTAAATTTAAAAAAATTTTCGTTTATTTTATTATTATGATTATTTTCTACGTATTTTTCGGTTTTTCAATTGTTTAAAAAACTTACAAAGTAAATTAATAAGCAAATTACTTATAAATGAACTAAATTAAAAATGCAAAATAAAGGTCTTTTGTTGTTTATGATATTCATGGCATAAAACATAAGCCGTAAAAATTTAAAACAATGAAATCGTTGCGCCGTAACTAGAAAAAATTGTATTTTGATCTATCTGGTAGAAAACATCGTTTGTAAAACTTAAATAATTAAACCAAATTTAATCAAGACGCTAAGTTGCCATAAATATTAATCAATTTTAATTTTTTGATTTTTCCTAATTATTATAAAAACTACTAAGTATATCAAAAAAATCTTTCTTTATCAGTGGCTATGTATTAAAAGGAACAAAATTGATTCTTTGTATTTTTTTGATTGGAGTAATATTTCTGGTATAAAACATAATTTTCAAAAATTAAAAACAATGACATCGGTCACGCCGCAGCACGTCATAAATATTTGCCGTTTTACCTATAGTTTTTTTTCCTGTTTTTCCAAATTATTTTGAAAACCCCATGAAGAATCAAAAAAAATGACCTCTTTAATATACCAACTAGAGATACACCAACTTTTTTTTCCAGGTGCTATACTCTATAAATCGCAGTAAGATTTCTTTTCGAACAGTTGTTTACAGATAGTAAAAAAAAAAAGCATGCATCATAGTAAAACCAATCGATCCCTTGCTACGCTCTAGTTCTAAAATGTGCCATAATATAATAATAATCATAATATTTATTTATTTTCCAACTAATGTTTACAAATTAAGAATGAAGAGAAAATCAAAGTACAGTAGTCAGTCACTTCCAAGCGACAATATAATATTGTTATTGCCCGTTTATATCACTTATGGATCTGAAACCTAAATAGTAATAAAAATGGTATTTATTTAAGTTATTATAGCTCTAAAATTTATAATCTTCTTACGATTATAAGTACTTTTTTAAAAAAAAATATTATGTGTAGTTTTTGGTAATTTTAATTCATTTGTTATACATAATTGATATCTATTTCCCTAAAAGCAGTATAAACTATAAGAAAAATTTCTCATGTAAGGCACAGGGTGTCATATTATACAATATACTCTCAAAACAAATTATGAGAACACCGCTGATTATATATTAATATATTTGGCCATATGGCTGATAAATAGTTTAATGGCTATATGTTCTTCTCGTCATTGTACGTACGTTAAAATTATTTCATAAGTTACCTATAGTTTATACATTTGTTCAATTTTTTTTAAATTTATATTGCATAAACATTCTCTAGATTATGATATGTAACTACATAATGATGTATAAATTATTATTATTGTTGTTTAGTTACTATCTATAATTATCAGTCATTAGCCAAAACCATTATATAGGTACCTACATAATATACGACTGTAACGCCATAATTATATATGTACCTATTATTTAGAATACCATGCCGATATCAATACATGACTCCATCAAACATACGTTAATAACTTCAAAATAATAATTGTATAATATTATACAATAATAATTTTATAAATAACGTTTTTAAAAAAAAAAAAAAATCAATTGCAATAATTATATTATAACTATAATAATAATACGGAAACAATAAACAGGCACATAAGTAGTATTATAATTATGTATATATATATATATATATATTCGTGTATTTAATGTGTAGGTACTATGTGTAAGTACTAACTATCTACTATAATACTAGGTATTGTTATAAGATCTTATTTTAAAAATAAATAGGTAGATTATTTATTTGTTGGGATTTTATGACCGTGAGGTGTCAAGCGAATTAACTGTGCCTTTGTGTAACTATTCGTTTTATACCTATGTATATTTTTTAAAAAAAATCTACTTTACTACGTATAGCTAGGGCATAGGCGATAATATGATTGAGTAAAAGAAAAAATACCAAGCAATTCTAATTTTTTTTTTATTTATTTATTGATATTATAATATTGTCTCAACGAACAAAATGTTTTTACAACAACAGATTATTAAATTAAATTAAAAATATATACACATAGTTACAAATAACTACAATTGCTAGTAAATTTGGTTTTAAATATCAGATTCGGATACTAATTCTAATGACGAGGAATAACGATTGTAATGATGTATCGTTACTTTTGATACATCAACTAAATTACTTTATCCTTGATACATACTAATAAAGATAATCAAATTCTGGGTTTTTTTTTTTTTACACTACTCGCCGAAAAGAGGACTACTGTACTAACCGTTACTTAGATCATCGAATATAAATATGTGATATATTAAAATTTTCAAAAAAATAATCTTTAACGAATGGCTGTCTTAACATTTTTCGGAAATCATAAAATAGAAATATTTTGATAAAGAAAAAATAATTAATTAAAATATAAATATTTGTAGTCCTCTTTTCTGCGAGTAGTGTAAAAAAAAACCAGAATTTGATTATCTTTATTATCTACGGAGATATATAAGGAGTATATCTTCGTGGATCAGCCTGTATATTTTAAAAATGATAGTTAAAACATATTATATTTAATATCTAATATAATATTTGTAAAAGGAACTAATTCCAAAAACTGGTGATTTTTATCGCAGATATTTCAAAAACAGTTAGATGTCGTGATTCTTGATTGTGTTCATCTATTATGTCAAGATTACGTTCAGTTTTTAAAATTTCTATGTTATACCTTTTAACAAAAGTTTTGCAATGATATTTTTGTGCGATATTATTTCTCAATAAACCTATATGCTTGTATATTCTACAATTATGTTTATATTTTAGATTCGGAGACTAATAAGGAATGTTTTGTTTTATTTTTTTATTATGTAAACAACTTTTCCAACCAGAAATCTTGCTCCGTTTAATCAAGTGTAGCGTCTTTTTTTAAAGGAAGTCGTATCTATTTAATACTTTAAGAAGGTGATTTTTTGATTTTCCAAGAATTTTTCATACAATTTTATACTAATACCTACATTTGTTATATTTTTCCGTTTTTTTTTCCGTTTTTCAAATTTGATGAGAAAACTCCTGAGAAAATTGAAAAATGACCTTTAAAGTAACTCCCTAGCGTAATTTCCTTTTAAAAAAATTGCTGTCATCAAAAGTTGGAGCAAAATTACTAGTTGAAAAATTGGGTACAGAACAAAAAAATCGTAACATTTTTGTAAAACCAAAAGCTTCTTCGCTCTACTTAGTATCAAAAACGTAGAAGTGGGATAAATTACAAAAATAATGCTTTTATTATTTTAAATTTTGTTTTTTTTGTTGTAACTCAGTTTAAAATATTCATAGAAATTCAAAGCTTGGACAGAAAACTTATATTTGTCTGTTATAGCCATGGTAAAATTTTCAAACCATTTGAATAATTTTTGAACTATTCATAGACATTTCAATTTTTCAAGTTTTTACGTCATTTTTAATTGGTAAGTACTCTGTAAAGTTTTATTATTCAACCAAACAGAAATTCTTAAAAATTTAACTCTATGTTTTTTATACGATGAACTTTTCTATAAAAATTCTAATTTCATATTTTGACGAAAATCGACATGTATAACCGAGGTTATACATGTTTTGAAAGACTTGAAATGTAGAAATCTTTTCCAAAAAAAAAAAAATTTGTCTAGTTGGCAAATAAGAAAATAATATATATATATATACTCATGTACAATCAAAAACCTTTATTTAAAAAAAAAACAAATAAAATGGATCAAAAATCAAATAAATTGAGTAAAAATATTACATACGACACATAGTTATCCACGACGTTTCAACGATCTTGTATTAGTAATTGTACAAACTATTATTTTTAATAGCGTGTATAATATTGTAACGGGTTTAACTTGAAAGTTGTGATGGTTGGTGTCATCTCTCAGTCATACTCATCAGAAGATGTGTACTCTTCTGATGATAAAGTTTCGATTTCCACACACTTGCCTTCCTCGTAATCTGGCGCATACCCTTTCGAGCAATTTATCTTGTTCGGTATTATATCGGAAATGTCGGGCCCGTAAACCCAAGGAAAACAATCATCAGTAACTTTACTATATACCATATTTGTCGGACATTTTCCGTTAACTGCCTTAACTAAGCCTCTCCACTCCATATCTCTGAACAAAAAATCCGAATTTTGGTTTTCTATCTTGATAACTTTGTCTGATAACTCCGAAACTTCGTCTGATAACTCCGCAACTTCGTCCGATAACTCCATATCTCCGTTTGGTAACTCTATGGTGGAAGACGTCGTTAGGGTCACTTTTTTCCAAGTCCATGTCCCATAAGGAGGCAATTTATTCCAATTCAACATCTGGGCATTCCTTATGACGATCGCGATAACCATCACCGTCCAAATCGAAATTGACCATTGCATAACAGAGATAGTGCAATCGACTATGGCCAGTATTATTTTTATTACACGAGTGTCTACTGCAGCGGTTCGTATTACACGTTAGGTATGATACCACATTGAAATTTGTTTTCACATATAGAACCGACAACTCGGTCTGTCGTCGCATCACTCTGAATTATTCTAATTATGAGTCAATGAGCCGTTATCAAATAATTATACCGTGTTTCGTATTTAAACTATTATTGCTACGTACACGTATTTATAATCAATGAACAATTACAAAAACTTATTATTATACTTGTATTATTTTAATAATTGAACGGTTCAGTGTAACAACAAGTCCTGAATTAATTTTTGATAATTTAAAGTAAAGCAATAATTGCAGTATGCTACATAATTCGGTGCAACAATAATATAAGTCCGTCTACTAGATGTACAGAAAAAGTAATGATGAGGACAAGACCATCAAAATATCCCCTTCATCAATACAATCTCATTCAGATTATCCCCGTTAGAAATATTTATCTTTTATTCAAAATACCCCATGTATATACAGTTACAGTATATTATGTACTTATTGTTTATATAATACCCCCAAGCAAAATATATCGCAGTAATTCCCTTCTAAACAGTTTATTGAACGTAGGTACTTTGATTTTTTTGAATAAGAAAATACACTAACAACGCTATAGAAAGGTGGCAACATGCATTATTTTAATAGATCTTTAGGTGCTCATCATGTATCATTATGAATATATATTAAGTGACTTTAATTAAAACAAGGTAAATAAAATAAAATACACGGAGAATTATTATTATTGTTATTAATTATTAATACTGTTACATTTTTTTTATTATTATTATTAATATAGACCATTCAGATCCTTCGCCAAAAACTACTTCTCTCCATCTGTCACTATCCGAAGATCTTTACCGTTCAGGATTTCCAGCATAGTCAGATCTTTATGCACTTGGTCTATCCATCTTTGTCATGGACGGTCGAGCGGTCTTTTGCTCTTCGGTATCCAGCAACTTGGCTGATTCTCGATCTCACCATACATGCCCTGTTCAGCCTATCCACTTAATCAGTATTATCTATGTATTTCCAAGAGTTATAACCATAATTAAGTAACTCAAATCGCTTTATATTATTAAGTATCGTTTCGCTTACTATGAACCCAACTCCCCTTTCATGACCAATTCATTCACTGTAGATCAATGTTGCTTTCTCTATTTTATGGTTGCCGGTTTTCGTTAGCAATGGTTTATCGTTGTTTACAGGTGTACATTAAATTGCTTATAACAGTGGTTGCACCTGATCTCATTATCCTAGGACATCTTTTTTTTATTGAAAATTACTTACTTTTTTTTCATTGCCAATGTTTAATTTATATTATATTTACCTTTTTTTATGTATTTCAAAATATACTGTTTAAAAAGGAATTACTGTTATACATTTTAATGGAGATATCATATAAAATATATGTATGGGATACTTTGAATAAAGGATATTTCCAACGGAAATATTTTGAATACGAGATATTCTAAAGGATGGCGTCTGGTTCATTCAAATTCTGGGAAAAAATAGTACAAGTTTCGTAGACAGGTATATTTTTAGTTTTTAGATTCTGAGCGTAACGAAGAATGTATTGGTTTTATAATAATGTATTTATTATTGTATTTTTTTTCTATGAATAACTTTTTTACCAACAATTTTGTTTCGATTTTCAAGTATAGTACTTTTTCTAGAAGTTAATTTTCCTAAGGTGGTACTTTAAAAAAGTCAGTTTTTTATTTTCCCAAGCATTTATATAATAAATTGAAAAAAACGTAAGGAAAATAGGAAAATGTACAAAATGTATTAATTTCAAATCGTAAATATTAGAGCCTTTCAAAACATGTAAAACCGAACTCCGCTCAGAATCATTTTTTGTTAGCAATAATTAATCTTTGTGGACAGGGTTTCATTAAATTTCCCCTCTACCTTCCCAACTTCTTACCTACAACAGTGAACATCGTGTGAAGTATGTTTGTTTTTTTTTATTATTTATCCTAAACAACTTCAAATAGTAGACTTGTCTTGTTATTGTGCTGAATCCTTCAATTAAAATGACCCTATTTATTATTATCAAAATGTTTTTTTTTTTTTTTTTAATAAACTGATGATCCCAGTTTATTTTTTTTTCAAGAAAATAGATATCTAAAAAAATCTTAGAATTGTTTAGAACACTAGACATAGCGCTCACTCAAAAAAGCAACAATCTTGTTTTAAACCATCATTGAGTTTATAACAATAGTACTTATTACGTATTATAAGTAAAGTTGGTGATTATTTTGTTCTATTTTAAAAAAAATATTCGTTTTTGTTTTGATGATTCTGATTCTTTAAACCACTGACAATATAATATAATTAATATGTAGATAGTAGGTATTTGGTTTTTTTTTTCTTTGAACTTTTAATCATGTTTATCTATATGTTTTTATCGTTGCACGGGAATTCGAGAAAATAATATTTTCATATTCCTCGTGTATTTTATATGTTTACATGTTGATTTTTTTTTATTTATTTGAAAAACATGTTCCGTCTTATGATACTATATAAATTTGATCTATGTATATATAACTGCTTATGGACTTCGAAGACACGCCTAATATTGGTGTTATATTACCAATTGACATAATCGCCGTATCGATAAATTTACAAGATGACTTTAAGTGACATTGACATGACTACGGGTAGCCTATATGAGGTATGAAATAGTATTTTCAGAAGTCAAATCGTGTAAAACGTATATTCCGGATTGCTTAAGAGGAGTAATACAAATAAAATGTAAGAGGCAAAACTTGAATTTTAGATTAAGAACGGAGCGAGGATGTATTGATTTTACTATAATGTGTACGTTTTTCTAATCGAAGAGACTTGAATTTTCAGAAAACACTTACGCATAGTTATCACTTATTATCTCGAAAAGTATCAACTTTTTTTTGAATTTGTTTTTTAGATAATTTAAGAAATAAATAGCTCTAAAATGTTACATTACGGTTATTTTTTTAACCATTATTTTAAGAAACCCACTATCAAATTTTGATTTTCAAATAGCAAAGTAAATTAAAAATTCCATAAATAGATGAAGTATGTGTTTAAATAAATTTTGATGTTGAAAATTCTGATGTCCATCAATCAGTCGACGAGATATTCCACTTTTAAGTTTGGATAGGGGACAATATGGTGGTGCATAATTTGTCACATAGCTGTAGCACGGGGCGTGAGTATATAGTGTTCCACGACTCACACCCAAAATTTAAAGTGGAATATCTTCTCAACTGGTCAAAAATTTCAACACCAAAATGTATTTAAAATAATACTCCATCTATTTATGAGACTTTTAACGTATGTTATCATTTTAAAATCAAAAGTATGTTATGGTTTCTACCTCTAAAATAAGGGTAACAAAAATGAGTAATATAATATTTTAGAGCTACTTATTTCTTAAATTTTCTAAATTCCGAAAAAAGTTGAAATACTTTCCGAGGTAACGAGTATCTTGCGTTTTGTCGATCACCCTGCATAATAGTTATCTAAACGTGGTCAAAATATGCTGGCGATTTTTGAGCGACAATTATTTTTATTTTATTTTATGTGGATAAAATAGTTTAGCTAAACTGAAATTCTTGACAAATGAATAACATGTTCAACGTTAGTTTAACTTAGTGGTAATAGTGGTAATAATAAAAATAAATTAAGCGTCCGGCAATAGTTTTTTATACGTGTATTAAGATTAAATTTTGACGAAAATCGTAAAAATTTCATTTCCAAACATTTATAACCGAACCTCATTCAGAATTGTTTTTTTGTTATCAATGATTTATTGTAGCGTAGAAATATAAATAAAATAACTCTATATATTCTACCTATTCAACTTTTCTTCTACAACAGTGGCAGAGACAGTGGTATACCCATCCTCGTACCAAAAGGGTTAATAATTTTAAATTTGTCTGAAAATGTTTATTTGGGTATTCCCTATCATTTCCCGAAAATTCCATTTCAATACTACGTCATCCAACTAAAATATTTAGTGGTACCTCGAACATGAACGCACTGTATAATTATAAAAAAAAATTAGTTGTTTAAAACAATTAACTGTTTACCTTTAAATATAATAAATGTTTTTTTTCATATTTCATCTATTTTACAACTCAAAATCTAGAAATTATTATTTAAGAAAAATGTATTTATAAAAATCAAATATAATATAAATCGTATACGCTGTACAGTGATGATAGTTATAGAGATGCTAAGTTTGATATTATCTATAGGTAGCTAGTATTGTCCATTGACATATTTAAGAAGAGTTCATTGAAATGTTGTACGTAATCGATGTTACAAAAAAAAAAAAAAAAACTACTATTCTCTTATTACAATAGACACATTTTGGGATAGTAATGTTCGTAAATCCAGTGAATATTATTACATAAGTGAAGAAATATTTAAATAAATGAAAACATGTTTAGCGAGTATCGTGTTAAGTCTTGTGTCATGCGTGAACTTGAAATTTCACACCGGTTTTTAATCCCAATAGACGGTAAAAGATTAAAATACTTGCAAACAAGTTTTAGGATTCATACGTACACATAGTGATTAAATATTTAATTAATGCACAAAAATTGAAATATAAGTATAGTAGATGCTTACATATTGATGATTTCAATTAATTTGAATAATAAAATAATAACAAATAATATCGGGGCGTCCTTTGGGGGGTAGAATGTGCGGCCGCACCCCTTCCTTTAAAATAGTCCCAATCGGCCTGCTGAAATAATGCACCATTTTCTATGTGATTAAAATTAAATACTATTTGTATAAACAGTATTGGTGTTTTATTGTCTGCAGTGAACTGTAATATTGTGCTATCAAGTAATTGAGTTAACAATGAATGTATTGTGTATTTTATTATCTACTAGACCCTATCTGATACTGGGTGATACCTACAGAATACAGATATAGATAGGGAACCACACGATATACAGTTAGATAACTTCGCGGTTGAACGGTTAACGGTCGCTATTATGGAAACATTGAAAATTATTTAATTTATAAAAACTTTACCAATTATAATGATATCAAATGAATCAAGTTTTTTCATCGTTTAAAAATGTAAAATCATATTTCCATAATCAAAGGCTTAATATTCCTTAATGATAAATGTTGAAAAAGAAAAATTAAATAATATTCTTTTAAAAAAAGCTGTAGATGATGTATTTTCTGTGCTTAAAAATCGCCAGTATTCTCTTAAATATCATCTTTATGTCCTCTGCAAAATTCTCTGCTCGTGCAAAGATTATACATACCAATTAATAATAATATGACTATTTAATACTTTCTTCTGCATTTATCATATTCAATATTTGTATGCATTACTTATTGGTTTTCATAGGTGAAATATAAATTATTTATTATTTTGTAGATTTTAAATAGCTTTTTACTATTTATTTTTATTGTGATACATAATCTATTGAAAAATAATCAAAAACAGGAGAATATACATAGGTATTGTATATGTATGTTTTTTATGGCCTGGTGAAATATTTAAAACGACCTGCTTGAATTCTCGCACACCCAACGAAAAAACTGAAATAACGCCCCTGAAATAATTGTCTACAGCATATTATTTTTTCAAGCAAAGCTTATAATCAAAATCTGACAATACAAATAATTTCATTATTCGATTTTATTTTTTTTTTTTTTTTTTTTTTGTTATAATTCAATTTTATAATGAAATATAATAGTAGAGACCTGATTTTTTTTTCCAGAATACTATAACTTAAACTTTATCTAAATGTGGTCAAATTTTTAAAACATTCAAACGATTTTTAAGTTATTTATAGGCATTTGCTTTTATAGAATTATTTGTGTGTTTATTTGGTTGATTGTGGATTGTGGATACAATTGTTTTAGTCGGTTAAAAATTCTAAAAAAAATACTATAAGTATAATTTTACACGAAATTCATTTTAAGTTAAACTTGGTGATTAAAAAAAAAAAGATTAGTGTAATGTAGTTAATTTTTTTATAAGCATTTTAATTTCATATTTATTCAAAAATCATCAAAATTAAGGCATTGTTGGTAAGGTTACAGATATACAAAATAAACAACTTTATCACGCATATTACCATTTTTATTTCAATCTTGTTGTGTAGCATAATGTGTATAATATACTCATATTATTCTATTACAACTAATAATTATACAATCTCGTTTAATCTTTAATGTTTTCACCCGAAGAATTCAGCCCTCTCGTCCTTTTTGCCATTGATCAGTTAATAAACCCAAGGACTTTTGTATAGGTTTAAAATGAACATAAAAATAAATTGGTTTAAAACAAATCCTATAAATAATACGTCAGTTTTCAGTGTCTACGTCGGAAGAATATTTCAAATTGGATACTGAATCGCCCATTTTAAGAAGCTACAAAAAAATGTACTACGGATAAAGTCAGTAAAAACCAAGAGTACTTTATTTTACTCGTGTGTAAAAAACATGTTTTTCTATAATATTTTTTTTTTTTATATGTATACATAACTTTGTAGCCTACGGGTATGGATACAAAAATGTGTTTCCAAATATAAAATGAAATATTCAAAATTAACTATTCAACAAGATGCATTATTACATAAATGTAATATCTACTAAATATTCAGTTTTAATGTTAAAACTAAAATTATTTAACTATATATTACCTAATCTTTCAAAATATAGTGCACCGTACACTAGCATTATAATGACGGGTATGATGGACAAATGTAAATTTTGACCATTAATTACATTGTATATTGTTTAGACATGTTTGTCCAGATAGATAATATAGTAGTACCTATAAGCATATGCGATGGAGGCTTGGGATGTACAGGTACTGGGGAAAACTTATAAGTGATTAACCGATGATCATTAATCGATAAAAAGTTGTTTTTTTTTATTAATCATAATATGGGTAATCATAGACATTATACGAGTTAAGTGTAGTTTAATTTTTCTGTATTATCTTTAGTCGGATTTTTTTATGTAATTATAGAAGACTATACATTATTATATTGTACATCATTATTAAAAGTCTAATAAACAGGTAATGATTTTGCATTCTTTTAGACATTTTTTATTTAATTCAAAAACTTATCATACAATAATTATACATTTATTAAGTATAAATAAATGGTCATAAAAGAAGTAAATATTACAATTTAAATCTGCTATAACAGAACTCAAAGTTTTCCCTAAAGACTAGCACACGCAGACTGAAAACTAGAAATTATTAATGTTTTCGGTAAGTGTTGACGGAACATTGTTCACACCGATAGATTGCCGGGCGAGTTATCCTTTCGATATCAATGACCGATACGTGCGGTGTGATATTATAATCGTAAAGAGCATCGAAAGGAATACTATGAGGGAGTAAAAATGGATTAATATTATGGCAATTGTCAAATGACAATTATAAAGAAAAAAAAAAACACATTACTATATGAGTAACGAGATAACGAACTGTAATACCATTCGACTTATAACTAGTATTCACAAGACGAGGGACGAGGTAGGGGAGGGTCGACTTAAAACTACAGACCGTTATAACTAAATAAAACGGATATTTAAAATAAATAAAAGAAAATACAATACGTTACGTGAATTGTTACTCGGGCGAAAACGAAAACCGTTGGCTGTTGGCTCGGTGAACAGTGCAGATGTCGGACGGCGGATCACGAACCGAGGGCGGACCTCGGGCGTCGTGAACGATGTATCCGATTCGGAGTACGCGTTACACAAAGGCGATAATGATTTTCGGGGCCTCGACGCGAACGGACGACTTTACGACGACGGACCGAACTTTACAGGACTGTCATATTAGTGCAAAAAAACAATAATTGATAATAATAAGAAAAAAAAAACAGGGCGACACGAACCGAACGGCGACGCACCGGTTTAACGTGCGTGCGCGTGTAGTCGAGCAACGGTGGACGCTCGGAGTGTCCGAGTCTGCCAACTTGGAACGGTTGATATCGCGACCCGCAGCGATTGGTAATACCATAATAATATCGTACGAACTCTCAACACCAATAACCGATACGTTCCACCCGTAGATGATAGAGATATGGATAAGCTACCAAAGGCTACCTTATCAGTGTTTCATGTGGGACGGGTACAACAGTCACTCCAAGTTTCATAAAGTGAGCCGTTTTAACTATATTAGAGATGAATGATAAATCGCCTCAGTTTAACGGCCGTCCGGGAACATCGCCTCACTTACAATATTGTTATAGGAAACAGAAATGACTTAAATATTTTTTTACTATTTAGTATTTATGGTTCCACCACGAGTGCGGATTTGACCTGTAGGTACAGTCCGGCCTGCGCAGTGTTTTTCCTTACCGAAATGTCAAATTAGCCCTTGAGGACAGAGGTAGCTCCAGAGATTTAGTTTGGGGGCAAGTTATATTTCTCAGAAAGCTATATAAAAAGCATATTTTATAGTTTTTTTTATACTTCGTAGTATATATAGATAGTACCTAGGTAGATACCTCTAACTACACACTTGTACGTGTCTGCAATAGTCAATAGTCTATAATTGTTTTTTTGCAGAGTTGTTTTTAACAAAAATACGGTCTTGGGTGCAGGCCGCGGTCCCTAAGCCCCCCCCCCTAAAGCCACCTCTCGAGGTCAACCACGCACACAATGAGTAAATCCTTAAGGACTGGACTGCGCTGTCCAAACCTCGAGGATTTCTTCGTCATGTTTACCCACTTTAATAGACGATAGGTTCAGACAGGTTCAGTTATAATAATGTGCCGTATATTTTTCCTATTTAAAAAAATACAAAGGAAAAACCAATATGCAAATTTATTGTGCTAGTAATGAAGCGTATACTATTTAATATTATAAAGTAAATTAATTAATACTTCAATTATTGTTTGTTTTTCTAATGGCATTCTCGCCGACGTAAACGTTGATTTTTAATCCACCAAATCAGATATATGAAACAGAGGCGTGCCCAGGAGCAAAATGTAGGACAGGCCCGATTATAATTATTTTAATTTATGTAAGTACACATTATTTCTTTTTTTGAAAACTATTCATAACATTTTTAAATTTAATTAGAAAAAACCATCATATAATTTAATACAATTCCTCCTGTTTGACTTGTTAATAATATTTAAAGATATTAACAAGTAAAATTAAGTTTTCATGTAACTGAATAATATATGAATACAAATAAACTATAGTTTTTTTTAAATGACAAGTACATAAAATAAAATTACCTAATGAATTGAAGTCTTATATTTTTCAATTTAGTAACTTGTCAACAATTTTTGTAGGATCCTCAATTAACTCGAAACAAAAGAACTGAAACTTGTAGATGAAACTGGCGGATGTGCCACAGTTGTGTGTGAGAAGTTAAGAAATTAGGATTAGGTACTTGATTTATATCTATAAACAACGTTGAATCATTGCTCATGAAATACGATTATGAGCAAAGTTCAAAACATGTATTTTAAAATGTCATTTATGATTTTCGTCAAAATATAATCTTAAACGGTTATAAAAATTACTATTACTACTAAAAAATTACGCTGGATTATTTTTCTACTAAATAATAATAATCATAGACGTCATTACGGGATAGCGAGGGGTAGCCACTGCTGTCTACCATTTTTATCGGGTGTGCATATTAATATAACTACGCTATATACTTTATGAGTATAATTTTCTTACTTTTTTCATAATATTATGACCACACAAAATGTAATAATAGCTTGTTATACTATCGGCTATATTGAATTTTAATATATATAAAGATCAGTCAACTTATATGATATAGATTACTCATATTTCTAAATTTATTTGTTATATTTTACCCAATTTTAATCAGTAATTGACTAGGATCTAATTAACTAATTGAAGTAAAGGACACTTCATTAGACCACAACTGAATTAAAAATATTATTCAAGATGCTACCCGATGATCTTAATTCGAATCACGTATATACTAACAATGAACCTCGTATTAAATTGTCAAGCTGTTTTGTTCACGCAAACGATTTTATCTATTATAAACAATTAAACAAAATAAAAATCTCGAAAAATTAAAATGTTTATAATAGAAAAAAATCCAGAACTGTTTCCTCGTCTAGAAAAGGCCATTACATTATGTTTTCTGTTGACATTTCAAGTCTCTACGAACATTTTTAATTGAATTACAATAAAAAAAAAAATTCATATTGAAAATAATGAAACCATTTTTTCCATAATCTTTCTCGTTCTATTTATAATTTTTCCCTATTTTGCTCAATTATTAACACGAAAAATCGCAAAACGACGTTCATTGTTTCAGTAATATATTATTTAATATTATGCATAATATTGTAAACTGCAATCATAATTATTAATAATAATAACTTCTAACTACCTACATAATTATTACAAATTAGTAAATATCCATCTGTGCTACCAATTTAACGACAGTACTTCGAAACACTAGGAGAAATTATGAAAAAAAAATTAAAAATACACGGATTCTAACTATTGCAGGTATTGTACAAGGCTTCAAGCAATTAATAGTCTCACACAAAGAAAACAAGGTTTGTACGTCATAGTGTGTACGGCATCCCTACAACATATAACCAATACTGACAATGGTAATGCATGCCAATATTATAAATATAAATTTATAAAATGCATCTAGATTAGGTATTAAAAAGTAATAATATAATATTTATACATTTATATCATTCATGAAAGCATTGATTTCGTCCGATCGTCAAACCGACTGAGTCATAATTGTTTGTAAGGTATATTCAGTGGCGCACACAGAGGGGGGGATTAGGGATTAGGTGGTCAAATATAATTCTTCACTGCATTTTTTTAAATCAAATTTTACATTTAACAACGTAATATTTTAGGTACACCACAGAATAAAATACAATTGAATTTCATCAAAAATTATTTCAAAAAATAATAAAGTAAAAACAAAATTGTTAAAATGGTTAATACTCGTAAATAAATATAATTAATAAATACATAAATAAAAAATAAATAAATGAATAAATGCGTCGCCTGGAGTATTATGATAAGTGTATTATACGACCGGTTTCGAATTAAAATTCATCATCGCGCCAAAATGTAAAACGCGACTAAATTGAAAAAAATTATACAAATTGATCGTTTTACATAGAAATAATTTATTTTAATAAGAGAGATCATTTAAAATGGATTATTATTAGACATAGATATGTTAAGAAACATAAATCATTTGATTATTATTTATTTTCTAAAATGTACTGATATAAGATATTATTTTTAAAATCAGTTTGTACATTTAAAATATTATTAAAATTATTTTTCTTTATTTCATTGTATATATGATGAAATTCGTCTAAAACGACATAAATAATATTGATCTCGTGTTGTTAATTAAAGAAAAAAATAGAATATTGAATTTAAAAATATCACCCTTATTCTCAAAAAATATATATTTTTTTAATTCAATAGGCTTGAACGTATTCCATTAAGTAAACACAGTTATCAACATGAGCTCAATATTATCTATAATATTGAGAATAGAAATAATTTCAATTTAAATACTATTAAATAAAATATAATGCATAACTCACCAAATAATATTGTTATCTATTGTAGTATGAAATATCAAAATAATGAATAATATGTTTAACGAATACGCCAAAATTCTGACAATAATAAAATAATGTAAAAATAACTGTTAAGACTAATAATAATTTAATTAAACATATATAAACAATAGAACTAAAAACTTCAGAAAAAATCTCCCTTCTTTCGATAATGCTGGCATGTATAAACTTAAATGTAACTGTAATAAATTTTAGGTAGGTACAAATAGACATTTTAAAATAAGATATAAATAACACATTTCTGAAATAAAATTTAAAAAGACTGCACCTAATTAAAATTTCGCTAAACATGTTTTTGAAAATAACCATAACATAAACTTTGATATTAATACAGACTTAGAGATATTAAATACTCAAAATAACATTTACATTAATTCAGTTTTAGAAGAATTCTACATTACACAGGCTATCCCTCGAAGATATACCCCTTGAATATGTCCAGAGATAAAAAAGTTAATCAAATTATGTTTTTTTTACATTACTCACAGAGATGAGGACTACCGATATGTATATTTGAATTAATATATTGTTTTTATTAAAAAAATGTAAAAAATAATTTTGTATTTTATTATTTTCACAAAATTTTAGGACAACAAATCTGTAGAGTTTATTTTTCTGAAAAGTTTAATGTATCACACATTTATATCCGATGAATAGTTTCTAAGCAACAGCCGTTTAAAATTGTATTAATCCATGTGAAAACTGATGTTTTCGCACAACACAGAAGTTTTCAGAAAAATAAACTCTACAGATTTGCTATCTTAGAATTTTCCGAAAATAATAAAATAGAAATTATTTTTAAATTTTTTAATAAAAAAAAAAAAATCAAATATACATATTTGTAGTCCTCATCCATATGAGTAATGTAAGAAAAATATAATTTGATTATCTTAATTATCTCCGGAAATATTCAAATGGTATATCTTCATGGTCAGTCTGTATACAATGAAATACAGAAAAATTAATTTGTATACAATTTTAAATGTACAACCGATTTTAAAAATACTATAATAATCATATCAATACATTTTAGATAATAAATAATAACCCATTTTAAATAATCTCTCCTATTAAAATAAATTATTTCTACGTAAAACGACCAATCTGTACAATTTCTTTTTTCCTATGTATTCCTTCATTTTATTTTTTATTTTCAGTCGCGTTTTATATTTTGAGTGTGATATACTTGATAATACACTCAGTCGTATAATACTCCAGGCGACGCATTTATTAATTTACCTATTTTTTTTTTATTTGTATATATAAATATTTATTAATATATTTATTTACTATAAAAATTATTTATTCGGTAATAGTATTGATAGAATTGTACTGATAATACTATGTACTATACCCCCTCTCTAGGAAATTATTATAAACAAAACCCCTCCCGAAAAAAAATCCTGCGTGCGCTACTGGTATTGTACATCTGGTAGTTTGATTATCTTGTCTGAAGCTGAGTAATCCGACCATTATTGATTTGCCAGCGTTACCTACTTTAAAATCATCATCAACAAATTCTAATCAAATTTATAAAATCCATGTATTAATAAATATATTATGTATAGGTATATTCGTATATATATACATGTATATAGATATTTTATTCAATATGCAAAAATTGTTAATAAAACTTCTCATTTAAATTCCCGGTTGGCTCCCTACCCGGTAATATATTTTGGTACAAATATATAGGATTGAGTGGTTCGAAGTCACTTTAAAATATGGACTGCGATACCTACTGCTTATTGGAGGAACGTAAAGAACTCTGGTTGAGGGCTAAACATTTTATTGGTATATTCTATAGACGTCTATTTTTTAAAGTTCTTATATTAAACGATTTAAACGCTCTATAATTTGTATCGGCCATTAATATTTTCTTCCTTGAAAATCATAAAACCTACCTACCTACTATTTATAAATCCTTAACCTACTATTTATTATATCATATTATCTTCTATGAATTATATGTATTAAATGCATAATAAATATCACTTGTGGTTACAGTGAAATCGTTGTTAATGAATATTATACTGGTTTAAAAAAACCCGTATTGCATACATATGCAGTGCATAAAGCTACGCAGACCAACATACGAATAAAAACTTGAGAGGAAAAAATAAAAATTGGGTGAATATTATACGATTTTGAAAGAGTTCAAAAGTAAGGGAAACGAATGAAATTTAAAACGGTCCAAGGAGAGTGGCTCCGCGATATTGCTAAAAATAATCAGGTTTTAATCATATAAGTATAACTGGTTAAATGGCAGCCAACACGTTATACATAGATATAGATAAGTAGGTACCAAAGTATCATACCTGTCCCGTTATACAGGAGTTGCATACGCCCAAAGCCGTATCGCTATATTAAATATTATGTTATAATATTATTATTATCGCAGCTTTATGACGAGTTGGTACGAATTACGATAACCATTCAGGCCGTTTGCGCAAATTCACAATATGATATTATGTGTATAAGTTATAGACTATTGGAGTGCTTTTTAACCTTATAGGTATTAGTTACCTAGTACCTACAGTCACAGATACTGCCCAATTTTTTTTTTTAAATATTTTCTTACCCCCAACAAAATTGTAAAACACAAATATAGGTACCTACTTATAAACACTAAATGAATGAATGTACAATGTGAATCAAGTATAAAATACATACCTAATATAATAGAATATGTGTTATAACTACTTATAACTACATGGAAATTGTACTTATTGTTTGGTTGAAAATAAAAATAATTGTAGGTGTACTTACATAGATATCTAGATGTAGGTACAAAATATCATTTCAATTGGTTTTTATTTTTTAAAACTAATAATATAATCAACTGGCATGCCCCAAATAGTTGGGATAAAGGCAAAAGAAAATAAGAATGATATAAATACATTTTAATGGTATGCCTATGCAAGTATATTGTATGAAACATGAAAAAAAAATATATTAGGATAGCCGATAAGTACCTAATGAATATTAGAAAAATACATACAGAGTGATTATTTTATCATTATCTGGTCTAAATTCTTAATTATTATAGCTTATAACTTATTAATGATAAATCCAATAGGCAATAATATGTTAAGCATGACTAGGTATTATGAACATCAACATTTTTAGGAAAATATACCTTTTTTCAGATCTGTACTAAAAAAGGATTGACATTTAAAAATCAAGCATTAATATTTATTTATATAGGTACAAAAAATAGTGGTAAAAGTTTAAAAATATTGTAGAAATAAATAACCTTTATCATATTATACATCTTTCAGAATATAAATCTAGTTTAAAATTTGTGTTGTAAAATATAACAATATGTAAAATTAAATATTATATTTATTAAATATTAACCAAAATAAAATGCATACAAAATGTTTAAGAAATATATTTTATACACTCTTATCAATAAGATTAATTTCATAATTTGAAAAATTATAGCAAATAAGCATTTAAAAAATGGTTAACAGATATTATTATTGAAATGTCCAATAATGTTTAGTTTGTATTCTCATAATTTATAATGACCCAGATTTTTACCTTGACTAAATATATTAGATATTATTGATTTTACTTAAAATTAATTATAAGTTTATTCACAATATGATTTAATTAATAAATAATTGTCCTATAATATTCCATAGTCATTAAACAACCAATACAGTGGAAACTGCTTAATGTGAGCACGCTGGGACCAGTTACATTTGCCCACATTAAATGGTTGCCCATTTTAAGCAGAATTTACTCTATATTAAAAATAAAACTAACATATATTTCTTAAAATATCACAAAATAATATTTATTATTAAAAATAAAATGTTATTTTTAATTTTAATTAATATTTATTATCAAATGTTTGATTAATTTACACAAAAGTACAATTTTAAATCTAATAGTAATTAATTAAGTTATAGTACATTTCTCAACATAAATATAAATTATTAATAATTCATAACAATTATTATTATAATAAATCACAGTGATACTTTTACATTGTAAGGAGCATTTTTAAATAAATTTGACTGTCCATACCCAGATAAAGACATCTGTTCTAAATCTATGGTTTCAATAAGTGATATATCAACTGGCTTGCAACCAGCCATATGGACAAATTTGACACTTAAATGTTTGATTCTATCTATACACATTTGAGTAACTCTCGGGTTATCGGCTAACCACAAATGCTCCAAATTACCTGCAGACTCTAAACAACTACATAATAAATCTATATCTTCATCTTCGAGATCTAGCCCAGAGAAGTCAACGGAATGTAGAGAATCTGCTTGATTACGTTCCAAAAACAAGACACATTCGCGCAACACCGTTGATGAACCTGTGTTTCGTACATTCAAATACTTCAAACGCGTTGGATCAAGTCTTATGAAAAAACCAGAAATACCAGTCCGTGTTAACATATTAAAGCTCAAGTCTAGGTCTTCAATATTATCCAAATATAATTCAGATGCATCATCATAACAATTATGGTCAATATCTACATCTCGAAGAAACAATGATCGTAGACTAGTTAAATGTTGAGTAATTAAACGGAGGTATGCTACACCTGCATTGGTTAAAGGATTATGACTGATATTGAATGATTCCAGACTATTTAACGATTTTTTATCAGCTAGCGATGTAGCCCAATATCCTATTCCTATAGAACTGACATTATTACAACTTACATCCAATTTGGTTAATTGTTGCAAACTAGACAAGTGATCAGATAACATTTTCATTCCGATATCTTCAAGTGCCACACCTGACAAGCACAATACTTGTAAATGTTTATGATGACATGCTACATTAAGTGCAATATTTAAAATATTAGGCATTATTATGTAATCAGACATGTCCAAAGTTCCAGTTGCCTCTAAAACATCTAAAAATTGAAGTATTTGTTCATTGATCATAGTATTTGATTCTGAACACATTTTTTTATAAGTTTCAATTAGAGTTTCTGTAGTCCAACCAACAATATTACCTAACACTTCTTGTAACCCATAAACTAAATCAATAGGATCATTTTCGTCCAATAAGGCTCCATCGTCTGTTGTTAAATTTAAAATTGGATTGACACCTTCAAGTTTTTGATAGCGTCTTGAAGCCTCTGATGACAGCCATTTAAGGTTTATATTTTCTTCACTCCCTGGTATAGGTACAAGAAATAGTCTATTTTCAATACGTACTTTGATTGTACGATTAATATTTTTCACATTTTCATCTCTTTTCAAAGGTGTAAAGGTTTGAACAGAAGAAGAATCATCAAAATTTGGTGAAATATTGCCCATACAAATAAATCCTTGATGTTCTAATTTACTTTGAACATTTTTTTTTTTGCTTGTAGACAACATAAGAGATTTATACTTATGTTTACTTGTATCAATTTCTCTATTTGGAATACAAATATTTTCAGAATCTTCATCAGAATCTAGTATAGAACATTGAATTTCTTTATTGGACCCAATATCTGAAGTAAAATCTGCTAATTGTTCACTCACAGACGAATCATCTTCATTTTCAAAATTATATTCTTTAATAGGCGAATAATTGGTTTTAGTTTCAGTACAATATCTTTTTTTTGGTTTGTATATAATATCATCTTCTAACCATTCATCAACTGAGTTTTCAACCAAAGGGGGCTGAGAAATTTCATATGGTATTTCACTCTCTCGGTGTCTCTTGTGATTTCTTAAGAGACTTATTGTTTGCTTATAATCTTCTGCAGCACCAGATGTATTTTTATCATCTAATTCCACATTTCTTTCTTTTTTCTCAAATTTCTCAGAATCCTCAATACTTCTGTATAATTTTCTTGATCTCTTAGCATTATCGGGAATTATTCCTAAATAGTGGTTCTTGGGTTGTTGTTCATTTTTTAGTATTTCTTTTACATCAGTCAAAGGTACAGGAGGTGTATGACCAGCTTTTCGCAAACATTCACTAAGGCGATCAACAATTGACCAAAAATGAGCAAGTCTATTTGGATCCAATTCTTTTTTTTCTTCTAGAATCACTCTATTACGGCAAGCTATCAATGAGTCGAGTGGTGTTTCACCATTATTAGTTCTAACTAAAGGATTCGCACCTCTATCTAATAGACAATCTATAACTTCTAAGTGACCACAAGCTGCAGCATCATGCAAAGGTGTAATGCCTTCACAACAAGGTCCACCACGGTTATTAATATCAGCACCGTGGTCTAAAAGAACATTTACTATATCAACATACCCATAATTACTAGCTTCATGTAAAGCTGTCCAACCTAAAGCATCACCTGCGTTAACTGAATGCCCTTGTTTCAATAAGCTTGAAACTAATTTAACATTTCCTTTAGCACAAGCTGGTATGATAGGAGTTTCACCTTTTTCATTTTTTTTTTCTGGTATTGCTGTTTGTTTAAATCTCTTTCTCCTTTTATCATCATCTTCTTCATCAATATCTGAAAGATCTTTTAGAGAAACATCGTCCCAAATGTCTGGAACGTCATATTCATCTTCAATCGTTTCTGTTTCATACTTCATTAGACTATTAAGTTCACTTGTTAACTCATTTACTAGTTCCGATTGATCTCTATCCACAGCTAAACACTTCATACCTTTAACCTAAAAAAGATACATTAAAAAAAAAAATCAATATTAAAATTACAACAAATTTTCTTAAATACATACAGCTGCTAATTGAAGATGACCATCATCATTTTCCATTGCTATTTTTTTAGCTTTTTCATAGACTGACCAAATTTTATCAAATGGCTCATACTGAACTTCCATAATATCAGCAATATTTAATAATGTTTTACAAGCTTCAATACTATTTTCACTGTACAGATTCAATTCTTTATAAAAATATTCTGATGCTTGATAATACTGTTTATTATCTTTATATGTTTGAGCTAGTGAAACATAGCAAGGTATTAAACTTTTGTCACTCATACCACAATTTTCAGAATTTTCCAACATTTTTTCATAATAAGCGATCGCCTTTGAATATTTTTTTAATGCTACACATGCATCTCCTAGTTTTTCATTCAGCTGCCTTCGTTGTTCATAGTCTATTTGTGAAGCTACTAGTAAATTATTTTCAGCTTGGCACATAACAACAATTATTTTCAATTTTTTTATTACTTCTTCAAATTCATTTTTTATTGGTACTTTTAGTTTGTAAGCTTTTATCATTGATTGTTTAGCAGTTTGAAAGTCATTTATATCAATTAAAAGTTCAGCTTTTAAACATAAAAGTTCTGTTCCAATATCTTTTTTGTTTGGAAGTCTGGATGCTATTTGAAGACCCTGATCAACACATGCAATTGCTTTTGAATAATTGTTCTGTTGAGAATATAAATTACTCTTAACAGAATAACATTTACAAAGTTCCTCATTTAAATCTGCATCAGAACATAATTTCATAGCTTTATTTATATATTCCATTGATTTATTTAAATCACCAGCTGATTCTTCACAAAGACTCAAGTTAAGATAAAGTCTAGCTTTCATTTCAAATAATGTTTTAGTACCAACTTCTTTCCCTAGTTTATTACATACTTCTAAACTTTTAACATAATATTTGACAGATGTCTTTAAAGCCTTCGACTTTTTATTTACTTCATTATTAATTAATGTTTCTGAATGTAAAAAATGTGTACGACCCAGTGTGGCTAAAGCTCTCTGTTGCTCAACAACATCATTTTTTGAATAAGATATTTTAAGATGAACTTTCTGGTGCTTAATAGCATTTTCAAAATCATTAAGATAACAATACATTTCGCCAATCATTCGATTTGCAACTGCCAATCTAATTTCATCACCACAACGATTAGCTGCTTCTTCACATTGTTCATATTGGCTTAATGCGTGTTGATAATCTTCTTGGTTTACATAAATATCAGCTAACTCTTTACAAGCATAAAAAAGATTTTCATAATTGTTCTCCAATAAGGCTTTTTCTTTTTTTTTAAGCCATTTGCGTTCCTCCATATTATTCATTTTATTTCAACCTACAAATAATAAAACAATTTAGTAATTTGATATAGGCAAACTTAAATTAACATATTTATATTATATTTTAAGTCATTATAAGGAAAATAATTAATAGAAATATATGTTAATCAATATAAATACATTTAAATAAATTTTATTTTTATGTTTTTTCTTTGTGAAATTATATTTTACATTTTTTTTTTACTTATCATGCTATGACTAATAAACAAATTTAATACCTATTCATTTGTCATAGTAAATATAACAATAGACTAAAACTAAAATTTTGATGATATGTTCGAGATATTTATTATATTATATTTATTTATTTCAGATATTACTAAATTAAGCAAAGCGAGCAAATTTGTGTTGTTATGTTTATTCTAATAGTTTAAGTTAAACAATATATGCTTAATATGTGTAACATGACATATCAAATGAGAAAAACTAAAGATGATTTTTAAAAGTAATATTTTAAATTTGTTCATTTAATACTCATAATATGGGGAAAAAAATATCTATATTGCTCCTTACCTACACAAGAAACAAAAACAAGTTTAAATTTAAATTCTAGTTTAATTCAGAATTATTTTTTTTTAATACAATTGTTGTGTAAATATTGAAAATAATAAACTATATGGTAAAACACACTTTTTGCCCAGACTTCAGATAAAATAACTTATTTTTCTAAATTATTATTTAATGAACATTTTTTAAATTTAAAAAATAAACTTTGAAATCTGTCCAAAATTGGTTACACGGTATTTTATTTACTACAAATACTATCTATTGTCTAATATATTTATTTTATCTTTAAGATTTTATAGTTTGTCCTGATATTAATAATGATGTATGATGGGGGTGGGGAGGAATAATTGGACTATAGCCTCTCCAAAATTTCTTGCAGCTTCCCCTGAGAAATAATGTGTAGTAAATGGTTTTCTCATTACTCTTTTTCTTTTCTTTTTTTTTGCAAAAATGTACAAAATATATGAAAGGACAATTTTGTATCATAACTATTTTACTAGTAACAAAAGTTTTTTTTTTTTTGGTTTTTAAAATGTATACTGTATAGTACTTTGTTTTTGTTAATTATAAGATATTAAGATATTATGAAGATATATTGATACAAGCAATGAAATTTTAATAAAGAAAAATGTTATTTGTAAAAATAAAAATATTAAATCTGTGTCAATATTAGAGTTTTCCCTTTTTTATACATGTCTGTATACTTCTACAAGTAGCATTTCCAATTCGGATAAGTTCAGGGTCATTTGAAAGATTATTTTTGTTAAGGTGACAAATTTATACGTTTGTATGACCACTATGACCAATGAAAGATTTTCAAATGTATCTTTAATTCATAGGTACCTATATCAAAAAATTTTAATCTTGATGAAGTTTTAATTACTATTGCAGGAAAAAGTAAAAGGTTAAACAGGGATGTATTATTTAGGGGGAAGGGAGGGAAATTGGGGTAATCACCACAGGTGTCACATTTCAAAAGGGGTGAAAAGTATGTTTAAAAGGTATATTTTGTTGACGTTTTGACTTTTTTCGTAACACCAAAATAAGTAATATAAATGGGCACTTAAGCACAGTGCCTTGAGTTACCAATTATATAAATATATCTGGGATTGAACATAATTTTATCATTTATTTATACCTAATTTTTAGTTCTTTTACCATTGAAAAATAACGATCTTTAAAAATATATAAAAAAAACAGTATCCAAAGTATTTTTTTTTTATTTTCATGGTCAATTTGAATTATTTTTTAATTTAAATATTTAACTATATTGTATTCATATACTTTACATAGGTATGCAAGTTACAATGTTTTGTTTTTTTTTTTTTTTTTTAATATTATTACTTAATATGTTGATTATAAATTAATACAAATCAATAAGTCAAGGGGCTTTCTTCTTAGGGAATTTAACTCCAAAAAACCACTCCTGCTTTTACCTCTAAACACAAATAACTTAGTACTTTTCAGGGTGATGTGAGAGCAATATCGCCCACAATTCCATACTATATACCTATGTGAACAATTTTGTTGAGGCTATATCCCCTAACGCAGCACAGCAAATCATCTAAAGTATAAATACAAACATTGTATTTTATTATAATAAATAAAAACAGGAACTCAAACTTAAGTAGGTAAAAAAAAGTACCTAATAAAAAGTTTGTATATACGTAGAAGAAATAATTAAATAATTTACTCACGATAAACTGTTGATTAACTGATAATTTGTATTATTGATCGTAATATTATTAATGATCATCGGACGGTTTTCAAATGAATTTTTAAAATTTGAATGTAAATACATTTAAACAATAAACAATGAAAAATATTATTAAATTTGAATTATCGAGTTTATCACATCATTGCCAGAGAATATTACCTTTACTACTTTGATAACCTCGTGATAAAAATATAAAATAATAAATATACTGATACGGGTATACCGCCAAATTTCTGAACTAAACAGAAAGCAAGGAATGCACCAAAATTTAATGTATTATTTTATGGTTATCATTTTAATCATGGAAGAATGAAACACTCGTAACAAAAATTAAGACGGTGGCAATATTAAAATTAACCAGCTCCATAATATTTGGAATTTATTTCCATAGACCCAAGTACTTGTGATAGTTTTTCAGCTTTCACCAAATCAATGCAGACCATGAAATAAAAATTTCTTTCAATTTAATTGGTATAAATCAATGAAAAATTAGTGTTAGCTCATAATAAAATCATTAAATATAATCAGTGCTCGGATTGGGAAAAATTAAGTAGAGGAACTCAATCCAACGATTTAAAAACTGCGTTCCAAGTGCATAGACACTTAACACAGACCCTTTCAGCTACAAATAGTAAAATTGCAAATATATTTTGATTTTTAATAGCAATACCTACATTCTATATGTTGCAGTAGAAAATAAAAATTATATGAATATTGACCCTGATGATAATATTTTACCATTTTTTTTTTGTTATCGCTTTTCTGTAGTTAATGTATGTAATCACCATAGAGTAATTACTCTATTACTCTATGGTACCACATAGTCAAAAATTTAGTTATATTAATTCAACTATACGGTATCGTTTGGTTATTGCCGAATTGTGTGATAAAATGTCGATGTACCTGACATATGATAAAAAATATAGGACCATAGAAAAGATGATAATATCAAACCAATATCAAAATTAATTTTGAAATTAAAAATAATACAATTTGTCTCATAATAATTGACAACAATTGAAATCCACATTTTATTAAAAATTATTTTGGACATTAGTTTCCCTCCGTTCCGATAAAAAATAATAGTTGGGATACGCAAAAAAATAAAGAAAATAGTAGAGGATGTCCGTCCCCCGGCGCACCTCCTCTCCGCAATTCGACACTGGATATAATAATATAGTCAAAGATATACATATAAATATAAATTTCAATTTATTCATAATAAATGATAATATGTATTTTATAATAATATAAAAATTGACAATTCTTAAAAATAATACAAATTCTTCTTTAAAACAATGTAAACTTTATAAATATAATCATTAAAGAAAATGTTTCTTATATTTAATTAAATATACCTGTAGCAAATATAGAAATACGAATATCAATAATTGTACCTACCTAATAAAAAAATAATTTTATTGTGTGTAAAATGAAAACATATTATCCAGCGGTGGATCTAGGGGGAAGGAAAGTAGCCTCAACTTTCCTCCCGATTCCCCCTGCCCCCAGACGCTCTCCAATATCCTCTTAGTTTGATTCATGATAATTGAGCTCGTCGGTAATCTTGTCCTACATCCGCTACCGATATTATTAATAATAACTTCCATCTACTTGGGCGGCCGATCGTTTAGTGACGGTATCGTAAAAAATTCTGCTATTTATTCCATTGTCATTCTTAACTTTTTAAAATTAAAACCATTAAAAGATCGAAAAAAAAAAAATTGTATGTAACTTTCTTATTCAAATTACTTGATAACAAAATAGACGAAACCTCCCTTCTAAACAATATTACTCTAAAAGTAAATAAACATAACATTCAAAATAAATAGTTATTTTATGTAAAACATTATTTTCAAAACTACGAGGTCGTGTAGGTACACTTGTAAATATCTTGCTGTCTACTGGGAATTCTGTAAATCATTTAGATTTATTTTACTCTATCAATCAAACTTAATTGCACTTATCATTGTATACTTATTTGTGTTTTATCTTTCATTTATTGTTTAATATATTTTAGCATCTATGATACCTAATGTACCTATTCTATATTGTATTTATTAGTCTACACTATTAGATGTCTAATTATATATATTTCGATGTAAATTGGACTGAGGCCAATTAAATAAACAAATAAACTAATTCGAAGTTATATTTTATTATTAATTATTAATACCTACTATTATAATTTATAATCATGAATATACTTTTTCAAAATTTCTTTCATTAGTAACATGATTTATGTATAAGTAACTACATAACTTTTAATTATAATAAACCACGCGATTAAGTACAATTATTGTTAATACGACGGCGATATAAGAGTGATAATGACAGAGTTCTGAATTAGTGAAATTATTTAGTTGTCTGCGAATACGGGAGAATAACTGTTCTGAGATTGTATACTTACTACCGCGACGACGTATAACCGAATAGACATATATACCTATACATTGCCTCAAATTGATGCAATAATATTAAGCGCAACTATACCTATTCGATAATATACCGCTCGTTATTATGCAATTATTGTCGAATATAACGTGGGCACTAATGGCTGCCGCTGTCTTGGCCGCCCTGCAGATTTCAGACGTCGTCGGCAAATTCCGGATCAGACATCGCCGCGATTGGTTGGATGATCACGTTTGGCCCGCGGATTTGTGGACCACCAGTACCACTACCGAGAGGGCAATCGCCAATACTACCGCTAACGCCAATACTACCGCCAACGCCAATACTACCGCCAACGCCAATACTACCGTCAACACCAATACTACTGCCAACGCCAATACTACTGCCAACGCCAATACTACCACCAACGAATGGCCGAAGAATTGGACAAAATGTAATTGCGGTAATAGCACTTGTAAGGGCTGGATACGTAACAAGAGTGTGGATATACCTGACAAAACGTCTAAGGAACAGAGAAACACGACCTAGATCACGATCAAACCCAAGACAAGTCAGACAAAGAGCTCGGCCATGTTGATTGGAGTCGACCATTATTCTTACACGTCTATAATTAACCTATAATATAATATAATATTTACTAATATTATTGTATTACTTTATAACCACAATGATGTCATGTGCTACTTGTTTAATACTATATTTTCTTAATTCAACTAAAACTATGTGATTTTAAATATAAGTAAGTACATACTTGTAATTATCTAAAGGGCTAAGCAAAATATCTCACAAAGATGCTAAAACGAAAAAGGTTTTAAAAAATATCTATTATAATCTAATATAATCTTTAGAAGC
Organism: Cinara cedri; assembly: GCA_902439185.1. Classification (NCBI taxonomy): domain Eukaryota; kingdom Metazoa; phylum Arthropoda; class Insecta; order Hemiptera; family Aphididae; genus Cinara; species Cinara cedri. Next base: position 1,067,896 of record CABPRJ010001907.1, on the reverse strand, counting down.
TTTAATTGCTTCTTCCCTAAGAGTTGAAGTCAAATAATTAAACCTCCAAGTTGATTGGTGCTTCTTAAATATCTAGATACCTACTAAAGTAAGTACCTATTTAGTAAAAATGTCAAAGCTACAATAATTTTTCATCAAATTACAACGAAAAAATGACGTCCTAAGACAATGGATATGGGTACAGCTACTGTTATAGGTAATTTAATGTATATCTGTAAGCAATGATAAACCATTGTTCACGAAAAAACAATTCTGAGCACAGTTTAATTGATAATGATGCTTTGTCAACAATATCTATGTCAAATTATGGTAAAATAATTAGTTATTATACATTTTCCTTAATAATATTTGTTTAATATTGTACCGATATTCCCAATTTTCCCATTTTCTCCCAATTTTTCTTATTTGCTGGAAAAACTTTTGGTAAAATGACCTCCCTAAAATATCTTCCCAGTTAAATTTAATTTCAAAAAAAGTGCTATCATTGTAAATCAGAGCAGATCTGCTGGTAGAAAAATTCACAGGAAAAAAAGAAGGCTGAAATATTTTTTTACTAATACCTACATTTCATAAAATTTCAATTTTTCTGACAGTTTATCTTGGATTTTCCCAGATAATATGAAACCTGTTTGAAAAATTAAAAAATGACCTTCTTAAGTTGCCATGGAGATAAAGTTTCCTTTCAGCTACATTTGATACATCGGAGCAAGATTTCTGGTAAAAATTTTTGCACAACAAATCGAGAGGAATTTTACGAGATTAAAATAGCCCGAGGGAGCGATGGCATAGGTCTCTTGGTACACCCAAAATGTATTTGTTTTTCCTTGTTTAGGTAAAAGGAAAATACATTTTGTTTAAAATCCGAGTATGAACTCAGAACTCCTAGGATCATAATAGTTATATTTAAACATTAACCCGAGACAAATATTCTATAGATGATATTATATACCTAACGGATTTAATATTTGTCCCGATTTTGTTTTATCCTCAAACAATCAAACAGTATAATATACAGCAAATAATAATTTTATTAAACGTAGTTACATTCGAGTAAAACGAGACTTAAATGCATTTCGATCAATTTATGAATATTGTTATGTGATAAATCTTACTTTAGATGAAACTATATGGCAGAATCCTAAACGTAAAACTACATTTTTACGTTTAATCAAAACATAAATGGCGAAACTATTTTTAAACAACTAACAACCAAAAGATATATGCGATACATACCATATATACACATTTGTATTTATTCATAAATTGATAGACGCAATTGACATTTGACACACAATACAAATTTATTTGCATTCGAATATCGAACGGCGCAATTGATACACGTCCAATTATAAATCTTTATAAAGAAAGAAAAATATATTAGTTTTCTTATAAACCCACCTAGGTATATTTTAGATCCTGAGCGAAGAGAGGAATGTATTGGTTGTAAATGATGTTTATTTATTTGTTTTATACTTTTAGTACTATAGTACTATATTTCTGCCGGAAATCTTGCTTCGATTTATCAAATGTAATAGGAAATTTTAACTAGTAGGTACCTTAAGTCCCTATGTCATTTTTTGATTTTCCAAACACGTTTCAAAATAATTTGGAAAACCGGGAAAAAACTTAGGCAAAACGAAAGATAAACAGACAAATATTTATGGCATTCGTTATTTTACATTTTTGTAATTTATGTTTTCTACTAGAAATCATGCTTCAATCAAAAAATGATAAGAGTCCTTTTTTTGTTGCATTATAGATTAGTTACCTCACAAAGAAAGACACTTATTTTTATTTTCCAAAAAGTTTTCATAATAATTAAGAAAAACCAAAAAGACGAAACATACGGTTATTTTTCAAATTACGGCATACCGATTTCATTATTTTAAATTTTTACGCTTTATGTTTTTATCAGAAATATTGCTTCAATAAAAAAACGAAAAAGAGTTTATTGTTGTTGTATTATTTATCTAGTTGGTGAATATGAATGTTATTTTTTGATTTTCTCATAGAAGGAAAAACCGAAAAAAACGTAGAAAGAACAGGACAATTTACGAAAATAATGGTTTTATTATTTTCAATTTTTTTTTTCTTTGTTGTTGTAATACAATTAACAATATTCATAGAGACTTGAAATTTTTAGATAAAATACAAATTTGATTTTTCTAGACGTAGTAAAATTTTCAAAATATTTGAGCCATTTTCGAGCTATTTATAGACGTTTTAATTTTACGAGTTTTTACGTAATTTTTATTTGGTAGGTATTCTGGATACTAAATCTGGATACTCTGGTTAGACTAAACAAAAATGGTTGAAAATTTAATAGGAGAAAGAAGAGGGGGAAGGAAGATTAGGACAATTCAACTGTAGGTTCATTATAAGTCGTATTTTATGGTCAAAAAAAGAAAATTGAGTTAATGTAGGCAGTAGTTTTTTTTATAAGAATTGTAATATCAAATTTTGATGAATATAGTTTTAGTGAAAAATTACGATATATGACTATTGAAAAATATAAAATTATATTACTATTACATCACTATAATAAAACATATAATATATTATTAAAATAGCAATACTATTAACTAAGTTCCGCTCAGAATCGTTTTTCGTTAGCAATCATTAATCGTTACGTACAGATATATATTAAATTCCTTTCTATATCATGCCTTACCAATTTCTCGCTTACAACAATGGCCCACCTATCGTGCAAACGTAGTAACAAAGTACGTTTGTCTTTTTAAAAATAAATTCATAATTTTTAGTACCTATATACGGCTACTTACTAATTTAGATTTGTGATTTCAATAAAAATATTTACTAATAAATTCAAAAATATTTTATACAATTTATAATTAACTATTTAGAGAATACTATTTAATACTTTCTTCTTTCAAAGAATTTTAGAGAGTCTTAGCCAATTTTATTTAGTGATGAGCAGATCCAATATAATAGTTTATATTTTCGACGGTTTTTAGTAGTTTCAATGAACTATTCACTCGAATAGTTTTTTCCCATGACCTAATTCAGTAAAACTATCCAATATTTTGAAAAACTATATTAACAGTGTTTTCCATTAATGAACAAGAACTACACGTATTTGAATAGTTTTTTTTTTTTTTCATAACCGAGTATAAACTGTTCGTTTTATGAAACTATCGAATAATTCGGTGATAACTATTTTCATCACTAATATTATTTGTTAATACGTTACTACGTTTTTTGTTTAATTATAATATGTGATACATGCATACATCTATATTATATAATTTATACTTAATAGCTAAATCACTGATTCGGAGAAACTCAGGCCCAGAATAAAAGTTTCCAACAGTAGCCAAGTTTCCAGGCCTCTGGGTAACGTAATATCGTAGTACTATAGTATTTACTACAGGCAAAAATGTAAATAAATACAAATGTGTTTGGTTATTTTTCAAAAAAAATGTCGTTCCTTAATATAATTAATTACCTATATAGTATATAGAATAACTTATTGATAACTATCTTTTCCTAATTTTTAGGAATCCATATATAGGTACTGTAATTATAATATAATTAACTATTCCTATTGCTAATTGCAATTTCTAAACTAGCTAGAACACAAATCAAATAAAGAACAAGTAGTTCTCGAAAAAACTGATCGAACTCATAGTTTTAAAAAAGCCTTAAAATATATATAAATGTCCAAATAAATTGTTACAAACGGAATAGGTAATACATGAGTATTATTCTAAAAAATCTAGAAAAAAAAACGTTTTTGGTTTTAAAATATGTTAAAATAGAATATAATGTATAGGGCGATCAACATATTGTAAAACACTCATTGTCTTGAAAAGTACTAACTTTTTTCAGAATTTTTTCCAGAATATTTAAAAAATAAGGTAGATTAATCATTTTTCTGCATCTTATTCTAGGGGATGAAACTGTCTTCCCACTTACTTTTGATTTTTATTCCAACCAATAATACGAATTCCATTAATTTGTTTAAATCATTATTAATGTTGACATATTTGATTTTCATTAATCTGCTGATGATATATTTCATTTTTAAGTTTCGGTGGAGGAAGAATATAATAGTGTTAGAACATCATTTGTGTGGCGGCATAGTTAGCGACATTCGAATAGTGTTCTGCCACTCTCTCCCAACCTAAACTTAAAAGTGGAATACCTCATCAACGGGTTGACGGAACTCAAATGTCAACATCAAAATTGATTTAAACAAATACTCCATCTATGGAATTTTTATTATAGGTTGGTATTTGAAAATTAAAAGTAGATTGTCATTTTACCCCGAAAATAAGGGTAACAAAATTAATATAGTAATATAACATTTTAAAGCTGTTCGGGTCTTTGATTGTTAAAAAAAGATATTTTAAACAAAATATTAACTTTCCGAGATAATGAGTGTATTTAACTTAAATTGATCACTCGGTATATATTTATTTTTCATTATTAATACTTTTTTTTACACACTATACCAGGTTATTCAGTTAAGTGGATTCACTTATTATCTCAGAAAGTATTAACTTTTTCCCGGAATTTATTTGTAGAACATTTAAAAAACAAGCTGCTCTAAAATTTTATATTTATGTTATTTTTTGTCACCCTTACTTTTAGCGGTAAAACCATTACCTAATTTTGATTTTCAAATAGTAACCTATATTAAAATATCCATAAAAAGAAGGAATATTAGTTGAAATAAATTTGAGAGTTGGAATTTTTGATTTCTATCTGATCGTTGATGAGATAATCCATTTTTAAGTTTTGGTCGGAGGAAAGTAGTGGAGTATCATTTGTGTGGCGGTACAGCGCTTAGCGTGTTAATAAAACTCCACCACTCTCCTCCACCCAAACTTAAAAGTGGAATATCTCGTCAACGGATTGACAAAAATCAAAAATTCCAACACTCAAATTTATTTTAACAAATACTCCACCTATTTATGGAAATTTGAATATAGGTTGCGTTTTGAAAAACAAAAGTAGGTAATGGTTTTATACCCAAAATTAAAGGTGACAAACAATAATATAAATATAAAATTGTAGAGCCACTTGTTTCTTAAATTTTCTAGAAAACAAATTCAGGAAAAAAGTTAATATCTACTTTCCGAGAAAATTAGTGTACCCACTAAAATTAATCATCGGTATAGGAAGTATGTGTGCCTAAAGATTGTGAGCCCCGGATTCTGAATTTTTTTAATCTGGACCTATAATAAGCAAATATTGTTATTTTGATGTTAAGAGCAATGATACATATTTTATTAAAAAAAAAAAAAAAAACGATTTGCTTCATTTTAACGGTTTTTTCAACATTATTATTCTTGTTGTTTTTTGTATTTTAAGATTTTTAAATTTAAAGTTTTAAACATCATTCCATCAGCTTTAACAAAATATATATTATTATTTATATTATACAAATAATAAAACATGTGAATACTGAATGTCAGTAAATTCATCGGTTGGGTAACATTTTTAGAACCAATTTAATTAAAATCAACAATATTATATTAGTCAGCTATTATAGTTTATCACGATTTTCATTTTTATAAATAATCAGCTATTAAAAAATTTAAAATCAAATATGTCGTCATCCGTAAATGTATGTGGCTTTAAACAGTTTAAACATTATAATTAAAATAATCATACTCGTTAGGTATCTAATAATAATTGAAATTTGTGTAATTCTCTTAATTTGTATAATGCCGTAATGCAATGCAATCAAATAATAATTATGTTCACGTATAAGCATAGTGAAAATAAAACTACACACATTGTTGTAAAATTAAATATTATGCTATAATTTTCTCACTTTACGCTTAACAATGTAAAATATCTAAAATAAAATAAGAAATTACAGAATCAATGACGGATGAGCATCATAAACTTTTATGCTTATAATGTGTCTATTGAAAAGGACCTATTTATGTGACCTATATTTTAATTGACTTGAATAGTAAAATAATATTGCTGTGTATTGACGAATAGTTGGGTAGGTGTATTAATTAAATTTGTTTTTAAATGTTTGTCGTATAACTTTAATTTAACCAATTTGTTTGTTTATTATGGATCCTATAAATAAATACAAACTTTTCACGTTTAAATCGACGTGATACTCGCGAATATGCTGTCTTTGTCTTACAAGCGTACAACGTAGCAAATTTGCGTTCAGTAGTGACAACCTTGTGCAGTTGTGGTAGTTTTAATATCAAAATAAATAAACCAATTATGAAATTTAAAGATATGAACATTAACTGTGCAACGTTGGCGTTGATTTAATTCTCAATCGATATATTATAAGCATTATTTGAATATGATATTTCGCACAGTCATGTCTCTCATGAAAATTAAAATTACGAACGAAGAGTCCTCACGTTGTCCAGATAATGTTCTTGTATTTTGCGATGAAAATCGCAATGGCAATATTTTACAACTATACTAAATTATTATTCGGCATCCGTTCGAAACCAATTTGACAGTCTGTTGTTATTAACCAAACTCATTTTTGTGTATTATAATTACTAAGGCGGTGATAAGAGTAAAATTACCGGATTTTTTTTTGTCGAGAGAAAACGCACAATCAACTGTTTAAAATTCCGGTGCTTGTGTGTTGTCAGTTATACAGTACCACACAGAAATACCAAATTGTTATTGCGAGCAGTAATTTATATCAAACCGGCGCAGCAGTCGGCCGGGTACAAATAGCAACACTATTATTATTTTATAACAATATATACGAGTGCACATAAATGTTGTTTCCCAGAAGGTACTCGCAAGTCTGAGATGCGATTTCCGATTTTGATTTGGACGATGGTGACCACCGTGATGGCCGTGGAGAGTGTCCAGGTATCGAACTTCGACAGTGACGTCCAAAAACTGTTAAGACATCGCTGTGCACTCGGGTTAAATTTCCAATGGCCTTAGCAAATCAACACCACCGAGAATCCCGATCTTACGACGCACTTGTGCCCACCCGGTATGTTGTATAGCATAAAGAGCCATAGATGTGTAATAACGGGAATGGTCTGTCCGGAAGGCTCGAAGCTAGACTACAGCCTCCGTAATTGCATCTTGGAAAAATCCACGACGGAGTCAACCTCAGCGAAAACCAAAGCACCAACCCTGGCGACAACTAAAGTACTAACGTAGCCACATCATCAGTGGCGCAACAACCGGGGAGGATGGCGATGCCTAACATCGGGGCCATAAGGCTCTAAGGGGGTCCCGTCATAGTTGTAAACTGGGAGGGTGTTTTTACTTAATAGATTCAAATTAAAGCTGCGATCATTTATCATAAATCATAAATCATTATACATTTTTTCTTTATAATTTATAATGTGTCATTGTTTTTATCGTTTATTATTACAATTTACTTTTACTATAACATGCATGTATTATTATTTCGCTGATCATAGTTAAAAATTGAGTTCATAAAATAGCGCGTTTAATGATAAGTAGTCAGTATTAAAAGAAAATATTCCCAAGAAAAGGCCCAAGACTTACCTTATTATCGGGGCCCCAAGAACCTAGTTGTGCCACTTATCTATATCTGCAGCATTTAACTGCAATTTAATAACCTAACATGTATGTTGTATATAATGTATTATCATGACTGATTTTTTTATATATTAAAAATATATTATTGTTTATTTTTTTTATATATATATTTTTTTTATATTTGTATTAATTATATTTAATATACATTTTAGCTTTTGAATTTTAGTAATTTTATTGGTTATATAAAATATGGTAGTCGTTGCACAGATATTTTTAATATTCTTAATATTTCCGAGGTTTGTGTCAACAGCTTTCACTGGGAAATAAATGTAATTCAGAGGCACTAAACCCAACTTAAGAGGTGAGTATACCTCCTAGCATTAGTAATTTTTAAGTATAAAATATTGTACAATTATACAGTTATACAATTAATATAAGAAGGCGCAGTGGACATAATATTACAAATAACGCACACTGGTTTATTCCAAGATTATCGTAGCGTACACTGTGTTTTACGATAAATAACCAATAGTATCTAATAAATGTCTAAAACTACAACAGAGTCTACAGCTGATTCGTGATTTTATATGAAAGCTATACAAAGTGAAACACGACAGTACTGTTATTATTAAACTAAACGCTCTAAATCTTAAACAAGGTTATAGCCATAGGCGTAATCTAGGGTAAATTATTGGGGGTCGACAGGCTGTAGCAAACTAAATATCTATTAGGTATAAAAAAGAAGGTTTACTACTCCCTCCTCTGAAGTGTATTCCTCCCAACATAATAATCAGTATATTGTTATAAGTAAGTATTACTGAAGATTGAAATATTATAATAATATAACAAAAGTCTAAAAAAACAAGCAATAAAAAATAAAACGTATAGGTAGGTACTAATAAAAAAAGGTACATAACCTACAAATAAAATAAAATAAGAGCTGATACTGTGAACGGGTGTGCTACTGTTGTATGCGGGATGTTGAGAAGGTAGGATACATAAAGTTGTTTAATTTACGTCTGTAAACAACAATAATCCATTGCTAAAAAAAACGATCAGAAGCCAATATAAAATCAACCGATAAATAAATCTAAAATGTATGAAAACGTGTCTGTATAATTATAATCACAATCCCAATATTTTACAATTATATTAAATTATTACTCGCATTCATTTAAATCCAATTTAAAAGTCGATTTATTATTAACAGAACTCATTTGTATGTATTATAATTTTTATGGCGGTGATAAGAGTAAAATAATTACCGAATTTTTTATTTTTTCTCTGTCGAAAGAAGACACAGAATCAACTGTTTAAAATTGCGGTGTCGTATATTGTCAGTCATACAGTATCACATTGAAATACCCTATTGCTATTGCGAGCAGTCATTGATACCAAATTGACGACGTAGCAGTCGACAGAGTACAAATAGCAACACAAATATTATTATTTTATAACAATATATACTAGTAGACATTAGTATTGTTTCCCAGTAGATATTCTCAAGTCTGAGATGCAGTTTCTGATATTAATCTGGACGGTGGTGGCCACCTCGATGGTCGTGGAGAGTGTCCGGGTTTCGGACGTCGACAGTGAATTCCATGAAATGTTAAGATATCTCCGTGGGCTCAGGTTAGGATTCCTATGGCCTGAGAAAAAAAATTCGAGCGATGTTTCCACTACTATATCACGCTTGTGTCCAACGGGTATGTTGTTTAGTTCAATGTGCAATAAATGTGTGGTGGCGGGAAAGCTCTGTCCGGAAGATTATAAACCAGACTTCCAACTCGAGAAGTGCATCTATATTGGAGTATCCACGACGGAGTCAATCTCGGCGGAAACTAACTCGTCAACCGAAGCAACAACTATAGCATAAACTATAGAAGTGCCCAGGATTTTGTCGAAGTAGCCAGTAGGTATATTTAACAATAGATTCTTTTTTAAATCACTTCATAAAGACATAAATCAGAATTTTTTAAATTTTTTTTTTACGCAACTATAAAGTTCACAGAAAATAATCAATAAAATTTATTAGTAAAAATGTAATTTTAACTTTGACTTTCTTAATTATAAAAAAAAATTCAAACTTTGAACAACTTAAAATCCGAGCTTAAACAAAACATTTGTGATACTAGCATTTTTTTTTTTTTTATTTATTAGAAAAAAAAATACATTTACAATCATCAATATTTTTATATACAATATATAAATTTGGTAATTTAACTAGATATTTACAACATAACGTAACGGGAGAAGGAAAGCCCACCAGTGTGGAAACTCTCTAACTTAGGGGATATTAACATATTAAATTATTATGTCTGGGTTATTGGTTATCTGCAACTCTGCAAGGCAACATGAATGGCAACTGTGATATCCCAATTACCAACCCCCATTATCACTAAAATGTAATTGATGAAAACCATGATTAAAGATACTATCTATAGCCGCGATGAAAATTTTATTAAAAACATAGGCTTAACATTTCTTTACTAATTTCTGTTTATAACAAAGTTCATGAAACACCTCACTGAAATGTAAGAACATAAAAAATGCTCCGCTCACAGGGGATTCCATGGCATACTCGGCATTCCATCGCCCCTGCGCACGCCTATGGCACCAACCACGGCGACATCTAAAGCACCAACACAGATGAAAACTAAATAAGGAACGTAGCCGCATTTCGCTTCAGATTAACAATACTTAATATTATCTATACTTGCATTTAACTGCATTTTAATAAATTGCTTTCTCATCTGTTGGAAAATCCTGGTATGTTATCTAACATATTTACTGTACATAATCTATTATCATTAAATAAAAATTGTATTATTTTGAATTTTAGTAATTTTATTGGTTTTATGTAAAATATGGTAGTCACTGCACAGATATTTTTAATATTCTTAATATTACCGAAGTTTGTGTCGACAGCTTTCACTGGGAAATAAATGCAATTCAGTGGTACTAAAAACCAACTTAAAAGGTGAGTATACCTCCTAGCATTAGTAATTTTTAAGTATAAAATATTGTACAATTATACAATTATACAATTAATATAAGAAGGCACAGTGGACATAATATTACAAATAACGCACACTAGTTTATTCCAAGATTATCGTAGCGTACACTGTGTTTTACGATAAATAACCAATAGTACTTAATAAATTTATAAACCTACAACAGTGGCTAGTGGCTACATCTAGTTCGCACTGTTGAACGCAGGCTATTATAGAGAATTAATACACGACAGTATTGTTATTATTAAACTATTTTTGTTATATCCGAGATTATATATAATTTGTATTACAAGAATAATATAATTTTGTATAAATTATATTATATGACGGGTGTGGTTACTGTTGTAGGTGGGTAGTTGGGAAGATGAAATACATTAAGCTTTTAATTTATATCTGCCACTAAAGATTAACCATTATTTTCGAAAAATGATTCGGAGCGAAGTTAGGATTTACATGTTTTGAATTTTGTTTTTAAGATTTTCATTAAAATTTGATTTAAACTTTAAAAAAAAAAAGGACGGACATAATTAGCACGTGGGTGAAGCTACTGTTGTAGGTGGGAAGTTGGGAAGGTACGCTACAGAAAAAAATTTAATGTTTATCAGTAAGCAACGATAAACCATTGCTAACGAAAAAATGATTCTGAGTCGAGTTCAGTTGATAATGTTGCTTTGTCAACAATACAATATATGGTTAGTGTTGCGCAAAGATAACTAAAAATTCATCTAGATAAAGATAAAAGATAAAACACAATTTATCTGAATAAAATAAAAGATAAATTGTTATAATTTTATATTTCAATTTCTACTTAAAAAATAAAATAAAATGAAATGAACTTAATACTTACACTTAATAAAACTAATAACTAATAATTACATAATATTCAATAATTATAATCATTTAGAATATATTATTTCATTCAAATCTTAAGATTCATTTTTATTGTTATTATTGATTGATAATTATTTTATATTTATTTACTCTTTTCAATAAATAATACTAGCCGTATTCTAATGTTTATTTTTGAAGGTTTGTTGAGTACAATGTATAGATTTTTTCATCATTTATAATATTTAATTGAACTTCAGTATTAATTTGATAGTTATAAAATAAATCTATAAGCAGTCAACTCAGTCAACTTCGTTTAGACCAACCTATTCAGTTGTAGCTTATAGATATAGCGATATCGGCCCGGATATAATTAGAATTTAGAAATAACATAAATAAGGGACCTGGTTAATATTATTACTTTATGTTTTTAATTTTGTTCTATATTTGTACAAGGATGGTTTACTAATGAGATGTGGGTTTTTAACTTTCTAGTTCAATTTTTCGAACCTTTCTGTAAATATATTTATATATCAAGATAAATTACGTTAGATAACTCAATTATTCATCTAAGATAATTCATCAGATTACTAATTTTGTTTATTATCTAGATGAGATAAAAGATAATTAATTATTTATCTCGATAATTTATTTAGATAATTTATCTAGATAATGCTCAACGCTGATTATGGTAAAATGATTAAAACAATACACATTTCCATGAAAATTATGATTGTTTAAAAATGATTAAAATAATAAAAACTTTATAATAACAAAAAATAAATAAAAACGATTCCCAATGACAACCTTATTATTATCTTTCAATCTGTTTTAACCTAAAGACCGAGGTTTTCCTTATTATCTCGAATATTAATGAAAATTTCAAAATATGACCTGTCTGAAGTATCACTCAGGGAAAATTTTCTTTCATAAAAGGTGCTATTCTTGATAATCGGAGTATACTTTCTGGTAGAAAGTGTTTGCATAAAACTTTTCATGCTTATCAGATGGACTGTTTTCGTTACCCTGTCGTATGAAGAACTTCTGTAACAAATCAATGCAATTTTTAGCATCTCTAGCTGTAACTGGAGATCAGTAACCAGTTAATTGTAATCCAACCTCCTTTTTGATTTTAATTGGAGAGAAAACGTTTATGATTTTACAATGATGTTTATTATTATTTTTATTTCTATAAACAACTTTTCTACTAGCAATTTCGTTCCGATTGATGATAGCACTTTTTCTGAAAAGAAATCTAACTGAGGTAGTACTTTAAGGAAGTAATGTTTTATTTTCCTACGAGTTTTTCCAATAAATGGGAAAAACATGGTAAACACCGGAAAAAACGGGAAAATAGGTACAATATTAAACTAATATTATCAAAGAAAATGTGTAATGCACATGTAATTATTTTACCAAAATATGACATATATATATATTGTTGAAAAATCAACACTATTAACTGAACTCCGCTCAAAATCGTTTTTTGTTAGAAATAGTAAATTGTATTCCTTACAGGTATATATTAAATTACCGTCTGTACACCTTATCTTCCCAACTTCCCACTAATCCCACCTACAATAGTAGCTGCACCCGTTTCAATTATCCTTGGACAGCTTTTTTTAAGAACATTTTGTACAACTTCACAAACATCTTCATTACATTATTATCTCAATTATCTTCATTCTCGTATTATCAAAGCAAAGAGTATTTTATCAATATTTATGAACTCGTTACAGATTTGAATAGGCAGGTAAGTATTGTTCATTTGAATCTGAAGACAACTCGGGCTTTGGACTAAAATATTTAGAAAATCCCCAATAAGCGGAACAATTCATCATATTTGTGCAAGTAATTTTCCCATATAAACCGAACCGAGTGCTCATAAATTGATGAGCAATAAACTGGGTTTGGGACAGACTATTTTGCCCATAATAGGGGGCTGCCCATATTAACCGGTGCCCACTTTTGCCGGAAGCCACTGTATTTTTAAAAATACTTTCGATATCAAAAAACAATTTCATGGTCAATGACTAAATGTTAATAGGAACAAAATCGATCAAGTTTTATTTTTTGATAAAAGCAATATTCCTGATAAGAAATATAAATTACAAATATAAAAACAATAAAATCTGTAACGCCGCTGCGCACCGTAAATATTTGAGGTTTTATGTGAATATAAAAGCTACATTGTGTTTCGCGTTGAATGAGTTGATGATAAATTTCAAGATTAATTAAAATAATTTCGACTGATTATAAGAATTTAATACAGTGATCCAATTGAATATTTACTTGGTCCAAATTAATCAATTGATTGCTTATGCTGGCCCACTTTGAACATTTTTTTTATAAATTAAAACTGTAACTAATTATGTCAAATTGTAGTTTATGTATTAGTTTAATACAAATTCGCATTCATAATTTAAAAAATGCATGCAATCATTTATAGCAAACAAATTACAAAATGTAAAATATAATCCAATATAAGAGAAGCCTTATGAATGCACTCGCCATGATTTTCTTTTATTCTATCATGAATAGAAGATCCGATTCGTCAACACTTTCACTGCTGATATCGGGGTTGGGTAAATATTTCAATACCAAACTCTGATAGTATTATGGTTTTTTTTGTACACTATCGTGCAGAGAATTTTGTACAACCCTCCAAATACGAAAAAACATGGTTTCTTTATGTGCATGCCAGTAAAACGTTTTCCCAACACTCGCATTGCCAAATTCTGATCAAATATTTTTTTCGTTGACAAAATTGTCAAAATTTTAGGTTTTAGATTTAGTACGATTGTTTTTTTTTAAGAAAATCATGTTATTAAAATTAAATTATTTGTATATTCTATGTAAAACAACCAATTTGTAAATTTTTTTTTTCTGTGTATTTCTTCATTCAATGTTTTATATTCAGTCGCGTTTTACATTTTTATTGCGATTTATCTGATGAATTTTTAATTTGAAACCGGTCGTATTTAACACTTATTATCATAATACTCCTGTATGGTGACGCATTCATTAATTAATTAATTGTATTTTTATATACAAATTTTTTATTTATATATATATAATTACGAGCATTAACCATTTTAATAATTTTGTTTTTACTTTATTATTTCATTAAACTTATTAATTTATATATTATATTACGCACTTGTACAATATATAATGTATTTACACGAAATTTACAACGCGCGGGTGCCATAAAATAATCTCGAAATTATAGTTATTATTATTATTATTATTATTTTACGTATTATTATAATTGCGTGTATTTACAGCGGGTAATGAAATGTGTATTTGTTCTCGAAATTCGAAAAACGATAAATAATTCTATCATAGTATTTTATTTACAGGACAAAATATAATATTGTCGCGCTAACGAGTACATAATAACATAATTATAACGATTTAATACGCGGCCGATAACAACGCGATAACACGCGACGAGGGAGCGAATGAAATCGCAGGATCGCATTTATTGTTCATCTGCCGATAATTTTTACTGTAAGACGACGGGGTTGCTGCGTGTGTCGTATATAAACGCCCGCTAATGATATGTATGGCCGCTGATGATCGCCGTCGCAGTGATTTCCGCGGAGGGCCAGGGGTTGTACCCCCCGTGCCCGTGGAAGTGGACGTGCGCCCTTTTCGGAAAATCGATCGCACAATTTCCCAACCGAACAATCACTTCCACCTCGACAGTGCCGCGGATTCAAACGCTAAATACGTGGAGCCAGAGCCCCGGCGGACACTGCACGTTCCGTTATAGTCGCGGTCGAGATCGGCAACACGCTGCAACAAATGTTACAAATGTTATTACTGTACGCTAATATTCACTGTCGATTCACAAATATCGTTCTGTGATGTATACGGTACACCGCCGGCGTGTTATTATTTTAACCGTACCGGAACGACGGGTTCCACTTATATACATACATATTGTTATTATTTTAAAAAAAAAAAACTTAACTCGATTTCGTCGTTATACGCCCGTTCAGCAAAACATTGGACGATTTTTCATAAATTATTTATTCGTTTGTAATACTATTTTCCACGTTTTATTTCCCGTGTTATCCGTAGGGAAATAATCAATGCAAACACTGTTGCGTACATAACATGCCGTAATATAATCGTCGCTGAACGCAGCGAAAAAGATCGTACCACGATTCATCCAGGGAGTATCTTTTATCAGCGCCGCTCGCGTAAAAGGTTGTACCCAAAGAAAATAATATTATTATATCGAGGTTACATGGACGGGGAAAATTGAAAACCGGCTTCTTTCGCTGAAACGGACGATATTTCGGCATGAGCAGATGGGTTTGATGCTCAAATCACCCTTCCAAAATTAATTCCGCCCCAGACAAAGACTCTTTATACATAATCGATACTACGGGGCGATATGTGGGCCGTTTACGCCAAAGTATATATTATATTATAGTATATTATTATATATATTATATTGTACACATAAAATTGGCACTGGCAGTTATGGTCAATGACTGAAAAATAAAAATATGGTAAAGGTTATCCGTACACATACGAGCAGTGGCGTATTGAGGCCATTGAATGGTAAGTACATACTCCCTTCCATCTATTGGTTTTAATGTTTTTAAAAATCTTGTGTCATGCAAATTTAACACGGGGCGCCTGAGGTTCTTTAAATGTCGTAGTTTATAGTCAAAAAGAAAAATTTGAGCTTTATGTAGTATTATTATTTTATAAAAGAATTTTAATTTGATTTTCCAAGGGGTTTTCGAAATAATTGGAAAAAACCGAAAGAAAATTGTAAGTAAAATGGCAAATATTTACGGTGCTTCGCGGTGTTACCGTTTTCATTGTGTTGTACTATTTTCTACTATAGAAACATTACTTCAATCGAAAAATGACAATACATCGATTTTGTTCCTTATAATATTTTGCTACTGACGGGTTTTCGTAATAATTGGGGAAAACCAAAAAGGACGAAATACAAAGTGTCCCGCACGAAGGTATATCACTTAAATATCTACGGAGATAATAAAGATAATCAAATTCTGTTATTGACAGGATGAGGACTACAAATATTTATATTTCAATTAAATTTTTGTTTTTAATAAAAAATTTAAAAAGTAACTTTATTTTATTATTTTTGGAAAATTTGAATTTAGGTAAGCGGTCCTCAAACTGTGGTTCGTGAATCACTAGTGGTACGTAGTTGGCAACTTAGTGGTACGCAGGTCGAGTGACGAGTGATACCCATAGTAGTTAATTAATAAATATCTGTACAAAAGTTTTCACTGAAGCTAATATTATTTTATATTTTTAATTTTTATAACGGTAGTTAAAGTATAGTATTTTACTGTCTCTTATCATTTTGAAACAACAGTTAAATTTTCAGTCATAACTTTATTAGCTTATTGGTCACCGAGAAAGTCGGTTTTTAATTTTCTTTGTAGTTTTTTTTAATAATTGAACAAAACCGAAAAAAAACGTAGATATAACGAAAAATTTGACGGAAATAATTTTATTATTTTTAATTTTTTTTTTGTCGTTGTAATTTCGGTTAAAATATTCGTAGAGACTTAAAATGTCTACAGAAAAGTTATATTTACTTTTTCTAGACTTGATAAAACTTTCAGAACATTTGAGCAATATTTGAGCAAGAAAGTTTTTTATATACATCATTAAGGCGAGCCTTAAATAACACTGGAGAAACTAGTTTTAAGAAACTAATTTCATGAAACTAGTTTCATATTTTAACACACACATGTGAAACTAAAAATTCATAGTTTCAACAATATCGTCTGAGAATGAAGATGTACTCATACTATTGGTAGCTTCATAGTAAAAAAAATAAAAAAACAATATTGGATTAATTAGATTCATTCACTTTTAAATAATAAGCAGCATAGTAGGTATGTAGTTGCAAAGAAATTATCCAGCAATGAGGATAAATTCCGAAATTTTTATAGAATGTCTTAAGCTGCGTTTCACTGTTTAGTGCATTTAGTTGGACCACAGTGGTATAACAAATAAGAAAGATTTCAACTGGAAAATGGCTTTGGGATCAGAAAAAATGTAAAATATAATATAATATATATATATATATATATATATAAATAAAATATTAATATACCTACTTATAAAAAATAAAACAAGCTTCCAAAGTATAAATCAAAAATTGCTATTATAGTTTCGTCAAAAGTTTCATGAAACCGCGGTTGTGCAACTATATGAGAAACTTTCGTTTCGTCAAACTCAGTGTGCATACCTATTTGTTCTTTAATTAATTGGTTTCATGAAACTTAAGTTTCATGTTTCATTAAATTAGTTTCTACAGTGTGCCTAAAGCTATTTAAAAGCATTTTAATTTTTAATTTAAATTTTTAGTTTTTTACTTAATTTATATTAGTTCCTAACTCTGTAGATAAACTGTTAGACTTAACAGGTATGCTTGGACATTTATTAGGAGTTTCGTTATAAGTCGTACTTAGTGATCGAAAAAAAAATTAGTTTAATTAATTAGTACCTATTATTTATTTTTTTCATTATTATAAGTTTTAAAATCAAATTTTGACGAAAATCGTAAATATTACGGCCTTTCAAAACATTTATAACCGAACTTCACTCCGAATCGTTTTTCGCTATCAATGATTTATCGTTGGTTACAAGTATAAATTAAATAACTTTATGTATCCCTCGTTCCCCACTATTTTTAATTCATTATTTTTGTTTCTTGTAATATCAATATGCGATGTATTTACGTTAATATAATAATTTATATTCTTCAACGTTATATGTACCTATGTTCTTTGTTGGTCAGTGCAATAAACACTAATAATTATTATTAGTCATAGTTATTAGTTATTTTATTATTATTATTGTTTGACACTATTATTAAATAAAACAAATTGCATAGAAAATTATGGATATTATTTTAATTTATTCTTATATGAATATCTATTTATTGAATTATCATAATTATAATTTGTTCATTTTATTGTTAAAAATATATTCGAAATAAGTTAGACTTATTTAAAATTAAATTCAAATTATCAGGCTTTAATTAAACATTTAAATTATTTATTGAATGCGATATTTTTGTAATTTTCGTCAAAATTTGAATTTAGAATTATAAACTAATTACTTTATTAAACAAATTCGTTTTTAACATCAGATACCTATAACTAATTTTAACTGATTTTCAAACATTTTGGCGTGGAGAAAATATACCGATGTTATTCACGAAATTCGAACAACAGTAAACGAAATCAATTGATTTGCATTCAAATTTATCCTTTGTATAAATTTTTGAAAAAAAAAACAAAGAGCTGATACTGAGGACCAGTGAGCCACTGTTGTAGGTAGGAAGTTGCGGGAAGGTAGGATACATAAACGAGTTTAATTTATATCTGTAAACAACAATAAACCATCGTTAAAAAGAAATCGAATCGGAGAAAATATATTATCAACCAATTAATAACTCTAAAATATATAAAAGTATCTGTACAATAATAATCGTAATCGCAATATTTTACAATTAAATTAATTAATTATTATTTGGCATCCGTTTAAAACCATAATGATAGTCGGTTTATTAATAACCTAACTAATTTTTGTATATTGTAATTATTTATAAGAGTATAATTACCGGATTTTTTTTTTTTTTTTATCTAGATAAAACGGACAATTAAATGTTTAAAATTGCCTTTTCGTGTGTTGTCGATCATACAACAACACATAGAAATAACTGATTGATATTGCGAACAGTCATTGATGTCAAACCAGCACAGTAGTCGACCGAGTACAAATAGCAACTCATATAAAATTATAATTTATAACGATATACGAGTGTACATGACTATCGTTTCCCAGTGGGTACTCGCAAGTCTAAAATGCAATTTCAGATTTTGATCTGGACGATAGTGGCCACCGCGATGGCCGTGGAGAGTGCCCAGGTTCCGGAAGTCGACAGTGACGTCCAGGAACTGTTAAGACATCGCCGTGCGATCTGGGATAATATGCAATGGCCTTGGCTTTGGAATGAACCCACCACCGAGGCTTCTACTACGCCGCTATTTTGTCCGGAGGATTGGGTGTACAGTTCAATGCTCGGTAAATGTATAGAGGCGAATATGGTCTGTCAGGAAGGCATGGTGCCAAACTACTATCTCGGCAGGTGCGTCTTTATAGAAGAATACTTGATAGAATCGACCTCAACGAACGCTAATTTGTAAACCTAATGGGTGACAACTAATGCGCCAACTCCGGCAACAGCTTTATATCCCGGCGAAAACCAAAGTACTAATGTTGCTGCATAACGTTTCAGAACAACATTATTTAATATTATCTATATCGGCATTAAACTGCATTTTAATGAATCGCTTTCTAATATTGTGGAAAATCCTGGTGGGTTACTTAACATATTTGTTGTATATAATGTATTATGATTACTGATTCCGTTGTAAATTACTTATATTTAATAAAAATTGTATTATTTTGAATTTTAGTAATTTTATTGGTTTTATATAAATATGGTAGTCGTCGCATCACAGACATTTTTACTGTTCTTTATATTTTCGAGGTTTATGTTGACGGCTTTCGCCGATAAATAATGCAATTCAATGGCGCCGAACCTAATTTAAGAGGTGAGTATACCATCTAGCATTGGTGGTTTTTAATTATAAAATATTGTATAACTATACAATTAATACAAGAAGGAGCAATGGACATAATGTTACAAACAACGCAAACTCGTCAATTATCCTAGATTATCGAAGCGTACACTGCGTTTTACGAAAAATAAACGATACCTAATAAATTTCTAAATGTACAACATCTGGAACGAAGTTCGTATAAACATGTTTTGAAAGGCCGTAATATTTAAGATTTTCGTTAAAATGTGATTTAAACAAAAAAAATTATTAAAATTATTTAAATATTATATTACATTATGTTCCACTGACAACATTATTCTTACCGCTACAACAACTTTCATCAAACTGCTCAGGCAATTTACTTTTGTCTACATCATCTACAGTCTACACCATTAACTTTTATACTTTCTATATCAGTACTTGTAGGAAACACAAATTTTTTTTTTAGAAAAAAAATAATAGACTTGAATTAGTTGAATTATTTCGTTTCATTTTGATCAAATATACATCGGTAATACACTATAGTTACATATTACAAAATCGCAAAGTAACACGTCAGTAATATTTATCACGTACTAAATTATTCACTAAAAACGATTGATAACAACAACAGAAGCCCGAGAAAATATGTTAAAACTTCCATCGTTGTTCGCCGGTAGTACCATGAGATCAATAATATAATGTTATATCAATTATATATGAACTCAGCTTATTATAAAACCAGAACCACGATAAAGATATTGATCTGTAATCACAGACATATAAAAATGCAATCACAGTTTGTAACCGTGCGTGGTTTGTAATCTATATACGAATATTGTGAAAAATGATTACGAGTCAAAAAAAATATTTATTGATTATATTTATTTATTTGATTATTGTCACTAAATATCAGTCAAACAGGAAACTCAGGAAAAAAAAGGCCGTAAGGGATCCATTCTCCATATCCCCCCTCTCGTGAGAACGCCCATGTGTAGGTGAAAAGTTGGGAAGATAGAGGGGAAATTTAACTAATGTATATCTGTACGCAAATATCAATCATTTGCTAACGAAAAGCGATTCTGAACCGAATTCAGTTATGCGTGTTTGAAAGGCCGTAATATTTACGATTTGAAAATAATACACTTCGTAGATTTTCCGATTTAAAAAAGTTGAAAAATAAATGTTTTTCCGAAAACTCCGAAAATCTAACGTTAGGACAATAATTATTATTGTAACAATGTTATTATGTTAGTACCCATCATATTATTGTAATTGAGCTTTTATGAAACCAATCTATTCGAAAAACAGTATAATTATTAAACAGCTGTTGCACATGATTGTTTATGACTAATAATATTTGAACAACGGCGAGCGGCGATAGAGAATGATACACGCGATTACGGAGCGAGTGGAATGCGAATCGATTGTCCGCGTCTTCAGTACAAAAACAAAAGCAATAATCTAAGTCCCCAGTGTGACGAACAGCGCGTGCTGTCCGATGGACAACGCGTGGCCGCATCAGTTGATTCCACCGTCACAGTCCTACCAAAGAAACAGTACGCTTTTTTAGTAGAGCGCCCCGCGACAGTACTGTTCACCATGCGATCGTCCGTTTTCGTCTACGTGCTGGTGGTCACCGCGAAGGCCGTGGTCTACGCCCGGGTTTCGTACAACAGCACCGACGGTGTAGATGTATGATCGATGTACATAAATATGAAATTTTGTTAGTCACGGGTAATCTCCGAAACTACTGAATCGATCGATTTGTTTTATTTTTTTTTTTTTAATTGATAGAGAATATGTCGCGGCAAGGGCGGCGTGTACAGGGGAGCTTTGGGACTGCAGCCCCCCACGAGCTTCATAAGACGGAGTTCAGCCCCTCGCGGTTCTCATATTATATAAAAAAAAATTTCAAATTGTCATCAATTTTCCTGTTTAATTTCCCAATTCTCTGAATCCATCAGCAGGGGTTTCCTCCATATAACCTCCATTTAAAATTTGGTACTCGGTGTAATGACACTAGATTTCGAATTAAGTCTTTGGTACCAGGTTGAAGTTGAAATTTTAACTGACTGTGTGAAATATGATATTATTTATACTTCGAGAATTCCTATAATAACACAGGATTATCCTATCAAATTTTAACGTCTTCAATTTTCTGATTTCCGTCAACTCGAGATATTCCACTTTTAAGTTTAAGTAGAGGAATAGTTGTTAGCATCATTTATGTGTTAGCACAGCACGCGACGTTTTAACAGTGTTCCACCACTCTTCCGTTACCTAGACTTAAAAGTGAACTATCTCGTTAATAGACTGATACTCTATCTATTTATAAAATATTTACTACAGGTTATCATTTTAAAATCAAAAGTAGGTAGTGGTTTCACTCCTTAAAATAAGGGCCACAAAAAATAAATGTAATATAACATTTTAGAGATACTTATTTCTTAAATGATATAAAAAACAAATATCCAATATACCTGTTAGGTACATTAAATTGTTTGGATTATATATGATTATAAAATGATACTTTCAAACCATATAAAAGACAGTTGATCACAGAATTTTAAACATTATTTTATCGCCAATTATTAAATCCCAATCGGTGTTTATTAAATTCTTATAGATAACGGTATAACATATATAACGCATAATAAAAACTAGTCTGATGTGGATAAATTGCATCATATTTATTTATGTAAAAGACTAATAATAGGCCATATATTATATCAATCGTCATTACTGTTACAAAAACATATTATACCGAATGTATTGATGTGAAATTTACAATCAATAATTTATCGTTACATTGTTATACAATTAACGTGACAATTTAACAATTATTGTGCATTTTAATTATACACGGTGTTATATTATAATTGGACATACTGATGGATGGTTGATAATGTAATTTAACATGACGAGTTGAAATTTAAAAAAACTGTGTACTTATATGTTTTTATTATGATATAATTATATTATTTAGACGACATACTCGTATATTGTCGTGTATTGTCGGGTAGATCATAACGATTAATACGACGGCAATAAAATTGATGTCATGACGAAGCAAATGAAATTGCCGAATATTATTATCTGTTTTTCAAGAACAAATTAATTAAATAAAATGACGGGGTTATGTACAAAATGTGCGTAACACTCACAGCAGTCGCAAACATACACTGTGAATAATAATACTCGGTGCAACGTAATAGGTATTACAGTTATAATTATAGTTCTTAGAAGGAAAGGATTGTAAGGAATGAGTTCCATTGATTTAGTTCGGTATTTAAGAATTTATCGAGAACGGTTCCGTAAAGAAACGTATTGGAATTTCGTTCGTTTTTTGGAGGAACATAAACGATTTTT
The DNA here is from genome assembly GCA_902439185.1 of Cinara cedri. NCBI lineage: Eukaryota > Metazoa > Arthropoda > Insecta > Hemiptera > Aphididae > Cinara > Cinara cedri. Next base: position 1,044,570 of record CABPRJ010001907.1, on the reverse strand, counting down.
GTTCGTTCTTTTTTCCCTTAGAAATAATTTAAATCATTTTTAATTGTAATATGTTTAATTCATTTTTTTTAGAATTTTATTCGTGAAAAGTTTTTAATTTTTCTTTAGAAATCAAATTTATTTATTTATTAACCCTTTCATTCCGGGAATTAAATATTTTTTGTAAGGATTTTTTTTCAATATTACACTTTCCACTATATAAAATACCCAGTTACTAAGTATCTACTAAACTGCTTGTTGTTTAGCTTTAAACAATTTTGTAAAAACCTATTCTATAAAGTTGATTTATTCACAAAAATTATCTTTAATAATAATTATAAGGAAAAACAATATTGTGTTCAAAAAATGATAAAACGGTCAAACAATGAAAGTATTATGAAAGCTTGCCCAAACGATGTACCAGACATATTATTATTAATTATTTTTGTGAACAAATTATATCATTTGTACTTGAGCCTCTCCAATATTTAACCAAATAAATAAAATACAATTTAAGAGTTCATGTATAAATTCCGCCCAAACGATAAGCATAAACATAATTTCAATTTTTGAATTGGAGGTAGGGGAAGACAAATTTATTCCAAATGGAATTGTAGCAGGTTTCGCCCCGCACCCCAAACATCACTCTTTAGCGTATCTTTTGAAATCTTTCAAGACTTTTCAATAGCGATGGCAAAAATGAAAAACCACCAATTGACAATACTATAAAATAACATAGCATTATAATAATCAATTTTTAATCACAAATACAAATAGTAAACAGCGGATAACCACAGTGTGATGATATTTAGCTTACAGAAGCAGCTCTTGATACAGACTGTGACTCACGGTCTTAGATTATTGTTGTGGCTGCTGTTCGTTTAGATTTTAATGATGAACTAAACAAATAGTCTTATTAATTTTAAAAATTGCATACATTATATGTTTAACGATTATTAATTTATAATTAGTATGCAGTCAAAAAAAAACATACTTTTTGTTATAAACATCGTGCCCCATCTCCCAAATTGTGCTTATACTGTCCATATAATACATATACATGACATTATATAGGTACGCAATGCTCTATTGTAGTACCTAGTCAGTCAGTATATGTATATATGTAATATAATAATATTAACCGTACCGTAATTTTTTAAAGAGATAGTGAACAATTATTTGTATTAAACAATAGCTGGTAATGTTTTTGATAAATTATTTTAATCAAACATTCTAATTCAGTGTTACACAAATTACAAATAATGACCGATATATAGATAATCATTGCTCAGGTTTTAAGTACTTACCTAGGTTTTAATAGTTATACTTAAAACTATAATAGGTTATTCAAAACCATTCAAGTAATTACTGCACCATATTAAATACAAATTTAACAGACAACTTCTCTGAGCATTCTGTTTGGAATTTTCTTTGAAAAAAATAACTGATATTAGAGTTTAAACTTAACACTTTATAGTTACTATAGTGCCATAAAGTAATAGTTGTATTAGCAACGCTGAAATTTTCATGATTATCTCGCAGCACGTATGTGCAGTACAATGGGATATGGTAAATTTTAAAAAAAATTAGACAATCTTATACATAGTCATGATATTAACACAATATGAGTTAGTGACTTTGTGTAATCTCTTAGAAAATAGTATGATAGGAAGTTTGGAAAAAAAAAAAAGTTAATCATATTAGTTAAAAACAATAAAATATTATTAGTCTTTTAAGTCATGATACATTATTATTAAATAATATTCAATAAACAAATTAAAAATAATGGGTACTCATTATTCATAATAATTATTAAAATATTAATAGACGTCATGACCAACATAATATAATACATAATTTGTACTATAAAACAACCATATTGTTTTTGCTTTTACAGCATTTAATTGCATTCATTTATACAGCCCGTCTTTTTCAATAATTCGTAACGTGGTCATATTTTATTTTCTGAGCGCGTACGTAGATATTCATATTCTAACATTGTTTTTGTACGCCTAAGCAGCGGTGCATCTCTGCCTATAGTTTTTATTTATGTTAAGTGCACTTGTTCAAGTTCGAGTTCGATAAAATATTTTAAAAGTTCACAGTTCGGTCCGGGTTCGAATAAAAATGTGTAGGATCGTTTCGGTTCGGTTCGGCCTTAAAAATCAGGGTTCGTTACGTCTCTAATTCTATTCTATTCTAATATTATAATATAACATGTTTAATTAGTTATGATAGATGGAATAATATATGCACGTATATAATTATTAGACTTGACGCTGCAAAAACTGTACGAGGCGCACGTTATTATATCATGATACGCGTGAAACGAGTGTTTGAGGAAGGAATATCGCGATAACAATGCGAGTGTAGGAATTAAAATGTATCGTGTACTGCGAATAAACCTATAATAATGGGTGGCGGCTGCACAGTGTTATAATAAATTAAATTGCGTGCCCGTATCGTAATTGACCGAGTCCGAAAATCGGTATTTAATCGTCAGACCGCTTAAAATTAAAAAACAAAAAAAAAAAAAAACAACTTTACAACGGTCGAGATTGTCACGTATAGTATTATTATACCTAATATGTAATTACGACGGACGATAAGAGCGATGCGATGACGGGGCGAACTTAGTATGACTCGATTGTCAATGCAGGTCCAATAGAAATAATAAAAGAGTCCTAAAGTGTGTATGCTGCAAACGTTGTACCGTTCGTTATACAACACCCGTTCCAGATACAGCACAGATACCCGCGTCGCATTCCGGCTGAATAGTAACCCGTTTTTACTTTTTTCTATACAACGGTACCGTCGTCCGCCATGCAATTGCCGGTTTTGATCTCGGCGCTGGTTTTAACCGCGATCGTCGTGGAGAGCACGCCGATTTCGGTCAACGGCCAGCCGAGCAGACAGCCCAGGTCTTTGTTATGGCCTTGGAGCAAAAAAGACGATTTCGTGTCCGCCTCGTCCGAGGAGGAACCGACCATAGAGTCCACGATCGACCAGTCCGCAGAGCTCATAATCGAGCAGAGCGCAGAGTCCACGATCGACCAGTCCGCAGAGCTTATAATCGAGCAGAGCGCAGAACCCACGATCGACCAGACCGCAGAACCCACGATTAAACAGACCACGAAGCCAACGATCGACCAGACCGCGAAGTCAACGATCGACCAGACCGCGAAGCCAACGACCGACCAGACCGCGAAGTCAACGATCGACCAGACCGCGAAGTCAACGATCGACCAGACCGCGAAGCCAACGATCGACCAGACCGCGACGACCACGATCAATCCAAAACAATGAGGCGGCAATATTAAAAACCGATGCGACGACACACACACACACCCCGTTGTAACGTCGTAGGTTTTTTTTTTCACTTAATTAATTTGATTTTGTTGAGATGATGTTTTTTAATAAAGTCTTACGATTGCACGTATATATATATATATCTAATTATATATATATATATATATATTTGTATATGTTAAAAAAATACAATGCAATTAAATATTTTGTAGTTATTATCGTGCGGGCATTTTCAATAATATCTATTATTATTTATAAATCGCTATATTATTTAAGAACTATTGTTGTGGCTGAAAATTATGGTTGTAAATGTAACGTACGAATAAATAATAATAATATTGAACATAATATCATAATATCAATTAAATTCTTGATTTTTAATGACTTTTTTAAAGTTCAGAAAAAGTGCGCATAATTATGCAGCAGGCTATAATCGCATTCGCGCTAATCGATTATTATTATTATTACTATGACCCGGGTTCGGGACTTCAAGCATTTACTTATTATTTTGGATAACATAAAATCTAACAAAATAATCATGTCATGTTATAATGATCTCAGTTATGAAATTTGAAAGTGCTGATTTTTAGCTCATTCCGATTGTTTTAGACAAATTGCTATTTTCTAGTTTTTCTAATTATATTTGATTGTTTGCATATCTCTACTTAATTAAATCACGTACCACTGTCAACCTAAATACTTTAGTTAATTTCTGTTTTAGATTCTGAGAGAAGCGAAGGATCTAATGGTTTTACTATGATGTGTATTTTTTTATTATATTTTTCCATATGTAAACAACTTTACTCCTAGAAATCTTGCTCCAACCAAAACATGACAAAAGACAATTTTTTATTGCATTTGAACTCTAGTTGATACTTTAGGGAGATGATTTTTTTGAAATTTTCATTAACATTCGAGATAATGAGGAAAAATTGATTTTTTAGATTAAAAAACATTAAAAGTAGGTTTTCATTGGCAACCATTTTTGTTTATTTTTTTGTTTTTATTAAGTTTTTTTATTTTAATTCTCATATGTGCGCAAGGCTAAGACAAGGTATCATAGTGCGTGATGTTTTGCAGATAATATAGCTTTGATAGGAGAAAATCTGGAATAAGTTAATATTAGGCTTAAGGAATTGCGAGTAGCACTTGAAAGAAAGGGACTAAGGATAAGTAAAAGTAAAACAGAGTATGAGTCAGTGGTGGTTTGTAGTGGGCAATAGAAGAAATCGTCCCTCCCCTTAACTCTTTTTATATTACATATTACGTATATAAATACTTATAGAAATTAGAAATAATATTTTTTGATTGATTTATTGTTTAATTTTGATTATTTATTGTTATTATTATTTTTTTTTAGTTACATAACTTTGATAGTCATTTAAACTAAATATATGGGTTGTCAATTTTATTGTTATTCTGTTACACGGTCTTAAGAGATAAGGTTATAAATAATACAATAAAAACGACTAATATATTTTACTAAACAATTTCATTGGGAATTGGTAGTCATTAAAAACCTAAATTATATCTGATTTTTTTTTTGTGTGTGTTAGTAATTATTAAGACAAGATTATTATGAAGGGAAATTTTTGGAAAATCTGGCGCAAAAGTTTGAAATTTAAGTGCTATTCAAGTTATGGCGTCACCGACAAAATATTGATCCATTTTTATACATACAGATTAGTAATCGAGTTATTAATTTTATATCAATACATAAACTGTCGGTCTATACTCACATAAAGGTATAAAACGAACACCGTGCCCGTTTACGAGCGACAACTAGCTATGATACGGTACACCCGCTTTCCCGCTGCCGAGCGTCCTCATTTCTCGATAGGTTAGGTTATGCTTTACTCCCTTTGAAATCCACCAACCCCCCTTTTCAAAAACAAAATTCTTGATTGCGATATTTTTCGTATGCAAATCATGAAAAAATGTCATAACAGAACACTTTTAGTCCGCCAAACGTAGACTACCCACTTTCCACCTATTTGTTTTTATTTATTACCGACACGGTTGAAACCAAAAAGGAATATGGGTAAAAAAAAATAACTCAAAATTTGCACAAGTGGCGTTGCCTTGGTGTTGAGCGGGACAACTAGTATTTTAATATACCGTATACCAAATTATTAAATTTTTAACATACAATGAATTGTATTATTTATTCATTATTTTATTTTATTTACGACCATCAATCATTATTAAAATGCTACTGGGGATTTATTTTCCTAGTGTGAAGAATTTTTCTTCTATGTACAATAGATAAAATATAAATGGATAGGACATTCCCTTAGATCATATACGATATGATCTAAGGACATTCCTTTACCTATTAAGTGAGCGAATAGTAGTGATTATATTTATCAATTTATCATAATGGTAAATCAGCATATCAAACATATGTCAATGAACTAGAGACTATATATCGTCTTTCGTCAAGCAATAGTTTATTGTTGCTTACAGATATAAATGAAATAACCTTATGTATCCCACCTTCCCAAACTTCTCACCTACAACAGTGGCCGCTTCCATTCCCAGTATCAGCTCTTATTTCTATTATTATTGTATCTATATTATTATTATACCTATTCATAACATTGTAATTGCTTTTCACGTATTTTATACATCGTATATAACTTATTATTATTAATTTAAGTTCGACCTCTCACTTCCGCGCAGCCAATGACTTGGAAGTGGCTAACTACTGCAATTTTATTAATACATTATAATTTGTTATACTAGTTGGAAAATAAATAAATACTATTATTATTATTATTAATGGTTATAATAAGCGACTTCAGATACTAGTTTATGATAAACAACATTTTTATCAATTTGATTTGTGCTAATTTGTTTAACTATTGTAATTACCTATCTTAAACCTATTAATTTGCAACTGTTTTAAGTTATTGAGGAACTTATATGCATAAAATCTACTCATAAAGACCAATTGGAAAATTTGATAATATACAAAATATTGGACATAAAAATGTTTCACGAAATAAAAAAATAATGAATGAACAAACACTTTTTCATCAACAATCGTTTCGTAGCAGAGATATAGGTAAATTATATAACTTAATGTATCCTACCTTCTTTCTGAACTTTGATTTATTTTTTCTTCTAATTTTAGGAAATATGGTATCATTCTGATTTTTTTTTAGTTCTGAAAACTTACTTGATTTTCCATTATTATTTTATTATTGTTTTCAGTTTTCTTATAAGTGCTTAGTACCTACTATAATTGAAAAGTTTGTTTTAGTTACCATTTAGAATTTACCACATGCACGAATGTGTTTATAAATATTAAATTATATAATATTGACCTGACATGTTATAAGTAGGAACTTATGTTTTGTATGTGTGAATATGAATTCGACAAACATTGCAACGTACGTATAAACCTAAGTACTAAATCTAGTAAACCATGACTAGTTGAAATGGTTTTTTTTTTTTCACTTTGTTCTTAAAACTTTAATCAAACATTTAGATTATTAATGGGGAATAAATTGACGGGGGAACTAATTGACGCACGGTTATGCGATCTTATTGGTGGTTAAGTGTTTTCTTCCATGATTATATGTTTAAACCACGGGCTACCATATGGTTCAAAGCCGTTATCATTTGAATTTACGATATCAGACTATTGTCTATTTAATATTCACGTTATGAAATTTGTAATTTGAAAATGACAACAATTGGACGACAGAAAACAACTAAAACAAATATTCCGGAATTAATACTAAGAAGGAAAAAAGGTATATTAAATTGTATTTGTATATTATTTAAAATGTTTAATTCTACAGAACAATAAACAAAGTGTATATAGTGTATTATATCAATAAACTTATATATTCTTAAGTTGTTTCGGTATTACGTGAATAGATACCTATTTATTTCTTATTTAAATTGTTTTCCATCAAATTCTTTCTGGATACACAAAATCTTGATGTAGGTTCAAGTAAAGATATCAGCAAAATTAATTTTTAGTGACACTTCTTTGTTTATTAGTGTCAAACGGCTACACAATTATTTAATATTATTTATTTTTTACTTTAAAAAACTATTTACCTATTCATTCTATTTTTGAATATTTTCTCATATTGTTTTATAAAATTGTCTTTGTCAGATCAATAATTTTTTTTACTATGTACGACTGTGAAGACTTATTGTTTCTTTAGCTCTGTGTTCAATATTTACCTGTATATTAATAATATTTAAAATTAGATTTTTTTTTTTTTTTCATTTCAGTAGGTACCTAGTTGCATTTTTAAAATATATATAATAACTTATGGTAGTACATTAAAAAAAAAAAAACTTATTATTGTTTTAATATTTAATTTGTTATTTTAGGAACATTTCAATGTTGCCCTTCAACACAATGTCATTGCCTAACAGTATATATGACTATGAAAAATTGGAACTTTTGGGAAAAGGTGGTTTTGCAAGTGTTTATCGTGCTCAATGTCTCCGTACTGGTCATCAAGTGGCTATCAAGGAAATTGATGTTCGGATGATGAAAAAACAGAATATGATTGATCGTGTTCGACAAGAAGTAGAAATACATAATCAACTTAAACATCCATCTATATTAGAATTATATAAAGTTTTTCAAGATGACCATTATGTTTATTTAATTTTAGAACTTTGTCACAATGGTGAATTACTCCAGTATTTAAAACGCAATGGAAACAAATTATCAGAAATTGATGCTCGGCATATTTTAAAACAGGTGGTTGAAGGTCTTTTATATTTGCATAAACATAATATTGTTCATAGAGATCTGACTTTAACAAACTTATTGTTAACAAAGGACATGCGTGTAAAAATTGCTGATTTTGGTCTTGCTACTCAATTAAATTCTAGGGATGAAAAACATATGACAATGTGTGGAACCCCAAATTATATATCACCAGAAGTTGCTACTCGAAGTTCGCATGGTTTGGAAACTGATTTATGGGCATTGGGATGTTTATTGTATACTCTGTTAGTAGGACATCCTCCTTTTGATACTGATGCAATTAAAAATACGCTAACAAAAGTAGTCATGAGTGATTTTGCTTTGCCAAACTATTTATCAAATAAAGCTAAAGACTTAATAAGTTGTTTACTGATAAAAAATCCAAGAGACCGTATTGATTTACAAGGTGTGTTAAAACACGATTTTATGCAAGAAAATGGGCCTTCTATATGGTTTCACAAATCACACTTTACAGAAGATAGTGGTTTTAACACTATTTCATTTAATAAAGAAAAATGCAGTTCATCAACTGGATTACATTATATGCATTCTACTCATAATCCTTGTATTGCAGTAAATCAGCAAACAGAGAATTCTAATTTGAATTCATTATTAACTAGCCGAGGCTTTTTAGATATTAATAAACAAGAATATTGTACATCTGGTTTAAGTTTTTACAAACACTGTAATAATTCGAAAAATATTTATCGTAGAGCTCCATCACAACATTCTGAAAATAGGCAATTTATTATGTTTGATGATCAATTTGTACAGTCATTTAAAACTTTTCCTGAAACAAGTTCAGTAAATAAAATGGCTGATCGCTTAACCACGGCACGTTTACAAAAACATAGACATAAAACAAAAAATAAAGTATTAAGTATTTTAAATAATGGAGAAGTTTGTGTAGAGTTTATTAAAATGAAATTAAAATCTAATGAAGAACGTGTAGTAGAAGTATTTCGAATTTCACCTGATGGTCAGCAAATGGCTATATATAAACCAAACAAAGATAGAGGTGTACCATTACAAGAAGAACCTCCACCTACACCAAATAAAGGCGCTGATGATGTATTTAGTTACGAATCACTGCCTCGACATCATTGGAAAAAATATGCATATGCAGCTCAATTTGTTAAACTAATTGCTTCTAAGACAGCCAAAGTAGTTTTTTATAGTGATAAAGCTAAATGTCTTCTTATGGAAGACGGAAAAACATTTGAAGCACATTTTTATAATGGATCTATGGTATCTAGTATTGGAAATGGAGATATAAAAATAGTAGTTAATGGAAAATCAAAATCTTTCAACAGACCAGAATGTTTAGATGAAATCGAAAAAAATATTTATATTAATTTCAAAAAATACTATGAACACTGTTGTTTAGTTGAACAAACTTTATCGACTCTTGATACAAATACTAACAGCAGTGTTACAGTATTCCCAGTGACATTGGGAAGAAGACCTATAGCGATAGATGAATTTGACATACCAATTAATCGTAAGGTGATGAGTTCATCAATCAAATCTAACAAAATTTGTACAACTAATGGAGATGGCTCACAAGTACATCTTGATATAATTACTGGTAAAATAAAATGTGTAACCAATCAGGGAGTAGAAATGAACTTTGATCAAAAAAATAAACATCTCCTGCCTGAGTGGGCTAAAAGTTGTTTGAAAGAAATTCCACAATTAATTAAACCAAATGAACGAACAGCAGAAAACTGGAAATTACCTAATAGATGATTACGGTTAATTTTACATTAATATTTTTTATTTTGTATTAATAATTTTTATTTATTGGACGAATTATTTACCAAGTCTTCCATATTCTTAATTAGGTAATTTATTACCTAGTGTAAATTATGTCTATGTTAGACAGTAATACAATATTTGTAATTTTCATTGAAAATAACCATGTATTATATATTTTTATATATATATATATATATTATAGTATAAGTATTTTGATACTTGTTATTTTAGCATATAACTGATTTAAGAAAACCATATTAGTATTATAAAAACGAAAAATATTTGTTAAAATATATTGAATACATATATTTATTTTTGTATGTTATATAGCAATAATAAGCATAGTTTAATAAAAATGATATTATTTATAAATTTACCAATAATAATACAATTTGTGTATTATTAAATGCAAAATGTTTTATAATGATTTTAATTGTATGGTCTCAAGTTTAAAAAATGGGAAATATTCTAAAGAATTTATAACGAATGTAGCTGTGACAATTGCCATGATTATTACTGATATATAACTGTTACATTATCTCTTTGTATATTTTATATTATTTTATAAATCTAATATAATGGAGTGTTGCCTTTTTATGAACAGCAGTTTAAAATAACATTCCTATATAGTATACTTTGCATAATTATTTATAGGTGCAATAATCATCCATTTTTATAAATTTGTTTAAACTAATACTAAAATATAAAAATAATCCACATCTCATTGTCATCACGTCACATGTTCTGTGATATAATAAAAATAGAACATCTGCAGTTGTATATCAGGTTTTATTATTTTATTTATTATTCTTTAAATACATTTGGTGTTAAAATTTTTGATTTCCACCAACCGACCCATTGACGAGATATTTCACTTTTAGAATATAGAATAATGGAATTTTTAATATTGGTTCTTACTTGAAAACCTAAAATTGGTATCGCCACAGGATACTACTTAAATGTTGTGTAAAATCTATGTATTCAAAAATATCAACTTTAATTACACTTAAAAAACAGAATTTGAATATATTTAAAATTTAACAAAAAAAAATTAAATGAGCATGCTTAGTGAATCACCCGTAAATTATTATTTATCAATACTTACTATATATATTTAACCAAAATGTGTGTCATAAAAGTAAATAGAGAATGCTAATACAGTGGATTCCGCTTAATGTGAGCATGTTGGGACCAATTACATTTGCCCACATTAAACGGTGACTCATTTTAACTGAAATGGAATTCACTGTATATATACAATATACATCAATTAAAATTGATTACCTGCCTATGAAAACAATTTAATTTATTTACAAATAACTTTTTATTAATCATATTTCATATTGTAAACAAAAATTGTATTAGGTTAATTATACCAAACCTGTGCTGATAAGTTCATGCATTTGCATGTTTTGTGGTACATAGGAAAACATCCTAAGTGAAAAAACTGAAAACTATTCAAGCATTACTCCAGTTTTCCCACTAACAAACTTAAAATTGGAATATTTTGTCAACGAATTGACAGAAATTTGAAATTTAAATATTAAACTTAATTTTTAATATAGGTTGTTATTTGTTTTTAAAGTGATTTTATCCCCAAAAATAATGGAAATACAAAATTTTAGAGCTGCTTGTTTTATAAATTGTCCTAACAAAAATTAAACCTTTCTGAGATAATGAGTGTCTTATCGAGGACTTATAGTGATTAATCCTCATTTATCACACACGCGCAGATTGAAAAGTATACAGTCTTGCACTCTTGTACCATTATAAGTACGGGTACCTACATATATAATAATTTTTTTGAAGTTTATATTAGCTCAAATTTTGTATAAATTCAGGAAATAATTATTACTTATTTATTTTTCAGAACTTGTTTATAAAATCTTGGTATTTGTTTCCGTTTATTTGTATTATTGTACCTGTATACACAGATGCACTTACAGGAGAATAAGGTAGAGTTTCATATCCAGTGTTTATTTCAGATTTTCATCAATGGGGGGGGGGGTATTGTAAATTTCCAAGGGGGATGCTAGAAATTTTTAAACTTGGAGAAAAATTGAAAAAAATACGTTCAACAATAACTTTTTTTTTGTAACTCGTTAAAATACGGTTATTAATATAACATAATATTTTTAGTTTATGATTAGATGGTTTTACTATGATGTTTATTTTTTTTTTCTGATTGTAAAAAGCTTTTCTACCGGAAATATTATTCCAATTGAAAAATAACCAGAGATCAATTTTGTTCCTTTTAATACACAGCCACTAACAAAGAAGAATCCTATTTGATATCCAAAGTAATTTTCATAATAGGTAATTGGAAAAAACCAAAAATAAGTACGATGTTTTAAAATTACAACGCAACGATTTCATTATTTAAAATTTCTAAGATTATAGTTTTCTACCAGAAATATTTGACCAAGTTTCAAGAATAGCATATTTTCTGATTACAATTTTTGTCTAATTTGTGAGTAAGAAAGTTGTTTGATTTTCTGTATAGTTTTCTTAATAATTGCGAAAAACTAGGAGGGAAAAGAAGAAAATACGGTAAAGTGTACGGCGTGTTGATGTTAATGATTGCCTAATTTCTAATTTTTATCTCAAGATTATCGAGTAGAATATTTTACTGATTGTATTTTAGAAAATTATGTCTTCGAAAGCTCACAATATTCTCCGGAAATATGGGCCTAATTTACATATTTATTGGCGAGGACCACCAACAATATTATGAATCTTTCTATTCAAAATTCAAAAACCAATTCAGCCCATCCAAACATCAATTTATAAACGTTTTGTTAAATATAGGTACACTGTGAAACAAATAACAAAATTAGAATTATTCATATTATTAGTATAAGAAATGATATCAAAAATAAAGAAAAAGAAATCGGAGAACAAATATGCAGCTGTTGCAATTAAAGAAAATAACATGATTTAAATATGTATAATGTTTACCTATCACCAAAATTGTTTCCAAAAACTTTATAATTTTATCACCTTTATTCTTTATAATATATTTTTACCAATATTTTATTATACTCAAGTAACATTTAAATTATTCATTGTAGAATAAAATTTTTTTTATAAAACGTAATTTTAATGTTTTTTTTTTAAGTTTGACGAGATTCAGTTAGTATTAAAACATATACTCAATTAGTATATAGGTACCTAAAAACAAACCATGACTTAATTAGTTCTAAAAAGTTTTATTGGGATTTGGGACTCAGTTCGTATGCAGCTCATAACTCATTTCACATATCATATCATATGTAATATACGTAATAATGACCTACATTTTCAGGCGGCAGTATATATTTGTTTACGGGAGAATAATATCTCTCTGATCAGCTCTCTGAAATAAAAACTAGTCATATCTCACTTGACAATTTTTTTTAAATAATGCTTTATGAATTTCCTATACCTAATTATTGTCTTTTCCACTGATATTTGGAGATAACATTAAATACAAAGTTTAATTATTCTACTTTGTTATTCTATATCTAGATAGAAATTACGTTGTATTAACGTTGTTATTATTTGTATTAACAAATGTATTACTGGAAGATGTACCAAGTATTGTACCAATTTTTACCAGAAAATATGTTTAATGATTTTCACCTATAACTAATTATTTTAAAGTCCCTTATATCCCCAATTCATAGCTCTAAAATTTAAATTTGTCTTTTTTAATTGTTGTTTGGTTTCATATATTATTAATACAAATTGTTTGTGTGGCCTTACATCAAAAATACTGGTGACCCGACCTAAAGTATTTTTATAAATATATATGCGTTTAGCAATTGGCAATTACCTTTTATCTATGACAATTAGCAACCAAAAAATAATGAAATTAATTTGTTATTCACTGTAATAAAACTGTACAATTAGGTATAAACAATATTTTGAACGTAAATTTGACTTAATACTACTTATCTTCACAAACATTAATTATCAAATTTTATCATTGAAATATTAAATTCAGATTGTAAGATTATATACATAATAAGTTCTTATAATAAAAATAATTATTATAAACTGATAGAATTTTGTTTTCATTTGGCCGCCTTAACTAAACTAAAATATTGACATGGAACATTTAACTTTAATAGCTATAACTCACGGATGGTGGCCACACTGTAACAGTTTAGCGTTACCCCGTCATCGCCCGTACCGACGCTTGCGGCCATTTTCCCAAGCCGTCTAGCCATTTGCCGAACGCCCTGCTGTATCCATTACCGGAACTCTCAAAAAACTAAATTTTCTGTATCCCGTTTCTTCTGCAATCTTAATTTGTCTCCATTCTCCAAATTGTTCAGTCTCATCTCACTATTTTCAGCCTATTAGCTGATACGTTCCGTCGTCCAACTGACGACAGCATTTAACCATTGTAACAGACGTCTGAGATCAACAAGAAACTGTTAATCATGTCTGACGAACAACCGAAAGAACAGGCCAACGGCACCAACGACAACAATGGCGTCGAACAATCAAACCAAGAAGAGCAGGTCAAAGAAGATGATAGGTAACGTTTTGAACCGATTTGTTAAGTTTAGTGATTCGCAATTTAATTATGACTTCACTGACCTACAATTTACGCTGACTTCGAGGGCTAGGCAAATTAAAATTTGGTTGCCGCCAACGCCCGATTTGGATATAATTGTCTCTTTTGAAATTTTACTTTCATATTCTGTATAATGCCTTTTTTAAATTATTGTCCACAATGTTTAATGATTTTTCCGATTTTGCTATGTTATTTTTAGGTAGGTAGTTTATTACTGCTCAGTCCATATTTAAATAATGAATGTTTGTTATAGAAATGGGTTTGTTGTCCTTATAAAATTGGTATTATTAAATAAGTATGGTTTATCTTGTTCTATGTAAACATAGTAATTGGTGGAACAAACTTGAATTTTGTTATCATTACTATTAAAATTGTCTTTTTATTAACAATTTGACCACTCTGTTTTAATGTGTAATATATTTCCATGTGTGAATTTCTTAACCTAACCACCTTAAAGTTATTAATTACCCAATCCATCATTTTTACCCTTTTCTGATCTGTTATGCCTAAAAGATATGGCAATATTATTTGATAACATTCATGTAGGTAGTGTGAATTTTTATATTTCAGAATAAGTCAATGTTGGATTCATCCATTTAGGTATTCAGATATTTTTGATGAAGATACTATCTTGGTATCAAATTGTTTAATCTATTGATTCTATAAATTGTCAAAAAATTATCCCTTTTTTTTACCTATACCTTTATATAATATGTAACACATGTTCATAGTTTATATATCCTTTAAGTTAAAATATTATTCAATTAGATTTTTGCTACACTTCATGCTTTCTGTATGTGAACTGATAAATATCTCTATTGCTGCATACATGTATGATTTTTTAGAATATTTACTTAACATAGCTCACTTAAATTGCTAAAAATGTTTTGTTTGTGACACTTTTTTTTGTATGTTATGTAGTTTTTAAATAATCTATAAATCTACCCAATTGTATAACATAGCTATTTTAAAATAAAATAGTTTTACCATTTTGGAACATCAAGTGTAGCAAATCAAAAATTGCCTTATTTTTTCCCGTAATTATGATTTAATATTGTGTACATTATATATTAATATACAAAATATAATTTCATTATAATATAGATACTCCTAAGTATTACACAATTTAAAATTTTCTAAACTAATTATATTTGTGTATATTAATATATAAAAAAAGGTATTTTATATAGGTATAATATATATGCATAATACTTCTCATTATTATTACAGAAAACTCGTGCAAATTGTTTAATTCAGTATTAAATTAAACCAAAATATTCTTTACAATTTTTTTTTTAATTTAAATTTACTATGACCAATTCAACGAAAAAATGTTGTAAATATTGTGTAAAACTTTGTTACCTATTAAAAATACTTATAATACTTCAATTATTGACAGATTATAAGTAAGTATTGCTGTATTGGTCATAAAGAGACGCTACTATTGAATTAATTATTGTTTGATTCATTTTTATTAGAGCATAGCCTTTAATGTTGGTTTATAAGAGTTTTAAGTTTTAACTGAATTTGTAACTTACAATAAATTGGTTAGGATAATTAAATCAATTATTTATCATGTAACTTAAGTTAAATAACTTGTACATTTTTTGTTTGATTTTTTTTTTATTACTTATTAATAATGTTAACGTATAATGTTTATATTAATAATTGTGTTAACTTAATGAAGATCTTCAAATTGGCTTACCTACTTCTCAAGGGTTACAAATTCTTCTCAATGGGCTTCAAGATCCTTTACTTTGGATGCAAACAAACTATTTTAACTAAAATAACAATTTGTACAAGCAGAAAAGTTAATGTAAAATACTTTTCATGATAATCTGCGTCTCTTCAGGACCGTATAGGCATATGTATCGATTACCTTTCAACGTGGTGTATAAATATGCGCAGGTGACGATCATGTCATTCATTGAAGAACGGATGTTTTAATAATGGACACATTGTACAACAGGTATACGTTTGACACCGGCTGACTGTTTTTAATGCGGCGGCTGATGCAGTATCATCACCTACCAAATGGTAGGAATCATTAAGTATTAAACAATAAATAAATGGAGAATGAACTGTATAAATAAATTTAATAATGAATTTAAAAAAAATTAACTGCATCGAGTTTCAGTAAAAACTGTTTTAGAGTAAATATTATATTGAAGTTCAAGAAAAAAACATTTATGCAATTTATTATGTTACAGTTCTCGTCACTAAATTATAGACACATTGATTCATTGCAGAATTTGTTGGCCTAAGATTTTGTTTTGAACGACAATTTATGGCCTGCTTGTGTAGTATTTTAAATAAATAAATTTAAAAAAATTTGTTCTGATGTAATTCTAATAAAATTTTGTATTCTGAATTTATATAATTAAGTTAAAATATATATGGATATATCAATTCATTTATTCTTTTTCTATTTTTTTTTTTTTTTATTTTTTTATTTTTTTTTTTAATTTTATTTTTTTATTTTTTGTAGGTTCCTCATTCTCCTAATAATTTTATTATTTTAAAGATTGTGTGTTTGCAAATTGGCAAACAAGCAATGTTTGGTTATGGGAATTAAAAATTAATATTAAGTAAAAAATCCAAGAAATAAGTATAAAATATAAAAAAAAACTTGAAATTATACTGTTGACTGTAAAAAAATTGATATTAATATTAATATCTTGAGTAAAAAAATATTAATAGTATCTAAAACGTTTAGATTACTAGGATTCTATAATTGTTTTTCATAATTTAATTTTAATAATGGTTAATAAAAATTTATCCATTGATTTTTTATTTTGGATTTTTTACATTTTAGTTTAAGAATTTCTAATAGCTGTGAATTTGTTTTAAGACTAAATGTAAATTATTAATTTTGTGTATTTTTTTCTCGATATTTCTCTTAAATCCTACTTGTTGAATTAGCTATCAGTACAAAAATACAGCTATGAGAAATATAATAATTGTATAGAGCTTTCAAATACAATTCATGATGTTGAAATATATTTGAAAGTTCTTAAATCATAAAAGTCCTTTTTATTCTTGTCCTTGAGTATTCCACAACATTTTTTTTGTCTTTACTAGGTACCTATCTTATAACTATTTTACATATATTTATGACTAGGTTGTAGGTTGATTATACAATTAATTGATGTACTTTGTTAATTAAAAACATTTTATGGGAAATAAATCAAATTTAATAATTTAAGGTTGAAAACAGTGTTTTATATATTGGTCTGAAATTAAATTTTAAAAAATATATATTTTGATATCAATTAGTAATTGTTCTTGTTTTTTTTTTTTTTTTTTGTTTTTTTGTTTTTTTATACTTATACCTATATAAATAATTATATTACTATTATTACTATTATTATAATTATGATTATTACTGCTAATAAAAAGTTGCTATGCGTCTATGCTATATAATATCTTATATTGGGGAAAATAAATGTGAATTCTTGTACGGGTTTGGATTAATTTTATTTTTTATGAACAGCGCAATCTTTGTCTTATATTCCTTATCTTGATTATATCCCATTTATAATCTACTTAAAAAAAAATTATTTTACTATTTTATCTAATTTAAATTATTTAATTTTAGGAAATTATTTGTTGGCGGCTTGAGTTGGGAAACTACAGAAAGTGAGTTGATTTTTCATATCATTAGTTTAACTTAATATTTCACTTTGTGGAGATTAAGAAATAAAAAGTCAATTAATTACGTTATTATTTTTGTTTATATAGAAAATATGTAAAGATTGATTATTGATAAATAATTTAATTAATTATAATATTAGCCAGTGGTTATTATTTTTGTAGGCAGTATGATAAATTAGAATGTGTACCTGCCTCTATTGTTTTTATTATAGACAAGCCATAAGGTTAAATAAGAAAATATTTTTTTAAAATATGTTGACAATTTAATATCTCTTTGATAAAACATTTATTATCTATTATTTTTGAAATAATTTTTTTTTTTGAACAATTTATATAAAAAAAATGGCTCTACAATTTTATTTTACAGTTATTTTTTACTTTTCTTATTTCTGAATGTTAAATAACTGTATCAGCTTTTTGATTTTCAAAGAACGACTTGCATTAAAATTATATAAATTAATGATATGTTATTTAAAATACACTTTAGTTTTGACATTTTTTTTTATAATTATTTTGTCTAATATACATTTCTAGATTTTTAAATAAAAGTGAAAAAAAATTAATTGTTTTATATTATTACATTTTTTTTTTTTTTTTTTAACAGAGGAATTAAAAGAACATTTTGTTCAATATGGAGAAATTACAAACATAAGCCTGAAAACAGACCCTGCAACTGGACGTTCAAGAGGGTTTGCTTTTATCATTTTTAAGTCTGTTGATGGATTGAATAATGTAATTTGTTGTAATAATTTGATATTTATATATATGTATAAAATATTTTAATTTGGATGTAGGCTTTTGCTGCTGGTGACCATGTGATTAATGGAAAGAAGATTGATCCTAAAAAGGCAAAGGCCAAACAAGAGAAAGTGTTTGTTGGTGGATTGCCATCTGATGTTACCAATGATGAAATCAAAGATTTTTTTGGAAAATGGGGTGTTATAGTTAACTTGGAAGTTCCCTTTGATAAAATGAAAAACCAACGCAAAGGCTATTGTTTTATTACATACGAATCTAGTGATAAGGTACAAGATCTATTCAAAACTGCAAAACAAACTATTAAGGGCAAAGAAGTAAGTATTTATTGTTCCGTTTTTTCTTATTTCAAATTCTTCATAATCTTTATATTATAGGTAGATGTTAAAAAAGCAGCACCCAAGCCTGCCAATCCGTATGCTAATCCAAAAACCATGAGAGGTCGTGGAGCTGCTCGTGGAGGTAAATTGAGTTGCATTATTTCTTACCAATAGTAATTCAAATTTGCTTTTTATTAAAATTCTAAGTAATTCCAACTAAAAAATTAAAAACATTTAATTTTTTTTATGAACTGTTGTTAAATACAAGAAAGGAAATTCTTAGTTTTATTTTGTTCAAAATTACTTTGGTGTTTATATTATTTTAATAAAACATTTTATGCATATATTTTAGATATATTTTCACAAAATATCTTAATATTTTTTTAATAGCTGTTGCTAAAATTGTTTGATACGTTTTAATATTTTTAAAAAAACCAAAGTTCAACAAACAAATTATTCTTTTTTTGTATTTAACAATTTATTATTCTACATTTTTTATTTTATTTTTTTCAATGCCTGCATTTATTTCTGTAGCTTAAAAATATGTGATTATTTTGGCTTTATTTTTCAAAATAATCTAGTAGCTTAAGATAGTTGGCTATTGATCAATATTACATAATTTGGCTTATATTGGTAAACTATCAGTTTCTTCACTTAATATATATGTTATAACTTATTTTTTACAAAAAAAAATGACTTCATATAATATATTCTATTGAATTTAATTAATTCAAATTTGGTGTCTTTATTTTGGATTATATTAATTTAGTATCTGAAAATAAATTATTTTAATTTGTATTGCGTCCCTGGTTTATCATTTGGTATAAAGAATTAAAATGGAATACTAGTTTGCATTCAATAGGTATTATAATAGTAAAACAGCTAAAAGTAATATAATTTTCAGAAGAAGTCATTATTACAGAATTGAAAGGTAAGTGAAACGATGGAATAATTTTATAGAACCGAGTAACCACATTTTTGGAACTTAGTGCGTTTGTATGTGATACTAAAAGTTAAAATGTTTTTTTTTAATTATAAAATCATGTGTGCTTATATTTTTGTAATTCTAAGATTATTTTTTTGTATCATCATACTCTTAATTAGCGCCCCCGAGCAGCCACTGCCAACGATAATTTCTTTCAATCTATTTCTGGCGTAATTTTCTCTACATCTTCTTCACTCTATTTTCCCACCTTAATCTCGGTCTTATTTATGCAATAAAATTATTTTGTTATTTTAACTGAGCATAAACTTCTCCTAGAAAAATTAATTTACCTGGGTCGCAATACATTAATTTTAAGGAACACAATTATTTAGTTTCTTCAAATGTTTATAACCATGCACAATTTTACTGCATATTCATTTTTATTTATGCTTCAGCTTTCAATTTAATTATTGAATGATTAAGACTTAATAAAGAAACATAAAAACATCAAGCAACTATTTTATATCATTTTAGTTATGTTGAAAATATAACCATTTCACGGGAATATATTTGTTTTCATATATGTATAGTATTAATATGTTATGCTGAAACAAAAGGTTTAAATCAAATTTTGTTTGGGAAAAATAATTATTCTTTTTTAAAACAATTTTTGGAAATTAAAAACATTGGTTTTTAATGGGTATTCAATTTTTATCTCAATTAAACTAAAAAATTGCCTAATATTCTTTAAAATAAAATTATTTTTTTAACCTTTTTTGTTTCAGCATATGGGCCGTATGCTGCACCATACGGGACATATGGAGGTAAGATTAATTTTCTTTAGAAAATTATATAAATTCATATTTTGTATTAAATATTTAAAACTAATTCATACTAAAATAACTAATTTTTTATTAGTTCAAATTAATTAAGGAAATTGTATTTATAATTTCTTTATATTATACTCTATTAATATAGAGTATTATTAATACTCTATTAATATTTTATTTTTCGAATACTGATATACTGTATACAAATACTGAATATTGATCATATGCTTGTTTATCATCTCTGGGTTTTTTGTATTGTGTTTGTTACAGTGTTGTTTTAGATTACATTTAAGGATTTTTATAAAAATTCAATAATTTAATATATAACATTATTGATGATTAACTAATGTCAATATATTAATATATTAATTAGTTCTGCTACTGAATATAAATCTAAGATATAATATGAACTAATAATTTTGCAACAAATAGTTTATATTTTAAATAAGTTTTTATTTTTATGATGACAGATAATTTAGTCAGTTCTGCTACTGAGTGTTAATTGAAGATAATATTATTCTGAAATTATTTTTCCATAATTGATTTTTATACTTATGATGAATTATTATTTGTCAGTTCTGCTACTGAGTATTAATTGAAGATAATGATATTCTGAAATTATTTTGCAGCTTCAGGTTTATTATTTTTATGATGAATTATTTTGTCAGTTCTGCTACTGAATATAAATTGAAGATAATATTATTCTGAAATTATTTTTCCATAATTGATTTATACTTAAATTAATTTTTATACTTATGATGAATTATTATTTGTCAGTTCTGCTACTGAGTGTTAATTGAAGATAATGATATTCTGAAATTATTTTGCAGCTTCAGGTTTATTATTTTTATGATGAATTATTATTTTGTCAGTTCTGCTACTGAATATAAATTGAAGATAATGATATTCTGATAAAATAAATTTGTTTTGTTTACATTAATGATGAATTATTGTTTGTCAGTTCTGCTACTGAGTATTAATTGAAGATAATGATATTCTGAAATAATGTATTGCTTGGTTAGTGATTCCTAATGAGAAATGTCTGTTTTTAGCAGTGCTGTACCTAGTGAAATCGGCCCCCGGTGCCAGAATATTTTACCGATTAACTAAAAAAAAATATCTAACCAGTTTGTAGAGTGTTTGTACATGCGTCTTTTATGTTAACATTTTCATTAATGGACTGTTCTCATAGCGTAAAAAACATAGTATTGTGTGGGCCACCTGAATAATTATGAAATTCTCATGTACTATAGTTTTTAAAATCTATAAATAACATGTAATTTTAAAAGGATCATTTAGTTCTGCTACTAAATTTAGTTAAAGTTGTCTTTTATAATATAGTTACTAATGCAATTTAAAATAACTGTTTTTTTCTCCTAAATATTTTTGAAGCTATTTTAAGATTTAAATTCTATAATTTTTAATACGATAATAATTGTTTACAGCATACCCTCCCCAAGGATATGACTATTATGGAGGAGCTGCTTACCCCGGTTATGAAGCTGACTATTATGGTAGTTATGGATATGCAGGATATGGTAAGAATTAAAATAAAGTAATTGAAAAACAATATGGGTAAATGTACATAATAGAGTAAAACCTCATGGTTCCTTCTTTGATAGGAATGCTAAATACTACCATTTACCTGTCAGCTGTATATAATTTAATTATTGCTAAACAAATAAATTGCTAATCATTTAACTGATTAACATTTATAGGTGTATAAACTGATTATTTTAATTTTCTTTTTTTTAGACTACGGATATGGTTATGAAGCACCACCAGCTCCTGTTTCTGCTACTAGAGGCCGAGGTAATATATAAATAAATTAATAAATTCCGATTAACTATCAAATAATTAATATTCTACTTATTTTACAGCTGCGTTTAATGGTGCAGGTAAAACCAGAGGAGCATCTCGAGGATCTGGCGCTAGACATGCTCCATATTAAACATTTTTCTACTAAAGTTTCTCCCTTATTTTGTGTGTGTTTGTATGTGTGCGTGTATACACTATAAAATGACATTATCTTTTTATATAAAAAAATCATTTTCCTTGATGACAATAATGGACTTGTAAAAATAATAGAATGACACTTTTCTCTATTTAGTGATTTATGTTGGAAACATAATAAATATAATGTACAAATAAAATACTAAAAATTATAATTATTTATTTAAGCACAAATATAATTTTTAGTAAATTTAATATACATTTTTTCTACTTCTTAGGTTAGTATTATATTTTTATTTTCCAATGAATAAAAAGTAATTACATTTTTAAAGACTGCACATTTCGTGCATATATACTAGTTTGTTTTGGTTTACCTTGTATGTTTTTATATGATAAATTTAATTGAGTGTTTGATTTTTTTTTTTTATATATAATATGTTTATCTTTTTATAGGATCTTATTAAAGATCATAAAATTCTTTTAAATTACAAATAGATATAGATATGATTGTCCCATTAGAAGTTTTTATGTATTTATTTATTTATAAATTAGATAATAAACTGGTATTCATGATATATTTTATTTATGAATATTCGATACTGATTAGCTACTTTAATTAATAACCTTTATATAATATATAAGATCACTAAACTAGACTTAGTTTGGTGGATGATATTTTAGTGAATTTAAAAAAAAAAAACTGTCAAATTAACTTTGCATAGTTAAATTTGTGTATTGATTGTTTTATTATTAAAATCGACTTATGTTTGTCAATTTATCCATAACTAGTTAAAATGTCTAATTACGAAATAGTATTGATTCAATTATGAAGATTTGACAATTTAGTTGAAAACAAACACTTTTGATTTAATCTAAAATAAAATATAGGTTTTCATATTATACCAATCATAATATATGTATTATACTTTTTTGTAACAAGGCGTTTTCATAATATAAAAATTACGTTGCAATATTATATTCATAAACTTGATTTTTTTCTAAATATATACATAAATAAAGATTTTAATTTGTACGGTATTTTCCTGTTTTTTTTTTTTTTTTTTTTAAGTAGTCAATATTATAATTGAAGTAATTAAATGTTAAATCTATTTTGAATAATTTTTGATTATTTTGTTTTAACAAAAACTACATTTAAAAAAAAAATTGACAGTTATTTTGATGAAAATGTCAGGAATAAACAATTTGTTTTTATTTTGGAATTAAAAATAGAAAGCTTGTAAATATCAATGTAGTTTAACTACTTTGATAAATATACTCTTACATTTTAATAACTATTATTAAAATTATGAGTCAAGTAATTAATTTTATTTTGATGGAGAAAATGCACTTTTTTGTTTGAATGGTGATTCATGTATTATTTTAAAGTAGGTATATTTGTTAAAAGTGTCAATTTGTTTTTATATTATAGCGTGGACACTGATGTAATTAAATAAGTAAAATTTAAGATAGCTTAAAAAAAAAATTGCTGTTAAGTATATGTCTGGAATGTTAATTTATATATATGATATGAAGTAAATGTTGAATACTATCATAAAAGATAAATTTATCAATGATACAGTAGGTACTTAATAACAATAATTGAATATTGTAAATCTATGACTGCAAAATATGTATTTACTGTTTTTTTACTATTGTAAAATGTTTTGTAATCGTTGTCTTAAATCTTTTAATTATTAATTGTTTAAACTTGAAATAGCTGACATTTTAACATTGCCATTTAATATAAATAAATTGATCAAGGACATAGGTTAGGCTATATGCACAGGATCGATGAATTAGTTTTCATCTATTCTGTGGTATATGTATAGACGATTGTAAGTTGTAACATTTTATCTATTCTATGGGTATAATATGTTTTATAACCGTTTTGGGTTTGCGACTGCGTACACGCGTGACAAAATTCATATATTATGCGTTGCATCTTACGCATGTTAAAAAAATAATTTCGTGTCCTTGGCGGACATATGTGCATTACCACCACACGTGTCCTCCAAAGAGAATGCATTTTGAAATACCGTGGTAGCGGCATGCTGACAACTGTTCAGTATCGCGGTTCGCCGGTGTGCGCTGCTACTGCTACGGATATTCCAGCGGCCATTTTTTTTGTTTACGAGACGCTATCTCGTCCCATGTCTTTTCTGTGTAGCGTCTTCTCATCCTCTAAAATTCGCTCTCGTTCCTATTTTTAGACGCGTACATTTTTACTTAAATATTATTATTTTATATTGTTAGAATATAGTTTATTTTTTCACGTTTTAAGAACTATTTTAAGCGTTTAGTGTTAATATTCTGTTAAGCGGAAGTATAAACGTACGAATCGAGATGGCAGACAACCAACAGCAAAACGGGTCGCAACAATTTGAAAACATAGATGGACAGCATCAGCTAAACGGCACCGCCGACAGTTCCAGCATGAACAATGATTCTGGACAGTTTGAATGCGTCCGAGACGACGATAGGTCAGGAAAAAAAAAAATTGTCATTGTTTATCATTGTGTAAATCGCCGTTTCGCCCCGTGTCTGTTGATACGCCTTCGGTGCATGCTGACGACACGGGGCTAACCAGTTATTTAAAAAAAAAAAAAAATTAGCCATTCAAATAACAAATGGTCCTCATTTTATGTCGAGTGACAGAGTCCCGACAATTGTCGATCATTATTATTCCCTGTGAAATCGTGTTTTAATGGCGTATTCAATAATATTAGGTTAGGATCCGAGTGCATCGTTCCGATAATAGCATTATTATTCAGAAAAATAAGTTACAATGAGTTTACTTTTATGTTTTCACGTTTGGCATTTAAAATAACTTTCGAATCATCAGTGATGATGGTTATCGTCATGATAACCTTTGTTGTAAACACATTAAAAATACATTTACAGTTTCCCGCACATTCTATGCTCTCCTAATTTTCTACTAATTTATTATTTCTATTGTTATAATGTTACAGAAAAATATTTGTCGGAGGACTCAAAGGAGAGACGACAGAAAGTAAGTGTCCAAAAATGATTGTTTTATATAATAAAAAAAATCAAGGGTAGCTTTTTTTTTTTTACATTTTAGAAGATTTAAGCGAACACTTTGGTCAATTTGGAGAAATTGAAAATATTAATGTAAAAGTAGATGCTGCCACAGGTCGAGCGAGAGGGTTCGCTTTCATTGTATACAAAACTATGGAAGGCCTAGATAATGTTAGTATAACATTTTATTCTTAATAAAAAGGATTGTGTAAGTAATTCTTTATTATAAATATAGTTAAACCCCCTTTCAGATTTCTTCGTATATATTTTTGAATACATGCTGATCAGAGTTTTGCAATCTGAATTTACTTTAAAAACTAGACTTAATAATACAATGCAAGTGAAAAATAATAATTGACACAGTTTTTTGAAACCTAGAAAAAATTATAAATATAAACAATGGTGTTATGGTAGTTTGGCAAAAACTATTATTAAAGAAATTATAGCTATTGAAATTTTTTCATTTGTATGGTTTTTCAAGTTCTACATGGCTCTTGAAGTAAGCGAAAGGAAGTAGTGAAGTTCAGGTTTACATTTAAGACACTATCCTCTTTGCAATAGTATTAGGTTGAAATTTAGGTTAGATAAGTGAGATGTTTATCCATATCCTAAATTGTTTGTTCTGCATATTATGTATCTATAGTAAAATACAGTTCAAAATAATAAAACTTAAAATAATGGTTTCCATTAACAAATTCAAATATTTTTTAAATCAGCTTTGAAAAACACAACTTATTGAACTAAGAAAAACTTTCATACCTACAAATTATTGGTGTTAGTTGGCAAAAAAAAAAATTATGGAATTTGAGTGCTAAGTAACCTCGTTTCTAATTGTAACCATAAGTAAATTAGTCGCACTTACAAGATGTGCAATGCATTTCTAAGGAAGTATTGGTATGAGGTGTATGGTTTATTGTATGATGCTTTTTAGTAGTTTCAAATTTATAGTATCAGTTGTTACTGTTTAATATTTAATTTATTATTTATTACTTATTACTCTATATTATGTATTTTTACTAACTGTATTAGTGACCAGGGTCTAGTATTCGAAAATAGAGCCCCGTTATATACTTTACATAATTTGTGTCCTACAATAATGTTTATTTTTTTTATATATAAAAAAAATATTGTCCTTTGCCCCTGGATTTATTGTTCTACTCTATTTACAATATGTGTCAGTATAATAATTTAAAAATCATACAACTATACTGTATTTATGCAAATTTGGTTTAGTTGTAAGTTTTTTCTTTAATATTTAATAGGGAAACAATACTCTGTAGTAATTATAATATTATATATATATATATAGTTTTTTTTTTTTTTAATTTGTTTACTTATTATTTTTATTTAGGCTTTGGCATGTACTAATCATGTTATTAATGACAAGAAAATTGACCCCAAGAAAGCCAAAGCGCGGCATGTAAAATTATTTGTTGGGGGATTGTCTCCTGATCTTACTGATGATGATATTAAAGATTATTTTAAACGTTTCGCTCCCCTTGTAAATGCTGAAATGCCATTTGATAAGGTTAAAAACCAACGAAAAGGTTTTTGTTTTGTCACATTTGATTGTATGCAGGCAGTTACTGAAATATTGAAAACGCCAAAACATGTGATCAATGGCAAACAAGTAATTAATTGATTAAGAATCTATGAAAATGGCTAAACATATTTTATTATTTTATTGTTATTTATTAGGTTGATGTAAAAAAAGCAGCATTAAAAGTTGAGCCTTATGGAATGATGCCAGGTGCAACAGGACCAATGAGAGGAATGCGAGGAAATCTTAGGGGCCGAGGAAGTAGAGGAGGTAGGGTTTTGTAAATTTATATTCTGTTTTTTTTTTTTTTTTTTTTTTTTTTTTTTTAAACATTCATAATATAATCATAATAAATAACAGGTTTCCTACCACAATCTGGATATGCCCCTGGTGCTCCTGGTTACGGCTATGGAGGTAAATTAATTTTTATTTTATATTATACACTATTAGGATTCTCAATCAATTTTCTGAATATCAAAGTGGTTTTTCTATATTGTATCATATCGAAAAACTATAACACTATCGATCAATATTCGCATATACTGTAGTGAAAAATTAAAATAAATGTTTAATTTTATAATTAACCACTAAACAAATAGTAATATTTGTTAGTTGATCTGTACAGCTTTGCCGATGCACGGTATTGAAGGAAAACAAATATTAATAACCATTTTTTTTTCATCTGTATCATCAAGAAGACATAAAAAAAATACATATTGATCTATTCTTTATTTCTGTATTTACATTTTCTATTCCTTTGCTTCACAATTTATAGACCTCTGTACACTATTATAAAAATTAGGTTATGTTAATCTGTGTATTAACATATTCTGTATATGAAATTCCAACAATAAAAATCTAAAAATACTTATATACTATTAAAATTTTGATTTAAAAAAAAATCTTTGAGATGAAATACATTTGAGAGCCCATTAATAAATTGTATTAACTCATAAATTTATATATTTATATTTTTTAATCTATTATTTCAGGATTTGATTATTATAACCAATATAGTGGATATAATCCAGATTATAGTTACAGTTATGGCTATCCAAGTTATGGTGCTGGTGCCGGAGCCGGTTAGTATGATTGTTTATAATTTTAATACCTAGGTTATTCATGAAATAAATTTATATTACTTAAAGATTACCAGTACGGAGGCTATGAACCACCTACGCCACGCGGTGTTCATGGAAATCGTGGAGGAAAAGGTAAATGATAGCCATTGATTAAATTTCAAAATTATTGAACATATGTAAAATAAAATTATACTTTTTGAGAATTAATAATTTTATACTAGATATATGTTTGTTATTTTTATCATTAAAAATTCATATTTCGTAATTATCTACTCTCTGTATTATTTATTTAATTTATTTGATATATAATCAATGTTATTATACAATGAAATTGTTTATTGAATCATTTAAATACCATATCAAATGGGTTGTGTAATAAAAGGCATCAAAACATATTACAAATTTACAGATGTAACTTTCAATATTTATTTTTAATACATGATTCCTAAATCAATGATTTAGTGGTTTTAACTGTTTTAGGGAAAGTAAAAAAATAAAAAAACATTTTTGTATTCTATATTTAAAGACAATAAGTGTTTTCAAGTAATGGGATATTTCTTGTTTTTATTTTAATGACTGTTTTGAAATAATTATATTAACTTGCTTGATGGGGTTTGAAAAAAAAAACCATTTGTATTGTATATATCATTTTAATTAATTGAACTTTACTAATGTTCTGTTATTGATAAGAATTGAATTTGAATAAAAATTATTATTAATCTTAAAAATAAATGTATTTTATTAGATTTTCCTCAAAGAAAACCTGTCAAGACGTCTGCTTAAATGCCTATTGCCGAGCCATTTACACAGTCATCATATGCCATACTGTTTTGCGTGAGCAGTATTGTTGATTTCGTTTTGCTTATGTACAATAATATATAAATAAAAAGTTAAATAAAAAAAAAAATTATAAAAATTGGATCCTTTGGCTAAAGTGTATAAATACTTGGACTAACGTCTATCAGGGTCTAACATATAATGATGTGTATGTATTGTATGTACATAATAGAATGCCTACAACTTGATGTATATCTCAATTTTTTTGTGTAATTTTTTTTATTTATTTATATTTTGTACTTTTTTTTTTTTTTAATACAAAATAAGTCCATAGAATTATTTTTTCAATAGGGTGTGCACATGTTTATCCTTCCTGTACTTTTTGTGAACAGTTTATATTTTTTTATTACTGTACATTTAAAGAAGGATGTATTAACATTAGATTATAATAATATAATTTTTCAATTTTTGGCAGAATTATTACACTACTAATATACTTTATATATAAAACAATTAAAACAAAAAAAAAAAAAATTGAATAAATTGTGTAATTTTTAAATTTAATTAATTCATTTAATGAAAGTTTTGCGGTCATATTAGACTTTACAATAAACAAACATTATATGCTAAAACTGAATTTGTATTCATTGTTGACCAGTAATACTCTGTTCTCCATTTTTTTTTTTTTTTTTTTTGACAAATTCATATATTCCCTTCAGTCCATCATCTATTCCATTTTTTCCAGGATACCTTTCAATTCGTTCTCTGTAATCTATTTGATGGAATAAGGTACAAATAATAATGTTAAATAATTAAAATCATATTACCTCTATTTTTATCAAGTTTGTTTTTATTGTAGATATTTTCTTTTTAAATTGATCAACATATATTTTCAACTGTTTGGATTTCTGATTGGATATTTGTATAGAACTATCACCTATTTATTTTTAATGACCGTTAATCATTTTTATAATATATACCTACTAATATAATGAATATATAAAGAAGACGTTCCATCTGAATGTTGATGCACAGTTAGTGCATATTAGTTACACAGTTTACATGTTAACCACTTGCATAAAATAAAAGCTGTCGTAGAATAATGGGGACAGGTGCAACCATTATTATAGGTAATTTAATGTATATCAGTTGATAGTGTAATTGCTTTGTCAACAATATATTATACATCATGTTATTGTACTTATTTTCCCGGATTTCCCATTTATTGAGAAAACTAGAAGGGACTCCAAATGGAACAGTCTTTATGGTATATAGACGATATAGTAAGATGTAACATACCTTTTAATTGTTCTTTGTGAATAGGTCTTAAACCATATATCTCATGATTAGATTTCCCATTGAATATGTCCATAATTACTAAATGTTAAAAATTGAAATATTTAATTAGGTATATTTAATAAGAACCATCCAACTCAAACAATTATCTTTGGTTTAAATTATAGTACTCACATACTATGACAAAAACTAATTCACTAATTACAGTGATTTTTAATATTGCGCGTGATGTTTCGGATTCGTTTGCCGCAGTCATATATTTTAATACGCGGAAATATTTTTAGGTTTTTGGTAATTTAGTTTGACTGCTAATGAACTAATCAAATGTAACTTATAATCTTTTTATTCATATAATTGTGTCACATTTTGGTTTATTATAAAAAAAAAAATAACTGTTATATT
This sequence comes from Cinara cedri, assembly GCA_902439185.1. Taxonomy (NCBI): domain Eukaryota; kingdom Metazoa; phylum Arthropoda; class Insecta; order Hemiptera; family Aphididae; genus Cinara; species Cinara cedri. Next base: position 1,013,642 of record CABPRJ010001907.1, on the reverse strand, counting down.
ATAAAACACCACTGTGGCATTGTCATAAGAGTGCTTATTATATTCTGTGGTACTGCTGAGCTTATTTTTAATTTTATATCATTAATATTTATTTTTCATAACAATATTATAGTTTTATCGATGTATTAAAGTTATTAATATCTTTATGATCATAATAATGTATAGTAAATTCGTAATATTCGTATTATTTTTATCTTAAATACATTTGATTAGATCATTCAGAAAAAAAAAATAAGTTCATTAGCAGTTATTTTACGTTAAACCAAAAACGGATAAATATTGCATTGTATGTGGCCGCTATAAATCCGTGACGTCACGCGCAATGTTAAAAATCACCGTAACTAACGAACAATGGATAGTCACAAATGGTGATGGGCGGAACCGACTAGGTTTGATTATTAATAGTTTAAAAAACAACAGTGATTTATCGATTGAATAAATATTTTTATCCGTCATCGAATGAATTAGTCGATCGTTTACATTCGGTAGTAGCACCAACAGGTTTTGACTATCGATTAGATCAAGTTTTTTTTAACTAAATAGTGATTGTTTTAAATAAAATGAACTATTCGATGATCTAATAATTTCAATAGTCGATCGTTTTTAGAAAGAACCGAGTAAATAGATAGTTTGATAGTTTTCACTTAAGGGTAGATTACACTGAGCGATTTTACACGCTAGTCGCCGGTGAATTTACTCGCTGCGACCAAAGTCGCTCAATGTAATCGTTCTAGTCGCTTTCTACGCCGCGTGTTGAATACTCGCTGCTCGCCCGCGATTAAAGTTGACGGCCGGGCTACTTTTGTCGCTATTCGCTGGCTATTTTACACTCCAGCGAGTAAAATCGCTAGTGTGCTTGCGACTATTTGTTGTTGCAAGATGTCGGAGGTTGTAGCTCGCGCGAGTGTTGTTATTGTATCTCATTTATTGCGTCAGGAATTGGAAAAAAGGAAAACTAAGAAGAAGAAAAGAATTTGGGTTAGAAATTGGATTGCTAGACGAAAGAATGAATTATATCAATATCTATAACAAATGACAACTTCTTGTCACATGCATATACATGTATATCACATGAATGCGTGTGCGCGACTAGCGAGCGAGCGAATTTATTAATCGCTCAATGTAATCGGACAAGTCGCTACACGCTCACGCGCGCGCAACTTTAATCGCCGACACACAGCGTGTAAAATCGCTCAATGTAAGAGACCCTTTAGTAGTGTAGCACAGTTATCATAATGCTAGTTGAACTATATTCTATGTATTACGGTAATAAAATAATTTGATTTTTTGAGTTGGATGATCCTTTAATGATACAATGCAACATAAAAAGGTTATTACCAGATTGAGGATCTTGAAAAATAATTAAACCGTCATAACTGTAACTGTGCAATTGCTTCAAAATTCTTACGTAATTAATTTTATATGAATTGCTCTGTAGTATCTTAGACATGAGATTTTTCGTCTAAAATAACAAATTCATTATGTTAAAGGGCCACACATGGAAAAATTGTACATGTACATCATTCGTACTTGTAACTAAATATTTAGTAGCCTTAAAGGTTAGGTCTCTAGCAACTCTGTTAGACATAGCTTTTTAAAAAATGATTTCACGTTTTCCGCCATACAAAGTTACTGGTGTCTTAACTTCTGCGTGTAGAAATCAAATAAATTAAATATCATAATTTGTAAATAGTTGACAGGTCATTTTTAAAATTTGTAAGGTGATTATTTTTTGAACTTTAATAATTTTATGCTGCGGACCCAAAATTCTGTTGGTACATAGTAAAAATAATTTTTGTAAATTTTGGGTATGATAAGTAACCCCTTCACGTGCCTCAAGAGAGTTAAAGTTTGTAAAAGTGAATGTTTTTGAATTTTTTAAGATACAAATTATTTATTGGACACTTTATTATAGTATAAAAGATTTCTTATGAAATAGTTCTTCTTAACATTTCAGTGAAACTTACAGTTATATGTGAACAATCGATTTAAGAGTTGGTAGATTTGTAATAGAAAATTCAAGATTATTTAAAATTTAAAATCTACCAAATTTTAAACTGATTTTTCACGTATATTGATAAGTTTCACTGAAATTTTAAAGAGAGCTATTATGTAGGAAATATTTTTTACTATAATAAAGTTTTCGATACATTTTTGTATGTTCAAAATTCAAACAAAATAATTTAAAAACCACAATGTTTTTACTAACTTCAACCCCTTAGATGCACGTGAAGGGGTTAACTTATATCCAAAGTTTACAAAAATTATTTTTCAATGTACTTAACGAAATTCCGAACCTGTGTGAATTCAAATATATGACGTTAATTTTCAATTTTCATTTATCAGCAACCAAATCAACACCGGTAAATATACAGATGGACACAACAAATTCAAAAATATAAACATTATTTGTGTTGTTTAGTTGATTATTTCTTATTTTTTTAATTTTTACGTGAAATCTGATCGTTTGAAAAATTACAATTGAAAATGCTTTTAACTCGATTAAAAATTGAAATAACGAAAACAAATATATGATATGACAACATGATAATATTCATTTCTTTGAGTTTGATAACAATTCACTCGTAATTTTTAAACTAACAGTAGTTTAAGTTGTCCCTGTGGAACAAAATTTTGGTGTCACACAGTTGTATGGCGGAAATAGAACATGCGGGTACAATGTTCTCTTAATAACAAACAAATTGTGTATAAACATATAGAAGTTTATATTTAATCATTAGCAGATTTTTTTTTTATTTTTGAAATTACTGAAGAGATTATATGGTTAAATCATTGAGTGCATCTTGTGGAAATGAATGAAAATATTTAATTTAGGCGGGAGGAGAGTTGGCAGAACCTATGATGTCATACATTATTATAACAAATATGTCCATTAAAATTCACTACCCGTATATTTCATAAACAAACAATTTTTCCTAAGATAGTCCTTAATTAATATTTTTAACAGTTGATTAATAATATAGCTTTAAAAAAATAAGTGAATTATAATTAAACTATAATATTTATATGTATTTAATGTTTCAAATTGTCTCCTATTAAAAGTTAGCATAAAATTTTAAAAATAGGTACCTATAAAAAATACAGAAACAAAAGTTTTAAATTAAAGAATAGTGGCTTTGAAAAAGATTTGTAAGAAAGAAAGGAACAAAAGAAAAGGACATTTAATGTACATCTGTACGCAACGATTAATCATTACTAACGAAAAGTCGATTCTGAGCAGAGTTTGGTTATACATGTTTTAAAAGGCCTTAATATTTACAATTTGAAAGTAAAGGTGAGAACAGACTATCGTCACGTGAGCTCACGTGACGAGAAAAAAGTGTGGAATATAGGTTTATACAGTATTTTAATGTATCAGCACCACATTAACGTCACCTCACGCGTGTCGTGTCATATTTCCTACTTCACGCGTGATGAACCATGATGACACGTTTTGATTTTCTAACTTCACACACATTTTCGACTGAGTGAGCTCACAAATTTTGTCTATTTTGTTATTATTTATAATTTGAATTATTAATTATTCATAATTTGTATGTACATATAATTATAACGTATTATTATAACGTTCTTAATATTAAGAACAATTTAAGCTAGTTCATTAACTTTAAAAAAAATTAAAATTTTTATTATGGATGAACTTCTCATTGAAAAAGTTCGCGAACATCATGTTTCGAAATTGAGTACTTTGCTTTTGTATGTCTTTTGTAAGATCATGCAAATAATCAAATTATTCTTTTTTCATTCGGAAATACATGTGAAACCGTTTTGGTTGATTTCGTAATTCATGAACCAAACAATGGAATTTGCCCAATTGTTCCCTTTTTTTATTGATTTCATGTACCCAGATTGATCGGGTGGTTTTTTTATTTGCCTCATCTGAAACCACAAATACAGCTGCTGTTTCCAATTCTTCTTCCCACTCTGAACTACTTGAAGTTTCTCTATCCATTTTAAATTTATTATAAAATAAAAATGTGTGCGAACACAGTACATAAACAATGGTGTTCATTCAACAATCTTACAGTCAAAAGTGACTCTGAACAAAACTGTGACGTGATAAAGCATGACAACTTGATAATGTGACAATAGTTTGTTTCTAAGCGTGACATCACGGTTAAAATATGCCAACGTGACAACACGTGAGCTCACATGACGTGACAATAGTCTGTTCCCACCTTAATATACTAAGTAAATTTTCCTTTTTTTCCCATTTATTATAAATATTTCTGGGAAAATCCACCATAGAAAAATTCCTTTTCAGGAAGAGTACAATTGATACCTCAGAGCAAAATTTCTAGTAGAAATTTTATAGCCAATATAAAAAAAATAATAACATCTTTGTAAAACCAATAAATTCCTTGTTCCGCTCAGAATCTACAAAAAAATGGAGAATGAGTGGAATTATGAGAGAAAATAGGATAAGGAATGAATACATAAAAGGTAGCTCTTAGGGATGGCTTTAAAAATGGAGAAAATGAGTGAAAATGGGATGGTTTGAGCATGTTATGAATAAAGAGGAATCTGAAGCAGTAAAAATTGTAATGAAAATTAATGTAGGAGGAAAAATACAGAGAGGAATTGTTGGATATGATTGACAACGTGGGGGGACCTGGTCAAGTTGAAGTTTAGGATAAAGGTGGTTGACCACAAATAATTGGAATGGAGGTGAAGAAAAACACATTTTTAAGTTCACTGTTATACATCTAATTTAAAATTTTTACTGAAAAAGCCTATAAATTAAAACATTGTATTTGCTATAAATGTACAGCCCTAGTTATTAAGAGAACGAAACTAAAATTACATACTTGGTCCTTTGATAATTCTAATCCAATGCAATAAAATAAATTTTCGAGATCCGTTTCCAGTACATATCCAGCAGAATGAACGTCGAAAAAAGCATACGATAATAAGTATACTTGTAAATCAAGTATTTGGCCAGTTTTTATCTCCTTTGCTGATTCGATTTTCTGGGCTTTTATAAAGTTTGTTACCAAACTCAAATCTTCTTTTGTTGTGTGTACTGAAGGTATCGCGTGTGTCAAAACAATAGATTTGAAAATATTGTAGCCAAAATCTCGTGTCAACATTTCATTGAATAACTCACAAAACAAATACACTTCAAATGAATGTTCCTGCAAAAATATCTACAATAAATAGGTAATAAATAAAACAAATAGACATACTTCGCAGGATGGGTGGGCTACAGTTGTATATGAGAAGTTGGGAAGGTAGAAGGGAAATTTAATGTGTGTTTGTATGTATAGATTAATAATTGATAACGAAAAACGATTCTGATTGGAGTTTAGTTATACATTTTGAAAAGCTATAATATTTATGACTTGAAAATAATAAATTTTGTAAAATGTTCAGTTTTTCCCATTTATTGGGAAAATCAAAAAATAACCTCCCTAAAGTATCACCTCAGTCAGATTTCCTTTTAGACAAATTTCTGATAGAAAAGTTGTTTATAGAATAAAAAATAATCATCATTGTAAAACCAATAAATTCCTCTTCTGCTCAGAATCTTATAATTTCATAAGAATCAAATTCATCAATATTAGAGTAAGTAAGCATTAATGTTAGGTTTCTCTACAATATTATAAATAGTTTTTTTTTAAGAAACCAGTAGGCCAATAGCCTTTTTTAGTTTTCACACTCATCACATGGGCAATAATTTTTTTCAACTTTTCCACCACCTTTGATTTAATATTTTTTTCAGCTTTTTTCCATTCTTTAACAGAAGGATTTGACAATAGGTAGGGTTAAAACAGTAACCAGAAAAATTAGATAGGTACAATAAACTCTTTATGTTTATGATTGAAACAAGTTATAATTTTGTTTACAGATATAGAAAAAAGAAAACTATATACTATAATAAAATCCAACCAAAATTTTAAAATAAGGTATCAAATTATTTTGCAGGCTAAAACAACGGCCTCGCACCGGTGGATGACCAGCCACTAATAAAAATTAACTTTTACAAACTTTTGTGCGACTCATTGTCCGCGGATAATTCAATAACTCGGAAAGGGACAAAATGGTACAATCGAATTTGCTAGACTTCATTGTCCTGTGTGGGTACACCAACAGGCTTGGTTGATCCGGTAAATTGTATATTGCTTTGTATGCACTTTCCAACACACCGTTGTCACCATTAATTTTATTAATTGTTTTACCACTGCCAACTGACTCCACTAGATCTTTGTTATAGCTGATCAACCGATCGACCAACACTGCCCTACTGCCAACGCTAGACAGACTTTTGCTTTCCAGTTCTGTCTTCAGATCTGTATCCTGCCGCATCCACATCAACAATGTGTTAGAGTCAGGTTTTTCATCAACTTCTTTCTTCAAATCAGTGTTCACGTTTTGATACTAAGAAAAAGCAATACAATTTGTCAATCTAGCAAAACACTACAAATATATTTATTATTATAGAAATGCAATATTGCATATACTTATAGAATTTATGGTGACCAAACTTAATGTTACAAATTATAAAACTAAAATAAACCATGTATCATTTAAAAAACTATGTTTTAATTTATTTTTTAAGTAATATAAAAGTCTCGAGCTCTAAGATTATTCAAGTTTTTTTTTTACCGCTGATGTCTGTAGAGGCTCCTGGAAGACATTGAGTTTTTGATCTGCCATCGCTTTGTGAGTGGTAACTATTGTTTTCCACTCATCGCTAGTCGGAACACAATTCCATACGTCTGGTACATACATAACAACAGTTTCTGTACGGTTAACACCATCTATACTGCGGCGACTGTACTCCAGTTTAAAAAATAGATTCCTGTAGATAAAAAGTAGTAGATAAATTTAGCCAATAATAATTAAGAATACATGTAAATAATTACAATATTAAAAACAATAATCATACCCTCAAAGATATTCTTCTTTGATGGGTAATTCTCCACTAAACTATAATTTTGTACCCATAGATAACGGACTATAGTAATATTAAACTAGTATCAAGTATAAATGTATTATACCTAGATACATCATTATTTTTATTACCCAGGTCACTTAAAAGAATATATTTAACTATTCAATAAATGTTAACAGTGTAATTTAAAATTTGAATAACATGATATATTTACCATACTATGTTAATAAAAGTAAATTGACCTATTATATACTATGTAATAGAATATTTGAATTGTAGCTGAAAGCTTTAGCAAATAAACAAAATTATCTTCTAGTTAAAATTAAAATCTCCCTTTAAACTTAATTTTAAAGACTTCTATTATTATAACAAGTAGCAAAATAAATACATACCATAAATTGCATTTAGACAAATCAAGACCAATTATTGTACGACAGGTTCTGATTGCTGTTTTAACAAGCACTGTAGGATCACTCTCAGGGTTTGGTCCATCCAGTGATGGACTCCATGCACCTCCGATAGCCATTGGTTTACTTTGATCTGACAGACCAACTAAAAATTGAATTACATGCGCCGGATGACGACCACATGGACCGCTTGATTGCATTTCTGGCAGACAGGCTTTATAAAACTCTTCCAAAGTCGGTAGACTTAAAAGCATTACCTTTATAACATATATTTTTATAAGGATATTTCAAATTTAAGATACATTTATATATTATATCAACAAACATATATACGGTGATTCTTTTATCGTTTTCATTCATTTTTTTGTAGAGTATAAATTTTTTTGAAAAAAAAAATAAAAAATTATTTTGACAATTTAAGAAATAAGCAGATCTAAAATTTTATACTACTATTATTTTTTGTCACCCATGAAATAAGGACAAAAATCAATATTTTATGTAATAATCAATGTTCATTGATAAAAGAATTACCCTGTGTAACAATATATACAACAAACATCATCAAGATTTTCATATATTAGACTTGCAGAAAACTGATACATAGGTACCTAGTTATTTGAAAGATGTATATTTTTTTGTTGGCAAAATATTTTAAGTACAGTGAAACCTCTAAATACCAGACACTCTTGGTCGCCCTTAAAGGACGCTATTCAGAGGGGGAAAAAAATTCTCGAAAATAACTCTGAGAAATTAATAACTATATACAACATTTATAAATGTAATATGTATATTTTTATTATCTTAAAACAAATATTAACTATACATATTATTATTTAAAATTATGTTATTATTCATCACCGTCATGTTCTGAAGGCAACGCCTTGTCGAGTAAGCCATGTGTGTCTGTCTTTTGCTGCTTCCTTAGTTGTTGGTAGGATGCGCAGTCCATCTCTCTTTTATATCATGGAAATAATTTGTTCTTCCTCTTGGTCTTCGTCCCATTATTCTTCCTTCAAATATATTATTAAGAAAATCATTGTGACGAATAAGGTGCCCAATAAATTTGATTTTCCTTTCCATTATGTTAATCACCAGACTTTTTTTCTCTTCTATTTCTTCTAGAACTCTTTCATTTAATTTCCGTTCCATCCAATTGATCTTAATCATCTTCCTCCACAACCACATTTCCAATGCTTGCAGATTGTTTTTATCTTTCTGCATCATTGTCTGTCCATGTCTCACAACCATAACATAAGATACTTCATACAAAAGTTCTAATAAACTTTTTACGAGTTTTAAGTTTGAGGTGCCTAATACTAAGTATATTATATTTCTTAAGGAAAGCTTGTTTGGCGAGAGTTATTCTTCTTTTTATGTCCACTGCTAATTAGTTCTTATTCGTAATTAAGCTTCCCAGAAAGCAAAACTCATTAACTTGCTGTATCAGATCGTTTCTTAGATTAATATGTATCTCATCATTGTTATTTATCTTACTTATCAACATTGCTTTTGTCTTCTATCTATTGATCTTTAGCAAGTACTTATCAAATATATCTGCCAAGATGTTGAGCATTTTATTCATATAATTTTGAGACTCAGCTAGCAATCCAATGTCATCTATAAATCGTATGCTTTGAACTCTTTGTCCATTGATCTTTATTCTTCCCATCTTACATTTTAGTTTATTTATTGATGCTTCAATGAAAATATTAAATAAATATGGTGATAGTGGGCATCCTTGCCAGACTTCTTTTCTAATTTTAGCTTGTTTTGTTGTTCCATTAATATCAATTATAGTTGACTGAGCTTTATATAGTTTTAAAATAAGTCTTCTATCTCTCAAAATTAATTCTATTATCTTTCAACGTTCTAAATAAACACCGCAAATTTACTTTATCAAACTTTATGTTATTATTATGCATGTAAAAATATTAATAAAAATGTAAATGTAAATTATTTCAAGTTAAAAATTAACATGAATTAAAAAAATCAGTTACTTTAACTTGTTAAAGACCTTGATTTGCCATAAAATTACCATAAAAGTATCCAGTATTTAGAGGTGTTCGTTAAGAGACGTTTCACTGTGTTAACATTACCTTAGCCGAATACCGAAAGTCAAGGTCTGTGGGAGAAGTATAATATTTTTCTTCAATCGCCCTATCCACTTCTTTTCCAAATACATGAAATGGACAACTATGGACCTGATCCGGTATAGTGAAAGGTCTGCTATTTGGGAATTCGTCCACCCATTTAGAAGTCATCTTGACAAAATTTGAAGGCACATACAAATTTTTATATCTGAGTTTTAAATGCACTACACTGCCATATGATCTAAAATGAATAGGTAATTACTAATTTGTGTTATTTACAATCAAAAGAATACTCAATTTAATATTACACATTATAGTTTACATGCGTATACTTGCATTTCATAATAGAATTTAGGTAGAAAAAAGTTTTGTTGTAAAGGTAATACTTTTCTTTGGCGAAAAGGTGAATGGCATTGTTTCCTTTTAAAATATTTCCTTTTGAAAAAAAAAATAACAATACACTTTAATTTAGATAAATAATTGATTTTAAAAGACACAATTATTAACTGCTTACTGTTTTATTAATTTATTATACAGCAAAACTTCCATAAAAAGATCATTGAAGAGAATGGAAATAATGACTACTATATTGAGGTTATCGTCTTTTAGAGGTGTCCTATTGACTATAGAGGCTTAATACTTGATAGGACCAAAAAAAATAACTGTTACATAGAGGTGATCGTTAACGGAAGTTTTACTGTACTTGTATGTAATGAATACATCATGATTCATAAAAAGATCTTTTTATTTAATTTAAAAATCAATATAATTATGAATTGTCATTTACTCGTTATTTTGTCCTCTTACTCCATTGCAGTCTACTTTTGATCCGAGTTGAGCTATTGTATTTTGATTATCTCTGTCATTTCCAATAAATTTGATATTTTTTTTAATCTCTTTCATTTTAAAGCTAATTAACCAATTAATATATATTTGAATTCAAATAAATCTTGAAAGTACTACTGAAACATACAGCCACATATTTAATATCAAATATAATATTAATTTTCATTAATTTAAAAACATTCCCCGAAAATTATGAAATTTTGTATATGCGATGAATTCTACTGTATTTAAATAACCAGGTAGATTAGATTAGATTAGATTAGGTTAATGAAAACTGCACTCATTATAAACCAGTTCAGTATTTTGTTGCACTATGGCGGCAGTTTGTAGCAAATCTGATAATCTGCTCTCAAATCCATAAAACATACCCAGAAATTATGAAAATTGGTATAGGAATTATGTGATAAATTCTACCGTATTTAATTAGCCTGCTAGTTTCAGGTGTCTAACTTGAAAATCGCACTCAAAACTTGCAGGTTATTTAAACACGGTAGAAATCATCACATTTAAAAAATGTTAGGTGATGTTTTATGGATTTGAGAGCAGACCGAACACGGTTTCGTCGTACATTTGTCTAGACTTATTTGGAATAGAGTATATATCTGTTGAACTTTTAAATAAATAAATAGTATAATACTAAATAGGTAATATAATATTATCGTCGTTTAATTTGCGACACTAAATAAAATCATCAGTAGTCCGTGGCCCCAGTTCAACAAATTAGACCGACCAAATCTCAAGGAATTACAAAGTAAATTATTTGAGAGACAATTGAAAATTGAGTAATAATAAAATATCGAACAATACAAAAAATGTGAAATTATCTTATCATTCCATTGGATTTTTTGGAAAAATTATGAAACGTCAGTTTTACATTTTACTGCGTAGAAAGGCACCACCACGCCTGGGCGCACCTAAACGATCGCTGTGGTCTGTAAAAACGGATTGGCGTTTTGAACGCAATAGACGAGGCGGAATACGTCCAGTCGTGTACTGGGTTCTATTTATGCACCGGAAATTATTAAATAGGATCCATTCATAAACATTCTTCAAGTATCAGCCTACCTAAATCACAAAGCTACAATAGGTAATTTAAGAAAATAGTAGTAAGAAAACGTGTATAAATTAAGGGTTTATATGAGAAAGGTCCACCGGAAAATTCTCGGTACCCTCCTGCATACGTCGCACGCTACGGATCAACAACTAGACGGCCGTTTAATTCCCAGGGATGCGCAACCAAAATTGCTGAATCGCGGGAGTTCGTGTCCCGAAATCTCTAGCAGACAGCCCGGGAGTTGCAATAGTTCGACAGGTTCGCGGCATCGTTGCAACGACTAAACGAATATATATATTTTATTTTTTTGTGGAAATACCGATACGTGAAGCGCGACTAACGATACCCCCAAAGAGAGCGGGGTTTCCAGTCAGACCGCGTTGACTGATCTTGTAAGTATATCTGCATACCTATAGTTACTAACTAAGTTAAGTTAGAGTTGAATGGCTCGCACGCATGTAGGACAAGGTATAGGTAAGATAAGGTACGCGATAAAGTACATGACATGTGGGCGTCATGAACGTGGACATGTTGAAAACAAGATGTTGGAAACTAAAAAAGAACAATTGAACGAATCGGCAGTTGTAAGCATACGCCGACAAGTTGCAGATAGCAATTATTATTGACAAAATCAAAGGGTGCCAACGCGATTGTGTCGACGAAAAATCGTCATTAGGGTACAAGTATTCTAGAGGGCCACTGAAGTATCTGAAAAATCTAACAGAAAAACTAAGAAAATTAAAAAATAATTATAATTGATACTTAATTAAAAAAAAAAATTATTTATAGGTGACATCTGTAACTACTTCAGTAGGTATCTGTTTTCTTAGTGTCCTGCAGTGATTTCAATAATAATGTTTTCTGAATATTGATTTGTGATACTGAGTAATACAAAATTACTATTTCTTTTTCTTTTTCTTTTAGTTTATTGTATCTTAATATATAGTAATATACATAATATATATAATCATAATCCTTGTACTTTCTTTGTACTATTGGGTTTTGGTCGTTTTATTCCCTTTGATTAAATTATTATTATATATGTGATACTTAGTACTTAGAGCATTATATTAGCTTTAATATTTTCAGTGTATTTATACACAAATGTGTGTTTTAGGATACAAGATCCCTAAATTTTCAAATTGATCGCATTATATTTTGCTCATTAATTCATAATTAAGGAGAAAACAATTAATTTTTCAAAAACATATAATTAGACTAATATATTATATACCTATACTTTATAGTTTAAACTTATGTCAAAACATCTTGAAAATTATTAATAACACAATTAAAATAATTCATCAATAATAACATAAGTAGGTAGTAAAAATAAACACAATTTTTAGTGCAAACAATTATTGGAAATCAAGAAGTTTCTTTTTCTGAGTACCTACATTAGTTAGCTGTATATAATATTATATTGGTACCTATAAAATTACATTCTGCTGTTAAACTGTTTTAAATATTAGACGTGAAATTATGTTCAAAATTAAATTTTGAAGATTAAATAATTCAGATTTAAGAAAATAAATAACGTAGGTTAGTTTAAACCTAACTAAATCTAATCAGTGCCTATTAGGGAATATATTGTCCCAAAGTTATACAAAATAGATCAAATTTAAATAAATTAAATTCTCACTAACTTGTCAGGTTAGTCTTGGCCTGAATCTAACTAAACTTTTAAATTAAAAATAGCTGTAGTTAAATCTTAATCTGAATATAGGTACCTTTACATATTATCACGGTAGATATTTAAAGTTCATTATTAGTTATTAGATACCTAAGTAGGTACTTAATTTTATATTAATATAGTAATAAATAATGTAATATTCAATTGATTAAGAGACCAAACAATAATTAGTTTTTATAGATGAATTAGATCAGCTACTATGGAAATTAATTACTTAAAAAATAGGGTGTTCACTCTGATACAAATTTGAAATATTTTTTAAAGATCTATTTATATTTACGACATGAAATGGTATTGAAGAATATTTTCACCATGCAACTAATTTTTTGTATCCAAAATAAAAAAGGAAATATTTAAAACCAGAACATCACATTAATCTACTTGAATGTATAAATTATATAGTTGAATACAATTCTGTTTATTAATAACATAAAGAAATAATATTAACTAAAATGAAATTTTTGAAAGTTCTAAAGAATTGTTTTGTTAATCTATCGAATTCAATTATATGGTGGAAAGCTATGTGAACTACATAATTCACAAAGCATACTCATCTAACAGTAGAAAGAGCAAGTAAACTTAATTAGTTATATTATAAAACATAATCTGAAACTAAATGCAATAAGTAACAGAAAAAAATTATTAGAGAAGAAAATATAAAAATATAATGAAATGTGAAAATCAAGAGGCAAGAGTGTCTTATTATCTGGAGGAATAGTTCAAAAAAAAAAATTGTTTAAGAGCATTGGGAAATGTAGAAATGGTAAGCAAGATAAAGAAGTAAATGAATTAATAGTGTTTTAATAATTACTAATTATAAAATATAAGAACCACTTCAAATATTTAAGTACGTAAATTTTAATTATAATTATAAAAATATAAGAATCACTTCAAATATTTAAGTACGTAAATTTTAATTTTAATTATAAAAATATAAGTAAAATATTTCTAATGATAGGTAACTTATTTATCAAGTCAATCATGTACTTACAACTTAAATTACCTTTAAACATTAACCTAATTAGTAAATATTATAGTTAGTGAGACTTACTTGTTAATAAGTATTTTTTTTTTTTTTTGTGTGTGTAATGTGCACAATCCAAAAAATAACTGTATTACTTAAATATAAAACATAACCAATAAAAAATAAATAGGTAATGTAATATTTAAACTAAATTAATAATACACAATTCTTTACAATACATGAAGTTAAATATTTGATCGTTAATACAAAATTAATATAACTGATGAAACACACGATTGTTACGAAGTAAATCTACTAAAGATGGTGTGGTAATGATTTGGTAGTATAGTGTAACAAAATTAAAACAAATAACAATGCTTTTATATTATTATAGGTTAAATTAAGTGATATAAAATATAATTGTTCGATAAATGCGATATTTATATTCAGGAATTTCCATATTTCACATCTACAGGATATCTACATCGTAAACTTATTTGTCTATGATCATTAATCATTTATCATATTATTATGAATCATACGTCATAACAATGGACCTACAAGGCAACAACACAATACTATGTAAGCAAAATAAATTATAATGAAAAACCATGGTAGGATCTGAAAATTAAAAGTCGTAGTTGCGTAAATAAAACTTGTTAACTCTTTATGTCAATAAATGTATATTTTTTTTTTAAACAAACATTTTTTATATTTAATTAAAAGTTGGTAATGGTCTCATTACAAAACTTAATAAAAATTGTACATTTAAAACTACGCGTAGGTATCCAAAATTCAATGATCGACTTGGCAAAATTAAAGTAGGGGACTCTGTTTACTTTTAAAAAAAGAGCATCCCCATTACTTATTAAACATTATTGAGCCGTGGCGACTATTAGTGAGCGGACCTATACATTGTATTAATAACAATGATGATAAATGCTTGGGAGTTAATGCATTTCTTTTCCAAGTAGCTATAATATTCATGGTACTAAAACTTTTGTTAATTGTATTAATTGCAACTATTAATGGTCTTAATGAGTAAACTAGTGACAAATTTGTTGTGTCCTTAAACTCGCGAAAACCTCTAACAATAAGTATTTCATCTACTTGAAATTGTGTAGCCAATCTCCTTACAAATTTGTCACCATATTGAATATCATATTTATCCGGCCAGTTTTGTACATTCAGAACATCTAAGTCTTTAAGGAGATCATCATTTTTTTTCTTTGAATATATTACCTGCTGCTATTGAATGAAATGTTTGAAAAGTAAATAGCTTAAAACGCATATTGTTGGCTAGACTTTTAAAAACTTGTCCAAAATTAATTTTTGAACATTACGATTATTTGTTAATGAAACAACTTTAAACATTAATTTTGAAAATGCATCAATCACTTCTTCTGTTTTTGATCCATATTGTTCTGACAGAATCAAACATACAGATTGCACATTCAATATAATTATTTGCTACTGAAAGATATATATTCCTATTTTATAGTTATAAAGATAAGTCTGTCAATTCCAATAAAACATCTTATATTATGCTTAAATTATGAAGCAAAAATTATAAAATATACATACTAAATTATTAATATTTCAGCAATTAATATTTTATTAAATATTAATATATTAATCTTGAAATTAAGTTTTATTGCAGCAAATTGTATAACATTATTTATTATTAGTTAAATATAAAAAATATTTTATATAATTCCTTATAATAGTCATAACTATA
The DNA here is from genome assembly GCA_902439185.1 of Cinara cedri. Classification (NCBI taxonomy): domain Eukaryota; kingdom Metazoa; phylum Arthropoda; class Insecta; order Hemiptera; family Aphididae; genus Cinara; species Cinara cedri. The sequence goes on along the minus strand of CABPRJ010001907.1, from coordinate 997,934 downwards.
TAATATATAGTTGGTATATCCTTAAATAAAAAAGCCATAAAATATTATCTATATTTCCATATTCAATAAATCTAGCTGTAAATAATTATAGAATAAAATTAGTATAATATATTGCATAAAAGCTGCTTTAACATAGTTTTTTTATTTCCTCTAAAATAGCTTATATAGCATATATTTAATAGCAATACTCTACAACAGCTCAACATAGTTTTATTTGCATTTATCAATATAACCTTCACTAATTAATTATTCTTGGCACCCAAATCAATTTTTAGTTATTTTTAAAATTAAATATCAACTCTTTAATTATACTGCTTGAATGTGAATAGTTGTATTGTTCTATACAGTTATGTAATGTATAATTACATATATTACCTACATGTACATAGCCTATAACCACCCACAAAATAAATAAAATATTTAACAATGAAAAAATTAAAAATATTATATTTTACTTTATATTTACCTGTTGTGGTATAACTGCATCTGCATTTGAAGTAGTTTTACTTATTTGAGTCTTTTCTATTAGATCAACATTATCAATACTCATCTATAATATTTAAAAAATAGAGATAACATAAGCATCGGTAAATAAGTTGTACCTATTCAAATTAATTTTTCTAAATCTTATATAATATGTATAATAAAGTATATAGTAACCTTGCGTACTAGTATTTACTACTTAGATACCTACTTACTCTAAATATAAAATTTTAATAAACTATTGAGTAATATTATTCACTACTTACTTTCATGTTTTTAAAAGTATAAAAATATATCACTTTGTGTTCTCTTTTTTACAGCCATTATATAAACAAAATACCAATTTTATTTTGTACAATATAACATAAAGAATATCAATTACTTTAGGTACTATATTCTAGTAGTAAGAACTAAGTAAGACACTACAGACATACACACAAAGTTAAATTTTTAACTTAGACCGAATAATTAAAATGCCATTTAGTGATAGATTTTGATTTGAACAAACATCAAAGCAAGTTTAATGCAAAAAATAAAAAATACTCAAAACTAAATTAATATTATTTATATAGATGCACGGTTTTGAAATAAGATAAATAAGACAAATTATGATAGTATTTCGCACATTTTGATAAAAAAGTAAAATGATGAAGCGTCCCGTGCGTTAAAAATAATAGTAGGGGTATACTAAAATTTCTGAAAAATTATTTGGGGTACTCCGTTCCCATGCGTCCCCCCTAAATCGAGCTCTGCCAAAATTACAAAAAAAATTAATAAATTACACAAAATATTCCCAATTTATAAGTGTCAGTATATCGATCACATAGATAACTGATTAAAACAAATAGTGAAAATTATACCATTATATAAGGTTATTACTATTGTAAACATAGGTTTTGTATAAAATAAGAATAACTAATTATTTATTTATTTATTGAAAACAATACGGGCAAGCCCAATTACATATTACATATAAGTATAATTTTTAATTTACATAAAAATAGTGATAAAACAATACAAAATGATTAAGTTAAAAGTTAGGTTGTTCATTAGCCATGCGCATCATAAAATGATGTGCAATTACAATCCTTTTATACAGTATAAAGTACTCACAGATCATATTTTAAAATATTGGCCCTGGCCATCATTTAATATATATACACCTATTTCATATTTGTTATTTGTTAAACTTTAATGACAAACAAATGATTTAAGGTTAATTGAACAAATAGATTCCTAAATCAAAATGTACTATCGGTCAGAAAGTTCTTTTTGTCACATTGCCACCTGGTAAAAATCTTTTAAAATATGTTCTGAGTAAATCCTCTTATAGAACAAAAATGAATGACTTACAATAAAATCATTGGGGTTGTTAAGAAATTAATAACATTTTATAAAATCATTTATAATTCAATAAAATATATAATTATTTGGTAGTAAAACATCAATAGGAAATTGTATAAAAAAAGCATTGATTTTACAATAGGTATCTTATTCAATTAACAAATAGAACATAATATACAAATATATAATGTAACAGCCGTTATATCAAATATTTTAAAATCTAAAATGTATTTAAAAAATATCTTTACACTATGTTTGAAAAAAAATATAGGTTTTCATTTAAATTTCAAAAGTTGACTCCTAAAATTCCCTAAAAACGTAAAAAAAAAATTATACGAATAATTGTTAATATTTATAAATAAAAACCATTTATATTAATATTTTTTTCTATTTTAAATATTTATTTGATAATTGTATCGTTGTAACATACATTTTGAATTACCCTGTATATTAATAAATAATAACATTACAATGCACTGGACAGAGCATAATGGCCAAATTGGACTTCCAAAGAAAACAATACTTAAGGTGGTTAAATAACATTTTTAACTAATACAAGAAAAATAAGTCTGAAAGTATTTGTAAGGATCAGTCTGATTCACTAAAAATATTAAAATATGTATGCATTGTGCTTGGTTAAGGTTTATTCAATGAACAATTTTAATTAACATTTTTACAAGACAAAATTTACCATAAATGAACTCATTATAGCCGCAATCAGTGGAAACATCAATTGGTATCAGCTGGTAGGTTAAACGGTTAAAAAATACCCACCAAGATAAAAATGTGTTATTTAATAGGATTTGATATACTATTAGTTGAGTTAACACGTTTTGACAATGGTAATAAATGATTTGGTAAAGTAGTTGGTAATTCAGAGCCTTCATTTTTAATTTTGATTAAATACATGGCTAAAGCAAATTCATCAGAATCCAAAAGTCCATCGTTATCAATGTCAGCTAATTTCCATATTTTTGATAGAACAGAATCGGGCAATTTCGTTTTCAGAAATTCTTCTTTAGCAGCTAAACAAAAATGTATTGAAATAATATTGAGAAAAAAAAATTCTTTAAACGTGTTCATATTCTAATTCATAGTATGATTGTGTACTATTTATAATTACCTGCACGAATTACTTTTCCATTGTTTTTTTCAAGACTATTAAATATTTCATCAAAAGGTCCCCTGTAATAATCAACAATCCATCCTTGTTCAAATTTTCCTTCATGAATACCATCAGTTTTTACATTAAAAGGACTTGAATTGTCAACTTTATTTAAAATTATATTACCTGAAAAATATACAAAATTATCCATTATAGTTTAATAATGATAAATACAAATTTAAAACTTTGTTAAGATTATCTTAGGATTATCCACTATATTATTATATATGTAAACACTAGAATTTAAGACTAAAAGTATGTCTGTGAACTGTCTCTAAGTAGGGTACTTATAAGATTTAAGCAATTGTAGTTTAATTAATTAAAATAATAAAAATATCATTTTTATATTTTATTGATGTTGTAAATTAAATAGTTCAACATATATATGATGCAAAAACAAGAAACAATTATATTACAAACAGTGACAGATCCAGAGAGGAAGAAATCATCCCTTCCTCCCGTTTACTCACTAATGTGCTTTTGATTTATCATTGAGCTCATTGTAAATGTGTACCTTATATTTATTTTTAAAATCACCCTTCTCCCCACTATCTTTTTCTGGATCAGCTCTTATTTATAGGACTTAAATTTAATTATTTTATCTTAAATAATCTTAATTATGATATAAAATATAAATAATATATAATTATATAGGTACTTATATATATATATTATTTTTTTACGCTAAACCTACTTTTTACTTCTATTTCATTTACTGCAATATCTATATTAAGTCCATCCAATAAATTTGTTGCACGGTTTATTAATTTTTCATCCAAAGACTTAAAAGAAGAGAAATCACGATTTTTTAACACTACCTATTGAAACATAATTATAAATTAAAATGCTGAAGTTATTTAAAAATCATTTATAAACCTTCATCTGTTCTACATCTGGAAAATCACCCAAGCTTATGTTTTTGTACTTAACTTGGATATCGTTATATACATTTTCTAAATTATTTATTATCTCATTTTGATAGTTTTTTCTTTTTATAACTTTTGATAGTAATGGCATACGCGACTTAAGTTCACTTATTATGTATGCATGCACCTAAAATAATAATTGTCTGATAAAATATTTACACATTTAAATAAACATATGATTTTAATATACTATGACTGATTTTGCTCGCTTTCCAATATGATTCAATTTAGATACAATTGAATACTGTGGAAGAGACTTCATGTCTTGAAATAAATCATTTTCTTCTTCATTAAACATACTAAAACATTTGTATACTTATAATAATTTAAAATAATAAAAAACCACTATTATACATCAAGAAGAAAAAAGCAAAATATAAAGTCTGAACATCGGAATCCACTTTATTTCAAATGTTATATAGAATTTATTAACTATAAATTAATTTTTTATAAACTTACATTCTATAATTATCATTTTTATAAGGCCGATCCCAAAATGAACCAACATATACTCTTGGAACTTCTGGACAGTCAATTGTTTTTCCAAGAGCCCACATAAGTGCACCGTGAACTCTATGAAATGCTCTTTCCCTGAATGCATAAAATAAATTTGTTACAATATCCATTTAATTTATTTAAAATTGATAAACACACATATATATATATATATAAAATAATCAAATTATATATGTATATATATTTTAAATTTAACTATTTTATTATAATTCATTTTCAGTTTAGTTTTATTTTACATAAAACAATTTATTTCATATTACAATAAATCGGGTCAAACATATTATATTTTAATAAAAAAAATCAAACAAGTACACAGGTATTTCCTTGATTTGTGTTTGATATTCTTTATTTTAAAAAAAAAATATATATCTCTAACTAAATGCATTTTCTTTTGATTTGTATCAATTAAATATTATAAATTAAAAACCAAATTCAATAAAAGAATCCAATTAAATGTTTACATAGACATCATAATAAAGTTGTTAAATTCTAGGTATTCAAAGTTAAATAAAATGATTTATAAACTTACTCAATTGTATCAGCTTTATTTAAAACAATTCTTAATTTGCTATCATGAGCTTTTAATATATCAATAGCTGCCTTTAATTCATCAGATATATCCAACTTATTAGCATCAAAAGTCAATATTATCATATCTGATCTTTCAGCAAACCAATTTAATGTATTATTAAAATTGTATTCTCGCTGAGATCTTTGTTTTTCGCCTGATAATATACCAGGCGTATCGACAAATGAAATACAATTTAATAAAGGAGAATCCACTATTGCACATTGTAGTTTTGTCAAAAATTTATTTCCAAATCGAGACAAGTCATTAAACTGTTTGGATGGATCAGCTACAAGCGCATTACCAGGAATATATTGTTCTTTATCGCCACCCATGATTACCGTAAATTTATCTGTTGTTGGTTCTGGACCTATTCGGATACCCGGATAGTCTTTTTCAATGAGATATCTAAAAGTGATGAAATAAATTTGTACTTAAGTAGGCACCTAAATATTTCAAATATAAAATTTCTTTAAACTAGTTATCTAGTTTATAGTTTACCTATAAGTTAAAAAAAAAAATAGTTTTTTTTTATTTACTTAATCATGGTTGTTTTGCCAGTAGAATATTGGCCAACAAATAGAACCATTGGTTTCGCATCAAAGTCTTGATCAGTCAACGGAGGCAAATGAAACTCATGATATAAGTAGCGCTTTTCAAGAGGTAGAAGTTTTAATTTGTAAATGTTTTTTAATTGATCAAGTGATGTTTCATCTTTTTTTGTAAAATGTCTATAAAAATTATTTAGATAAGTAACAGAAAGTATAAAATATTTTTTTAATTTATATTTATTATGATCATAATTTTAAATTTATAATAATTTACAAATTAGGTAGTAAGTACCTATTAAATATTTTATTTATTATTTTATCAATGTGTATTTACTTGTAAAACGAACGATGGGAAGTCTTCATAACATTTGATATTTTACTTAAAGTCTTACAATAGCGAACATAACAACATGATAGTTTATTCATTTTTAACAATTATATTAAGTATACAAAAAGAAAAATGAAGAAAATAAAATATTTAATACTAGATGGACTAGACCAATATAATAATATTATACTATAGTAATATCACAAATAAAAAACCGATTTATATAATCTGTGTATAATATTAATAAAACTGGAAAATTATTAATGTCCTATAGAATTATGCCATGATTCTATGAACCGACCATGAATATAGATATACGGCTTTACTGATAAAATCAAAAACCACTCAGAATTAACCTTGAAAATACAGGCAGAGGTAGAGCACAACTAAATCGTAAGGTAAGCCAAAATAAAAACGTTTTACATTATAATATTAAGTTGGTTCTTGGTTCCCATCATAAATAATAATATAATGCCGCTTAGTTTATAATTATGGACTAATACTCATTCATCCAATTGTAAATTGTTCCACTTAGAACGTTACATTTACAATTGATAATTTACATTATGAAGATGTCAATATATAAGTATGGTAATTTTGTTATTATTTACGTACTTAAACAAATTAATCAACCAGAATTCTTGTTCCAATCATCATCACTTGTAGGAGTGGTTTTTACTTTTCTAATCTTTTCTTCTTACCTACCTATCAATCTTCGTTTAGATGGTAATATTTTATTTTCCTTGTAAGTTTTTCTAATAATGATTAATGAGATAAAAATCGGTATATAAAAATAGAGAATCACTATATACGCAATAAAGATTTATGTTAATTTTGATTTTTAGATTTTGAGTGAACAGAAGAAGCTTATGGTTTTACAAAGATATTTGTATTTTTCTTTTATCTGTGGACAACTTTTCTACTAGAATTCTTGCTCCTATTTTTAAGTTTAGCCACTTTTCTGAATGGAAATCTGACTGTTGAGATACTTTGAAGAGGTCATTTTTTAATTTTCTGAGGAATTTTCTTAACAAATGGGGAAAACGGGGAACACACATGGAAATCCGGGTAAATAAGTTCAAGATTTTCAAATATTATTAAAGAAAATATATAATGCCTTTATAATTATTTTACCAAAAAATTGCATATATATTATATATTTCTCCTCTACTATCTTCCCAACTTTTTTGTAGTTATTCAATGTTTTTGAGTTCGTTATTCTAGAATTTCGTTTGTTACGAACCGATACATTTTGTACCGGTTCGTCTTGATTCAACAATGGAAATCGGTATATCTCCACTATTGTCCAAAATTAACATTGATAATACTATCAATTTAATATTAATCAATTATTTAAATTATTAGTGTATTAACCAATACTATACTTATCATTTCTCTCTAATAAGTACTTGATACAAATTAATTTGAATACGTATTAATTATTATAAATTAAATTATTATTATTATCATTTATCTGCTAGTTTATTATTTTGAGGGGCAAATTAGAGGGGATGAAACCGGTTTAAATAGTTTGCACCATATGCATGTGATGGTGCAGAAAAATTAAAACGGTGTTAAAATTAATAACACCGGTTACTCCAAAATATTTCTCAAATTCACACCGGTTTGATTTTCAAGGGGAAATTTACACCGGTTTGTACCAACGAATTTCTTGATAGTGAAACACTCCGGAGCAGTTCGCTATTCCTATTACCTACATTAGCTGGCATTGGATGAAGAAAGGCCGCTAAGTTATATTTAACAGGTCAAAAAACTTAAGACCTGTGTTCGTCATTTAACACAATTAAATAATATTTAATTAGATTTATAATTTGTTTAGATTATAGCGATAAAATTTCTATATGAATTTTATCAATATGTTTTTTATTAATAATTTTGTTAATATTCACTTGTCATATTAACAGGAGATGTTTAAAATTTTTAAAGTACTTATATTTTGGTAGGCAGCACAGCGAGAAATTTAACATAAGATTAATTATAAGTTTTACTAAGTGGTAAAAAAATGGTTGAGTGGAATAATGTAGAGAATATTTTTTTATCCGAGAGGATTTTTAAAGCATTCTCATTTTATTTGAGATTCTGAGCAGAGTGAGGAATGTATTGGTATTACAATGATGTTAATATTTTATTTTTTTTATCTGTGAACAACTTTTCTACCAGTAATTTGGCACCGATTTACAATGATAGCATTTTTTCTGAAAGGAAATCTGACTGGGTTGTTACTTTAAAGAGATCATTTTTGGTTTTCCCAGAGCTCAGGAGAATATAATTTCTGTATTATAGTCCTCAATGGAAAATAAAATAAAAATAAGACCTACATTTTAATAAGCAATGCATTGTTAATGGCTTATTCATAATGCAGTAGACCTCAGTAATAACTAGGTAGGTAAAGTACCTACTTTACATAAGTATATGTAGGTACTTAAAGTTGTAATCATTCCCTAGTTATTATGATACTTCTGCATTGTTAAAAATGTAAGTTCATGTTTTTATGTATTTTTTAATAACCAACTTTACATATAATATTATGTAATAATTTGGATTTTTTGTTACTCTATATTATGTTTTACAGAACGTCAGCATCTAATATTTTTAAACCATTAAATATTAAATAAATAAAAATTATGAACATTTTACCATTTTAGCATGTCTAGAAAAGACAAATATAAATTATCTATCCAAACTTTAAATCCCTACAAATATTTTTAACTGAATTACAATAAAAAAAACAAAATTGAAAGTAATAAAAGAATTATGTTCGTAAATTGTTCCTTTTTTTCTATGTATTTACCGGGTTTTGCTCAATTATAACAAAAACTACAAAAAAAAAAAAAAAAAAATCAAAAAACGAATTAATTATTCAGTATTCAAGATCTAGATGAAAAATGCAAAAAACAAGTCTCTGTCGTTTTTCTATTGTAGCACTATTTTTTCTAGAAAACATAAGCCATACAAATTTTAAATATTGGAATTATATCAAACTCACATTTACAATAGGTATGAATAGATTACCCATGTATTATGTTTGTATATTAATTTAAACAAAATTATAAGCATTTTGATAAGGAATTTAAGTTTTTAATTTAAAATGATCAAGTTAGTTAATCAATTTGTTATCTAGTCAGTATATTAGGTGACTAGCCTAACCCGTAGTTTTGCCTATGACTGTACCATACATAATTTTAAAAAAAAACTACAAAACCAGTAGGAAGGTATTATAGACTTTATCGAAATATTAGAAATAGGTATTAAAAAGTATATATTTTGCCTAGCGGTTATATTATTCTTAAATATATAGAATTATATTCTATATATTATAGAAATATTCTATTTGCGTGATGGAATACCGTAAGCCAATAAGGATATCTCGTGTTGTAATGATTAATTGACGTGATATTTGTCGTCGAAACTATATTATACTTATACGTTACTAGTTATATAGGTATTGGACTAAATTTACCTGTATTGTATAGAGGATATTGAACGTCTTCTTCTTCGCATAACTGCATAAGGTACGAATTAAATGCCGATTAGTTGCCGATGAGTCATCGCAGGCAATACGACTTGATTTATAGTTCGAATGTTAACCCAATTGAATTTCAAACCATAAGTTCATCACTTCTACAGTCCCAATACAATATACTCACGAATAGATTTTCCTTTCAGTTTACATATATATCATGACACGTTCTTGTTTTACGATCGTAGAGTATCAACCGAATGAGGTTACCTGATTGGAACTTATAAATTACTTATATCTTAACATCTTTTTTTTTTAAACAATCTGCCTAAAATACATTGAGTTTTCAGTAGAACACGCATCGGATTAATAGAGCTAATTGGTTTTTACAATGATATCTATATTTATATAAGTAAAAAAAAAATACAAGTAATATGGAATAATGTTTATAAATGTTCCCAAAAATTATTTTGTACTTACCTATAGGATATATATAGTAAAATATTATTGTGTATAGAATTGCACCCTCACGGTATATTATAGTCTGAATAGTTCCAGCTCTGTCAAGCCAAGGAGTCAAGTCACAGGAGTCGTTCCCTTGAACTCTATCCTCGGGCCCACATTGTTGAACATATTCTACGATGACCTCTTCAACCTTGACGTCCAGTTGGGTTTTAGCTTTTCAGCTTCACCGACAATCTGGCGCTTTTCGTCGTCACCCGAACTTCCGACGCCCTGTCGGACCTGAGGAGATAAGTGACGAGAACTGTTAAAGACATTATATTCTGCTTCACTCAGGTTCTATTGGATCATAGGTACTTCAGTATTTCAGACCCTATCTTTGTCACATGGGGCGTGTCTCTGACGCAGAGTGTCTCTCTTGTACACCCGATTGACATAGCGGAACACACGATCTCACTCCTAGTGATGTTTAAGACCTCCTCTGTGGCTCTACGAGCATTCCATCACGGGACATTGATGATTGATCGCGTCAAGCATAACCAATTTTCAACTGCCTGGGCCCACGATCTCATCACTCCATGTTAATATAAGATATTCTGTGCCTCAAGCCTCGAGAAACAGAGCGAAAACCCGCAAGCCGTATTGTCCTCACAATTGTAAACATAGCTATTTCACTAAAAGTCTAAACCCGGGATGTTAGATTGTTTAAGTTCAGCGGAAATAAAATTAGAATTCAAGTACTGGGTAGCTAAGTGGTAAAGTAATCGCATGACAAGCGAGAGACTCGGATTTGAATTCCGGTCCGGCCACCTCATTTTTAACTCTATTTTCGGACGAGAATGAGCTGCGTCAAATGAATCTACAGCGAGAAATCGAACACCATAGTCTCCCGCGTGAGAGACGAGGATATTTACTTCTATACTATCGAGGAAATAATCGGTGTCCTGTCGTCTGATCTCTAATTATAATCAGTGTAATAGGCAAATCTTACTCCCGTTTATTTTTACTCTACCAGTTATATTGGTTAAAAAGTAGCATTTTATGAGAATTCTTAATCCCTGAAAATTTGTATTAGTTCTCTCCCAATCATATTATAAAATAATGTTACTTACCTATGTTTTATAATTATCATTATTATTTAATTAGGTATCCCTTGATACCTACCTATATGCCTATGTAAAAATGAAACGATCCCCGTTCATTTCCCGTGGTCCGATCAACTTGAAATTTTCATGCACTCATATTTTCTATGAATATACAATAATCAATAATCCGATTTTCCGTACCATGGGTAGGCTACTATAGAAGGTAGAAAGTTAGAATAGTAGAACTATATATAGGTTAATTTAATTTATTACTGTATGAAACGATAAATCATTGTAAACGATTATGAGCGAAGTTTAGTTAAAATGTTTTTGAAAATACAGGGTCACTCAAGTTTCATTCAATTTTTTTATGATATGCTTATTTTTTCAACAAATGATTTTTGGAATCATATATTCTTAAATTTTACATGGTCCTTATTTTTGAAACCACTACCTACTTTTAATTTTCAAACGGTTATCTATATTAAAAATTCTATAAATAGATTGTGTATTAGTTTAAATGCATTTTGGTGTTGACATTTTTGATTTCCGTTGACGCCGGTGGGTTTCTGAACTGGGCCGTGAAGGACAGGGCCAATGTACAATAGTAGTGTTAATTAATTTAATTAACGAAATACTGTGGGACAACAGCCAGCACATCCCGTTCTTAGTTGAATTTATTCAATCGTATATTATTCATGCGAGCTTGCTCAGCGAAGGGGAACATAGGATTTGTAACAAAATAATTATAATATGCTAAATAATAAATTATTTCAGTAGCGGAGAAGTATTGTCAAAAACAGATCCTCTACTGCTGTTCCAATATCAAAAAAAAAAGTTAAAAATACTTAATACAGTTTTCAATTTAAATTGAGTTTAATAATAATAGTATGTGATGGTTTGGTTGCAGGATAATGCGGCCGGGCGCAACATTTATACTTTGTGGACATTTTAAATTCCGTGGCTTCATTCCCGGTGTTGTGAGATAGACGATTCAGCACGTGAATCTTGATAAAAAATAAATAATAACGCGTATACAGGATAATTCTTGAACTAGAAAATAAGAAGAATTTGAAACTTTTATGACTATTATGATTTGTGCTTACCTACTCATAAACGTTTTGTTTATGCTTTATTTATTGATCGGGAAAAACTCCGAGCCTATAGTTCGATTATTTAGTAGAAAAAATTGACGACGCTCTATAGATTTCTGTCGTGTCTGGATTCTGGAATGTAATGAATCAACATTAATGTTACCGATATGAATACCAGAATAGCTAATAAAACGTTTAGCGTTCACTTTTGAATTGTAAACGGTTTAAAATAGTAAGATGAGATTTAAAAATGGAATAGTTGTATTTTTGTCTTTATGGTCCTTATGGTACGTATTTTTTGTGGTAAAATTTTGAAAAATACGCCGATTAAACGATTTTCTAAAAAAAAAAAAACCTATATAAAATAAACGTACATGTACTTAAAATCTTCTTGGTCCTAGTTCGTGATAAAAGGATCACTCTGTATAATTTAGATTCATTCACAGGCGCGCTCGATGCAACACGTGTACGCGTGAAAAACGATGATTGTATGCGGTACGTGTATACACACTCATACATATACATCGGCAGTGCAAATAGCGGTGGCGTTATCGAATTTAAACAAAACATGTTTATTTTATATAGACGGCAATAAACAATAACAAAGAGTGCGATATCACCACGGCCGCGGGGACGAAAAACAAAAATTTGTGGAAAACGACCTTGAGGGTTCAAGGTCGACGTACGGATAAAAGGTCGTCGTCGCACGCGTCTGCCCCGGCGCGACCGTACGAATGAGAGAAAAAAAAGTCTATAAATCCGTACGAACGACACTGTAGGCGCGGCGGGGCACGACGGTGAACCAAGTGCGACGTTCAAAAGTCGCGACGGATCTCGCATTCTCCGCGCCGCGAAATGCACACGAACAGATGGCGTTGCGGTGCATAATAATAATATTATATTCCCATTCTGTAATAAAACGCGTGGCGGCGACGTTCGGCGGAGAGTGCTCGGCGCCCGCGCCGCGCAATTGTGCCCTCCTCACTGCGTGCGCGACGCGCTTCGTCAAACCCAGACGACCTTCATCTTCATTCCCGTTCACCCTACGCGCACCGCGAGCACCGCCGTCCGACATTCGACGGGCCGCCGCCGCCGTAGTTGTGTATTACTCATATATACAGAAATACACGCACACACGCGCGCGCTTATTATTTGTTGTATACGTATGCATACACACACACACACATACACATACAATAACTCATTGCACCGCGCCGCGCTTCCCATGCAACAGCGGGGCAACCGTTGTCCGTTGCCGTCGCTGCTGCTGCCGCGCCGTCACCGATACATACACGCGCGCAGGCACAAGTATTCAGTAGTCGCAGTCGTAGTCGTGGGTACGGACGTGTTTCTAAACCGTCGCCGATCGCCCGCTGTCTACTCGTCTACGCGTTCTTTTCGATTGTTATTTTATTTATTTATTTTTTAACCATTGTCTCGTAACGTTTTCATTGTTATTGATATTGTTACCGGTTACCAGTTTACCAGTATTTGTACTTCTGTAATATATTCGTTGGTAATTTTCGCGCCCGCCGTCGGTTTTCTCGTTCGCGGACCCTGTTACGAAGACTGAACGCGGTTGTTTTTTTTATAGTGCGTATACCTGAATTTCGGACGATAATACGATACTAAAATAATAGCAACAGTCTCGAAGTTTCACTAAACGGATTAAATACTTCTCCACAGGTAAACATTAATACAATTTAACCGATACAATTATTATTACTCGTTTATAAACGATTCGTGTGAAGTCGTTTCACTACGTATAGCTGGGTTTTTAGTGCAAGATACATTGGTGTTTAACTTAAAACGGGATATATCCCGAAACGGTGCTCGAGTGCAGCGGCCGTTGGGAGATTGTTGTTACCCGGCTGTTATTCAATCGCCCGGCGGCGTAAGTAGATAAATATAATATGATGATATTTCGTATTTATCATTTTTTATTATTGTTATTTTTTTATTGTTGCGTGTCGGACGAGACTTTTTGCAGCAGCAGCGCGTAGATACGCTGGAAATAGTCACGAGGTGTCGGCCGCGGTAGGGGGAAGGACAGGAATCGGCGACCGGGGGTGTAGAGGGGGGCCCCGTAACGGACGTGGCTAACAGAGATGCCGGTTGACGGCCTCTAGCTGCGGATGTTTTGTAACGGTATCGTGCCATTCTTTGTGAACTCTCGTCGTGCCCCGCCGCCGTCGTCCCCGCACCACCGCCGTCGCAGCCACCGTTGTTTCCCGTCACCGCCGCCACCCTATTCCTCGATATTTCAGACCGTTGACCTTGAACGCGCGCACCATCGCGATCGTCCTTATAAGGGCCATGTAACGTTATATTTATAACGTCAGTCGCACGCTAAAAATCGCGATTGTAAAAACCAATGATAAAGAAAATCGTAATAAAAAAAAATAATCGGAACCGATAAATTATTATACGAAACGAAACAATAACGGCCATTGTGTGTGTGCGTGTGCTAATAATATCTGTCGTGCGCGGACGTTTTTTTTTTATTAATTTTTATTTTTACGGGGAAAATGCATTTTTGTCGTTGTCGACGGATCTACTACCTACACACCGTGTATATTATATTCTTTACGTCTGCGCAGCACAATGGACGAATTGTAGTACGCGGTGATGTTTTTTTTTTTTTTTTTTTTGGGAAAACTAAGAACAGTGTGAAGCAAACAATAATACTGTTGGGTATAATACTGTATACTGCACACACACGCACTCGTGTGTGGACCTACCTGCTCCCGAATCGTACGGAGTCAACGGCCGAAACGCGCCGCCCCACGGTCTCGGTCATCCTTCCTAGGCCGCGTCAATCTGCGGTCAAGGTCACTATTATGCGTCCGACGATGATGTTTTAAAAAATAAATAAATAAAACTATTGTTTTTTTTCTTTCCTATGTCGACAACGGCTGCACCTACTTATTTATCCATTACTACGGTCTACAATACTCATATGCACGTAAAGCCGTTGCTCGTCGCTACTAAATTGTAAAATAATATCCTAACCTATAAACCAAGTACTTATACAAATTGAGCACAAATATATTGTTTAAGTGCCAAAACCGTAGTTACAGTCGGTTTTCCAAATTGTCTCCAGTTTTATAAAATTTGAAAATATTATTTTTAACATTTTAATGTTTGCCAAAAAGATAAGACTTTTCTACTAATCAACTGCCTGATATCCCTTTAAGACGAAGGTGTACGGACAAAAACTACTTCGCGGAAAACCGTTCACATTTCAATATTATTATTATTATTTTTTTTATTTGAGACCGACACTTTTTGCATGTCACATTGAATTTGGATATTCGATTATTCTGCTTGAAATTTCAGAAAATAAGTCTATGAATTGCTCATTTTCAGATGTTTAATATGGTTTCTAGGAATTAGAATTTCAATAATTAGAGTTTAATGCAACCTACAAAAAAGTTTTACTATTTTTGAAAAAAAAAAATCAAAATCTAACTATTCTACAAGGCGTGATAGGTTTTCCTCTGAGGTATGTTTTTGTCCAAAATATACGGTAGCTTTGACAATTAATATGACACGTAATCAGTGGGGGTGCAAATCTACAAAGAAGCTCCCCTCCCTCCTTGCTAAACTTCTCAGTCGGTCAAGCGAACTTTTTTTTTAGATTCCAAGTGTAGGGAATATGGTACCTATAGATATTAGGTTTGCTAAGGTGTGTGTTTTTACAGAACTTTTTCGATTAGTAAAAATTATATTTCTAAACTATTAAAGGATACGAATTTTCCACCCGGTGGTGGTATTTTATTTGATCAATTTTTTCTATAGAATTCCCAGTTTTTCGAAAAATTTAGCACACAGAGGTCTGAAATGTTTGAAAAAAAACTTTTTCAGATTTTTGGCAGGGACAATATTAATTATAATTTTAACTTATTTTGACGGCGATTAAATTGCTATTGCTATTGCTATTACTATTAAAATCCTTGTAATATTAAAGTAAACAGTTTGGTGGGTAAACAAAATGTTTGTTTTCGGTACCTCCACGAAAATTCACTTGTTGTTAACTGAAATTATAATTTTAAAGTTACGTATCAACAGGAATTATCTGGGTGGTACTTACGCCCGATTTTACTATTGTCTAAATAATAAGAGTTCATAATTGTGTGCATTAAATAATATTATTATGACTCGAATATTTTTTTCTCGTAGTCCCGTTTGAATATCGTTGTTTTGCAGTAAAGATAATACCTCATAGAACTGTGAATATAATACAAAATGTTGAACAAAATCATTTAAAATCTAATGTTTTTTTGAGATTGTGAGGCGCGAAAACCTTTTAAACAATGCAAGTTGTTATATATTTTACCACAATATGAGAAAAAAACAATACTACGGTGTTTGGGGCGATCTAGGATACTTTTATAGCTGAAGGGGGATGCTATTGTGCTATCATATTCTGTATAGTCCATCCTGATTGTTTGACCATTTCTTAATCCTAAAGAATTAATGTGCTTAATATTCAAAAAGATATCATGAGTGGAAACTTTAAAAACACAAATCTAAAACAAATTCTTTTATTAAAAAAAAAATAATAATTTTCTCTGTAATAATAATAAAAATAATAAAAAAAGACGGACATACTTCGCACAGTGAAATTTCCTTTTAGAAACTTGGTAGAAATTGGTGGTAGAAAAGTTGTGCACAGGAAAAACAATCGTAATATTTTAATAGTATAATATTTCGTACATTTCTCGTTGTTTTTTTCGGTTTTTCAAATTTTTTTGAGAAAACTCTTGAGAAAATTGAAAAATTACTGCTTTTAAGTACCTCCTCTCGCCGGTTTTCTTTCAGAAAAGACACTATCCGTTGAAATTCAAGCTAGTCTTCTGGTAGAAAAGTTGCGCACAGGTAAAAAAAAAACATATGTATCTTTGTAAAAACTATAAGCTTTTTCGTTCCACTACTTTTTGTAGGTTCAATCATTTAAAATATACATTAATTGTCAATATTAATATTCTAATTGTTGAACTGTCATAGTTTTAACTAAAAATTCTAAAAAAAAAAAAGAAAAAAAACAGTTGCCTGTCGTCTATCTTATCTTTCAATCTTTTTTAACCTAAAATTAGTTTTTCCTTATTGTTTCAAATATTTATGAGAATTTTAAAAAAATTACCTCTTTAAAGTATCACACGGAAAACGTTTAATTTCAGAAAAGGTGCTATAGTTGTAGAAAAAGTGTTATTACACTTAAAAAAAAACTCATTGTAAAACCAATAAAACCCTTGTTCCACTCAAAATCTAAAAAGTAAATGTTTAAATGAAAAATTAAAATTCTAGAAAACATGCCTCGAGACACTCAGAAGAGCCACGTAATATGCACATTATACAAGTATCATGATTGAAGAGTGGATACTGAAAGAAAATCACTTAACTTGTATTATATAACAATAATAAAACAATTTAAAAATTACGCAAAAGTTAAAACTTTTAAAGAACGAAAAAAAATGAGTGCAATCAATTATAAAATAGATAGTTGGAATTATTGTATATTATTCTAATAGACCAATCTACGGTTTGATAAAAAACGTATATGTTAATGAAAGGGTTACTATACAAATTATATCCTCTAAATTTTAGATATAATATAGACACGGGAGGGGTAAGGCTTGCCCTCCCTTTGTAATAGATATTAGTTATTCTGTTTTTATGTTGAAAGAACATTAAATCTTTATTAATTTTGTTTCCCACCCTGAAATTTCACATATTTTTATCCGATTTTGTCTGTATTTTAACATCGGCAAAATTATTACCTGGTTATCGGGCTTCTTGCGTTCGTCGTCACCTGTAGTAATGATTTATACGAAAATTGTTGAGTCAATTTGAATTTGTCTTATTAATAACAAGACATCTCTCGTTTTATCCTTTTTCCGTTTATCGTAAACAAGTAACATCGTCAACTCTAGCGATTTTTAAAATATTAAGAATCTGCATAGGTACCTATGGATTTTTTTTATTAACGATTTGAGAAAAGATGATGTGTATTATTCAGATAATATGTACTATTATACTTACTCTTCTAAAATTGTCGACAATATACGTAGGTATACGCTATATTTGGCAAGATACCGTTTATTACGATAGCAATTTTAACAATTTATTAGATCGAAGTAGCATTAATGAAGTGTTTTTTTACTCTGCCCTATTCCTATATAATGCTATTCTATGAAATCTTTTAAAAAAAAAAAAAAAATCTTCGTAATAAATAAATAATATTCTTTGCAGGTTACAGAATAAAAGAATCACTCTGTATATGACGTATAATGTATATTATAGTAGTGACAGCAGTTATTCAACAGTATAGCAGTTGTCGTTGCAACAACAATTGTGCGCGTGCGGAGCGCAATATTATGTCTATACTTATCAGATACCTATAACTGAGCTATAAGTATAACGGTCTACTTCCGAATTGGTCACGTTCGAATAATTGCAGGAACTAAATAAATGTACATTTTGAGTACCTATAATATCATATACAGGTAAATTGTGGAAATTGGTCGTTTGGGTATTAAATTATAATATCATACCTCACTTAACACGCGTTGTGAACAGACGGTGTACATCGGCCGACGTGTGATTTTCGTTTTTTTTTCTTCTACATGCCCATCACCAAAAATTGCCCGTTAAGAAAATTTTATAAAAAAAAATAAACCTATAGGCACCCCCATATTATATTTCGTGTGGAACCGTATATGCATAATCAAATAAGTAATTTTGCCGGCAATGCATCCTTGCGTGTAGCTGTATAAATATAATAATGTAACAACAAACCCGTAAAGTTCCGTTGGACGGAATTACCGTGTATTATGTATAAAAAAAAAAAAATCACGAAACTTATTTTGGCCTAAAGCCGTTATTCGGTTTGTACCTTTAATGTAACGTATTAAATGGGTGGACGTTCACCACGTATAAACCGAAATGATATTTAAAGACCAAAGAACAAAGACGAATCAATAACTACAGTGCGCTTATAACTTTCTCTTTATGGAACAAGAACACACGAGACCCAACACTACATTTTATTCGCCGATTGTTCGAAATTTATGTATTACATGTGGACCCGTTTTCGAAACATTCGACTTGGACTTTGACATAGTGACACTGCACGTTCCATCCAACAGGTGTTCCAACTTTCGTTTGACTTCACCAATAATAATTTAATACTGCCTTTTATGCATTAGGTATGCATTATAAAATATGATACATTTCCGAGCTGAATGTCGAATTTTATAATATTACTAATCAGATACCGATATTACATTTTCTCTTTTTGTTCAAAATGTTAACACATATACCGCAGCATAGTAATTTAGGTAGATTTGCCTTCATTCGGGGTCCGAACGATGTAGTGAAGTGATAAGAATATTCTGAAAACAAAACGTGAAATTTTTCAAATTTAGATAATTTTTGAAAGTTTTAATACTGAATTTCGAAAAAATAGCCTGACCGATTTTATGTACCTATACTTCTCGCTGAATTTCAATCTTGTTTCCAGAATTCTTATCGCTGCACTATACGTCAATCGGAATGATTGAAGGCAAATTGATTTAAATTTCTATCATGAGTATTATTTGTTAGACAAAGAAAGAAAATATCACCGATATCCAATCCAATCCATGCAGTCCAATTTGCTTACATTGGGTGTATTATATTTATGTTATTAAACTCGTTTAAATGAATTCAGTTATTTTACTAAACAGGTTTACACCGTTTACTCATTATATTGCAATATATATATATATATGGCTCGTTGGTATTGGTTAATAATGTGTGTACCTATTTTTATTTTATTATTTAATAGTAGAACTTGACGTTTTTAACTATATTTTATTTGCCCGTGACCCAAAACGGCTATTAAATTTATTTTTTATTTTTTTATTGTAAAGTTTTACTTATAATTTTCTTTAATAACTTCTTTTATAACTTTTCTTTTAAATTATAATAAACAAATATATGTATGACAATAATATAGGTATATCACCGACAGTGGTATAAAAAAATATACCACTGTTTATTAAAAAGAAAATAGTCAAATAAAATAAATAAATATTTTGTGTGATTAAAGAGTCGCGACCTACGAGAAAAGATCAAATCAAGACTAATAGGTAGGTCAGATATTCTATATTTTATAAAAAGCAAACGTCTTTAGAAATTATTCGGACATGATTATAGAGCTGATAGCTAATTAGTAAAACAAGAGGGTTCATATAGAAAATAAACAGACATTTTGTTCATGAAAATGCGACTTTTGACGAGATGTACAAAAAAGAAAGAGGCTTCGTGATGAGGCACTAAGGGTCTTCACTTCACCAGGTCGACAAGCTATTAATTTTTATTATGCTATTACTTATTATTGTTATTATACAGAATTCTGCCATTTTAGAACTTGAGTGTTCGTTAATAACTTGACACGCATATTAAAAATTGATATAGGCCAAATATAAAACAAAATATTTCTTAACACATTTTGGAATCTCGCGAATCTACGTCATTACTAATTCGGGAGAATGTCGAATAAAAATTGATTAGAGTAACAAAATATTGAATTATCTATTTTTAATTTAGTATAATATTGTTCCGACCGATTGGTTTCATATTTCTGCTCGGTATAATATGCTGCAACCTACTATAAACATATGCTTGAATATACGGTGAAAAATGTATCTGGAATCGATGTCGCGGGTTTTTCGAACAATCATTTTAATTTTTACTGTTGAATAATATTATTGTTTGAATGGATGTTGGCAGAAATGATTTTTTGGAGAATTGTGCAGCGTCATTCGAATTTTGCGTTGGCTTTGTAACGTCGGGACAATAATAATAATTCAATGTTAATCTTTGCTAATGGTTATGATCGTTAGTAAAATAGCAATCTAATACAAACACGACGAAGATAATGATATTTTTCGATTTAGTCGGATAAAAAAGTGTTTTTCCCTGGAAATAATCTAATCTGTTTCTATAAATATTCATCATATATTTCGCCTTATGTGAAACATTTTATAGAATATGATGATATCCGCGTCATGTGCAGTAAAAATGTTTTTTTTTTTTTTCTAAGTATTGTTATAATAATAGTATTTTAATAGTATCGTGTTAAAACATTGACGAAAAAGATGAATTTTCGCGGGGTCTTTTTATTTTTCACTTTCTATACCGATTCGCCCGAAGCTATATTTTTTTATTAGAATCTGATGCTATAATAAACAAATTAAGTTGGTGTTTTTTCTAGCGAAAAATGATTCCTTCGCAGTTAAGGACCGCAGTATTTTATTAGTCTTGGTATCTATCATCAACTGGTCCTTATCATATTATGCCCCTTACTCTCAAATGTTATTTTAGTATTTTATTTTCTGTTATGGTTATTATTCCCCATGCTTCACACAATCACACCCATACGTGAGAGTAGATCTAATAATGGTCTAGAATCTAAACTTTTATAAAAACAGTTTCGCATTCCAAGAACTATTTGACCAGTGCAAATGAGACTAATTTGCTAAAGTGTAAAATCTATCTCACGTGACAAATCGTTTTCGGTATACTGATGACCGAGGTACACCTAAATATTATTATTGTCTACGGGGTGTATACACACAATTTATAATAGAGCCTAAAACACGCGGTAATCGTGTTCAGATTCGGGTCGTATATAATAATAATAGTAATATGTTATACTGACGACCGTCCCCGTTAATAACGCGCTTTGGTTTTTTGGTCGTTAAGCTGCGTCGTCGTCGTTTCTTACTTTTTTTACACTTTCGCGATGGCGTAGTATGTTTGGCGTAGCACGTCGAATTAATTCGTATACTTTCCGCGGTAGGTGTAGTAAACGATGAGCGTCGGCAAGAGGAGTTTGGGCAACGTTGGCGAATATGTTCTAAAAAAATATATAAAAAAGGGTTTTGTGTTTTAACAGAGCGAAAAAAAACTCATCAAAACCTTACCGCTCCCCCGCGGGTGCTGCCCGCACTGCTTCTGCGACCGCGCTGTGGCGGCAAGGTCACGACGAGACGAACACCTCACGTCAAACCTCGTCGGGCCTCGCCGCCGTCGGCGTTTTTATTATTATTATTTATTTTTTTTGTTTTCTATTATTAACGTACCGCACACGTATGCATACATAAATATATTATTGTAAAATACTGCAGTGGCGTAACGTATTGTATATTTATTACTATTATTATTATGTTGTACAGTGTACAGTAATAATTGTTGTCGTAAACAACGCGAAAATCGCGTAACGAGTGGCGAGAAATTCGTTCGGATCCGCGACGCGACGCGTAGGCAGTAAACTGCACGCGGAGGGAAAAAAAACCGACGGCTCTCGTAATAGTCTCATCGTTCGAGAATTGGGTATTTTTTACTGCCTACCGACCCGCCACCGCCGTTTATTATATTATTATCATTATTTTATTCACCGTAGTATACGAAACCGTTTTTGATGAATAGCGGCGGCGGTTAACAGTTTCTTACGGAAAACACTCGCGAACGGTACCTTATGGCGGCGGTAGTTGAATAACAACGGATATAAATATAATAAACTATAATACATTACTATAAATAAATAAATAGTATTGAATGGTGTTCGTGATATTTTAGCGTTTAATACGCACGTAAAAACCCTTCACAATCAACCCGACGAAATCTGGCGGGACGACTAATAAGCGTTTGAGGTTTTTTTTTTTTAATATAAAAAAAAAAATGAACTAATAAAATACCTAATGTATTTAATATTTTGAACTTTTAAATATTCCGAAACAATAATTGTTTGAGGTTTTCTTTATCGATATTGTCTAATTGAACGCTAAACGTTTTAAGTCAATAGTGTACATTTCCTTATCGTGATAAAAACGCAGTAAGATTACCTCTATACTAGAATATAAAGGTAAAGAGTAACATGTGTATATTTTGTCCCCTATCATTTTATAAATTATGTGAAACTGGTGTCACATAATGAAGAATTATTAGTGTTCCCATGGCTGGACCATAGTTCTAGGCCCCAGCCGGGTTTTTATCCATACAAATTTAAATATATTGACTAATATCGAAAAATACGTTTTGTTACTATTTATGACTACCCGTGGTATTTATAAACGGAAAAGCCGGGCCCACAGTAAACGAGTAAACGACTCACGTAAACAATAAATATTTGTAAATCTAAACTTTAAAGTACTTACGATAACTGATAATTACTTATAAAAGTCCACTCAGCGAGCGTACACAATTTTCGGTTTCTAAACGTATTTTGAACAATAAACTAAAATTCCGTATACAATTTTGGAAGAATTTGGGCGACTCATGTGTAGAAATCTATGTAAATTAAACATCTTATTTTGCAAATGGTTGACGAGTGAATTTATAAAAATGTTTAAGTATTAAATGTTGGTACATATTTATGTAGGTATTGGTTTTGATACGATGGGTGCGATTTCTGGAAATTTGTCTACCAGATATTTTACTCCAATCAAAATCTTTATATAAACTTTCTTGTATAATTTTTAGTGTCATTTTTCTTTGTAGTTTTTTAATAAATTAAATAAACTGGCAATATTTTATATAATTTTTGTTTTACAAACCCGTGGGTTTTTCTTTGCTTTTCTTGGTTTTCTTGGTTTTTTCTTTTTTTTGGGCTATGGTAATCTAATCAATACAGTGGCGAATCAGATTTTTTTACGGCGCACATATTTAGATATCTAGGATAGACTCCTAGTCCTTAGTTACAGTGTCACCCGGTCAAAATGACTTAAAATTGTCACTGCAGTCTACACACGCAAAAGGAATGCGTTTCAAGTGGCGTACAACACAATAATCGTTATCCTTATCATTATATTTAGACAGGCCGGATCGCGATTTCATGGCGTTCGATATCGGCCGATGCGCTAGACGTCATATTATTATAATTATTATTAGATATTGTGCGTGTATTTTGCATCCGTTCGGAAATAAAATATTTTGAAATGAAAACCAAAAAAAAACGCCGCTACAATGTACGAAGGGAGTACAGCGATCGCCCGCGCGCGCATGCGTCCGAACCTGACCTTGGCAAGGTTGAATTTTGAGAGTCCGACGAACTGCGTGGCAACGTCGCCTGTACCGCCGTCGTCGCACACACGCAGTCACCACGGTATAATGGTATATACGTATATAATAGTACATACGTATATAATGGTATATACGTATATAGTATACGTATATATATAGTATAATATACGTATATAATGGTTTTGAACGTCTGCCGCAGCCGCCGTCGCCGACGTCCTCTCGTCGATTTATAAAAATAAACAACCTCGCGCGGCCCGCGTCCTCTGCATCGTTCGTCGCGCGACACCGGTCGTCGGGCGGCCTGTACCCGTCCGCGACTACTGTCGCTGGAAAAAAACAAATCCAACTTTATTAAACAACCATTAATATAATATTTATTATTAATCAATGTGCCTAATACAAAACAATACAAAGAGTTTGCAGCACATTTTGTGTTTAAAATCATCGATTAATAAAATTCAATATATTAAGGGGGAAAAAAAACAATCGAACAAATGGGATCTTCCCCGACTGAAAACGAAAAACAATATACTAAAAAATGCATCAAAAAAAAAAAGAAAACAGATTCAATGTTTATAATGCTTTATTTTGGATATCCAAAATATTCAAATCCAACGTGTTAAAAATAAAAATAAGTTAGTTAATTTTAAATTTTCGGTAGGTATTTTTTTTTTTAAATTTATATTTCACACGTGATAATATGATATATTGATGAACTTTAAGACATTTTGTTTATTTTTATGTGTATTTTATTGGTTTTTTTTGCATTACTTAATAAATAATTGTTGGCATGCTGCTATTAGTGCTATTGCAAAATAGAAAGTTTTTCGTTGGACTCAATATTATTTACTGTGTTTGTAATTTGATTTAACAATTTTGTTTATTAATTTAAACAAACCGCTTTTCAGATAAGTGACTTTAAAAAAAATATACTGCAATGTATACGCGCGAATGTATAGAAGGTATAAATCATTACTAACGAAACATGATTCTAAGCGAAGTTCAGTTATAAAACCAAACGACTCCTCGTCATTATCAAAATCTGAAAATGTTTCCTAACTTCTTACATTTTAGGTTCTGAGTGTAGCGAAGAATGTATTGGTTTTACAAAGATGTTTATTTTTTCTAATTTTCTTGCTCCGATGTATACGATATATAATCAAAAACTAATAAATGAAAAAAAATTTCTCTGGGTGGTAGTTTATAGAGGTCATTTTTCGATTTTCCCAAGAGTTTTCCCAGCAAATGTGAAAAACCGGGATAAACGTAGGAAAAACGGGAAAATCGAATCAATATTAAACAAACATTATTAAAGCAAATATATTATGCATATTTAATTATTTTACCATAATATGATATATATATATATATATTATTGATAAAGCATCACTTTCGACTGAACTCTGTTCAGAATCGTTTTTTCGTTTGCAATGGTTTATCGTTGCATACAGATGTACATTAAATTCCCATCTGTATCTTATGATTCAAACTCCCCATCTACAACAGTGTCTGCACTGGGCCCCATTATCCTATAACAGTTTTTTATAATTTACGTTATTAGTTCCGCCAATTAACTGATTATAATTTAACAGTCGAAAAGTTAAGAAATTAAAAAAAGTAACTTTCAATATAATTATGTTGCGTTTTTTTTATAATAACCGATTTAACCTTAAGAAGTTAGACATTTAGAGCAATTTGTTTTGCAGCTTTAGAAATTTACAGCCCTATATTATAATTTATAATCATAGGAATTTCAAATTTTGACTAGGAGGGACTATACACATTTAAATCAAATAGGTTCCGCACGCCCCTTGTAAATACAGAGGATAAAACCAAATACATAAGTCATTTAACCGTAGATTTTTTATTTACAACAATAAATTATAATATTCTTAATTATTTCGAAATTAAATATTTGAATATAAAACCACGGCTGTAGAGCGATGCTGAGTCGCAAAACTTATTTATACGTTATGTGTATATACTATAGAAATAATTTATGATAACGGGAGAAAGGAGGAAGGGACAGTCGGCGATAGTCGAAAACCAAAATGTGATGGATTTGAACACAAAGGCTGTGCGTGCGGATTTGTTTAAACGCTTATCTGTGAATTCCAGTTTTAATTAGTTTTTTTGTGAATCGTCTATTAATTATTGTTATTCGTCAGTTTGTAAATTACATTTGTTTTTCAGATTCTACACGTGACGACGAATTTATTGGTTTTTTGATTTGGTATTTAAGTTTGTACCATTACGTTGCGTTTGAATATTGTTCCATTACATTTCCCCTATCTAAACTTAAAAGTGGAATATATTATCGTCAACACCAAAAAATGTATTCAAATTAAAACTTCATTTATGTATCTTTGATACCTTAAAACCCAAATTGGGTAGTGGTTTTGCTGCACCCCCCCCCCCAAAAAAAAAAAAAAAAAATCAGATTGACAAAAATTAATGAAAATGAAACATTTAAGAGTTAATTATTTATGAGTTTTCCGAAAAAAGTTAATATTCTCTGAAGTTCGAGATATTAATCTCGTATACATCATTATAATTTATTTCTTATATTTTCTCCGTTTTCATTTTTTTTTAAACATTTAAGACATTTGCCATTAAATATTTTTATTAAAACAAATTGATATATCTGTTTGACTTTAATATTAATAATTTTGTAATGGATGATTCGAAATAAATTTTAATAAATTCTTTTCGGATCGATATATTTTGTGAATCTATCCCGAGTTCGCGGAAGTTCCTCTTCAATTCGAGTGATTTTCCTCGATGCTATAAATGACGTTTCGGCTATCCTCTCCAATTCCCCTCCTCGAAATTATAGATTCTATAACTTGGCTTAGTTTAGATTAGGCATTTGATCACTGTTAATTATTATGTTATTATATCGACAGACCGCGTACGATTTTATAATTTTCCTTCCAGTAACCGGCGGTATTATAACTATAATATATAATATAATATAAGTATGTACATACATTAAAAATTATAATAATATATAGGACACACGCCTCCTCTCTCTCTCTCTCTCTCTCTCTCTCTCTCTCCCTCTCTCTCTCTGTCTCCGCGCGATTATTTATATTATTTTATGCGATCATTTCTCTTTCTGGAGCTCGAAAAATACAAAGGGAACGACCGCGGCGGACGTAATATTTATGCGCGTGACACGAACAAAACTGTCGACCGTTTTTTTTTCTTTCTAAATAATTGTCGTTATTTATTAGGTAGGTATATATTATAGTATTTATAATATAGGTACGAGGTACCTACTTTGAGCGCGAATACAGTATTTTATTGTATCGGATAGTAAAAATCACCGTTCGCCAACCGCGTATTTATAATATCTTGGGAACATTATTACGAAAAAAAAAATATACATACATATATATTTATATATCAGATACATATCAGCTACACGTTTTAAAATAAATACGAATTCAGCGCGAAATTATTATATGTATAGAACTTGTTGCGTAATAATAATAATAATACGAGAGTTACGCACCGATTTAACATAATAATATTACCAGTATTATACCTGCAGATAATAATATTATCTACTGCATTTTAAACCGATTTTGTGCGACCATGTCGGTCGGCGTCGTCATCGTCGTATTCGGTATATAATTATTATACAACTCCTCTCACCGTACTATACGATATTTCGACGATTATACGAATGTTTAACTTTTCTGATTTTATCGTGTTAAGGTCATACATAATAACATTATTGTATCGGTATCGTGTACACGCCAATTTATAATATTGACGTATATTTAAGAGATTGTTTCACCAAACAGGGATATTATATAGAATTTTTTAAATTGAAGGGTTCAGTGCAACAACAAGACAAATCATTCTTTCGAACTTTTTACGGGGAAAAAAAACCCATCTATTCCATCGAGTCCCTATCATTATTTTCTTCGTACCTAGTTGACGGACGCGCATTATGGTCACACCAAATTATGTAGCACTTATTGTTTAACTTGAAACTATTAAAAAGTAATTTTGAACTTGCATTGTTGTTCCACTGAGCTCTTCAATTATGTCGTATTGTGTGACGTGTCATAGGCTAATTGGTTTCTTTACTATGCATTTGTCGAACAATTAATAATATTCAAATTTCCACTAAAATTATCATTCAAATCAAACAACTATTAAGTTATTAGGTGTATCTATCTAGATGATTAGGTATCCATAATTAGGTATAAGTGGATAAGTAATTGTTACGTATAACTATTTAGGTACTAATCAAACTTCCTTCATAATATAATAGTTTGAATATACGTTTCGTTATAAAAAAAATAAATATGTTCACATAGGTTTTCTGATTAACGCAATAAAGATATTTAAGTATAAAATAAACCGCTGATATTGGGGATGGAATCGGCCTCTGTTGTATGTGACAAATTGAGAACGTAGGATACATAAGGTTATTTCATTTATATCTATAACCAACGATAAATAAACCTGTAAATTGACGAAAGACGATTCCAAACGCAGTTCGGTAATATATAATTTAAAGTGCCATATTTTTTTTTACGATTTTCGTTTAAATTTGATTTCAAAACGCTTATTAAAAAAAAAAAAGTCGTCCGATGATTTTGAAAATGTTACCGCGTCTAAGTAAGTCTAATATAAATATTATTATTTATTACCAAGTTTCAAGTCTCTATGTGTATTTATAACCGAATTGCAGCAAAAAAACTCCCAAAAATTAAAATTCCTTAAAATCTCAAAAGTTTTGACGATGATACCGTTAGAAAGTAAATCAAAAAGGTATCTTATGGTTTTTCAATTAAATCTTTTTTTTTTGTTTTTATAAAATAATGAAATCATAAAATTGTACGTTTTTTTCCTACTTAAGTGCTTTTATTTAAAAAAATGGCGGCGAAAATCAAAAACTTTTCTAAAGAACCATCTAGACAGCTTGGGCTTTCAGAAAAGTTGCTACACGTAAAAATCAGAGCAAGTTTACTAAGATACAACTTGTCCACAGACTAGAACAAAAAAAAAGAAATAAACATCTTAGTAAAACCAATAACTCCCTCGCTACGCTCGGAATCTAAGATTAAAATGAAAATTAAATCGAAAATATTATAATACAAGAGTAAAAGATTTAACATAGTTAAATTTAAAAGACAATGCGGTTGTATTAGGAAATAATAAAAGGAAAACGTTTTGGGGGTTTAACGTCCCCCCGAAAATTAATATTTTTGTAATTTAATTATATCAATTTAATATTTTTTTATAAATATTGATTGTTGTAAATTTTTTTTAACACCCCCCCCCCTCATTTTTTTTGTGTACGTGCCTGCATGATGCTATGTATTAAAAAAAAGAACTGATACTGCGTTCAGGTGTGCCACTATCTAAGGTAGGAAGTTGAGAAGATAGGAAGGTAGAATACATGTTATTTAATTTATATTTGTAAGCAACGATTAACTGTTGCTAACGAAAAACAATTCGCAGTGAAGTTGCGGTTATACATATTTTGAAAGGCAATATGTAATATTTACGATTTTCGTCAAAATTGTATAGTCATATAAGAAAAAAAAATGCATTACAAACGACTTTTTTTTACCACTTTAACTTATAATGAACCTGTTAAATTTTCAATCATTTTTGTTTGGTCAAACAATTTTATTTACAGAGTACCTAACAAATAAAAATGAATTAAAAACTGGCAAAATTAAAATGCCTATAAATAGCTCAAAAATTTCGTATGTTTTTAAAATTTTACCACTTCTATATAAAGCAAATATAAGATATCGATCAAAATGTCAAGTCTACGAATATTTTTAACTGAATTATAACTAAAAAAAACAAAATAGAAAATAATATAACCATTATTTCCTTAAACTTTCCCGTTCTTTCTATATTTTTATTTGGCTTGTTAAAAAAACTACAAAGAAAATCAAAAAACGACTTTCTCACTCATCAACTAGATCAAAAATTTGAAAAAAAGATCTATCATTTTTCGATCGGAGTAACATTTCTGTCAGAATACATAAAACGTAAAAATAATGAAATCGGAACTCAGTAAATTTATCAGGTTTCATTTTTCGTCTTTAATACATAAACTATAGATACAATTTCCTTTCAAAAAATATACTACACTTGATACACACATCAAAAAAACACATGGTAAAACCAATAAATCCCTCGCTACGCCCCGAGTCTTAAATAGGTATAGTCAAAAGAATAATATATACTTAAAACAACCAAGGGGAGTAGCTATATCTCCCTATCCGTCCTAGTAAATACGTCTCTTCTGTCCTAACAAAATATAATAAAGTTTTTTCATTACTTTTCAAATTCCTATATTATATAGTGACATACGAACCTACGAAAAAAAAAAAAAATGGTTTATAGCGGAGTTTGTCTCGTACAAAATTTTGTAATTTTATGATTTGTCATTACTGCAGATACTCGGGACGACGGACTGCCTTTTTTCTTTAAATAACTCTATCGCGAAATAAAATTTACGGCCAGCGTACAGACTAAGCAACAACTGTCGAATGGGTGGGAAACGGAGGGGAGGGAAATGAAAAAAAAAAAAAAAATTAGTCTGCGTCCAAATAAAACACAATAATATTCTGCCACCGCCGCGCCGTTGTTACTACTGCCAATTATTATAAACAATGCGACCAAGACATCAATAACCCCTTCGCGCCGCCGCCGACCAATCCGCTCGCTAGCGTACCGGCCATTTCACTCGACCGTCAGGTCACACAACCGGTTTGCTTCGACGGTTGCTTCACCGTCGAAGCACCGGGACACGGCGACAGCCGGCGTGTACCAGTATAATATTATTAATATAGTAGCCCGCGAACACTGTTATACGCGTAACATTTTTTACCGAAGGCGCACGCAACGTGCGACACGACTACGACTACTGATTGTTTATTATTATATTTCTTTTTTCTAGCGGACGACGTTTGTCGACGACGAAGATGATGATGATGGCGAACGCCGGGTACGACGTCTGCCGTTACTGTAGCGGGCACGTCAAATGCCAACGGTTTTACGTGCTGTTCCTACATCTGACGTAGTGGTGACCGTCGCTTCTTGTTGTTGTCGTCGTCGTCGTTGTTGTTGTTGCTGTTGTTGTGGTGGTGGTGGTGGTGGTGGTAGTGCACCCCCGCCGCGGTAAAGAGCACGTAAATATATAATATGACGGTCTTTTCCGACATCACGACCGCTGCCTTTGCCACCGTGATGTGACGTTGCTTTTGATGGCCAACAGCGATACCAGAATAATGTGGGGCCACAGCGTGCAGGTGTCATCCGGCCCGGTCACCGTAACGTCGATTAATCTGATCACTCCGCATTTGCCCAACACGACGCAGATCACGACGATAAAAGGTATGCGCGAATGACGTGATTCATCCGGACAGTTTGTCGCCGGAAGTGACTGACGCGATCGCGACGTGTTGTTTACACCGTTAGTCGTTTTCACACGCATATATACATAATATTACGTCATCGCTGTTATTCGCACTTTGGAGGACGTTTTATTTGGACGACATGGTTTTTATTATCACCAATTTTTTTGTTTTTTTTTTTCCGCTGCCAGAAGAACCTCACGACAAAGACGGTACAATGATGGCCGAAATCAAAGAGGATATCATCGACGAAGTCGGTTCCGAATGTGACCGGGAAGTGAGTAAGATCGATTTTTCCGGGGTCACCATGAGAAGTAAAAAAATGAGAGCCGTCGCCGAAAACATGCCCCGACCAATGTCTTGGGAAGGAGAACTGTCTGATTCAGAAATGAAACAAGTAACGTGGTTACAAATTTTTGCACATTATATAACGATATTTTTACGAACGTAAATGATTTCCAGGATGAAGACAGGACCGTGGACATGCAAACAGGAAATCAAAATTATTTGTTTCCGCGAAATGAAAATGTAAACAATCAACAAGAATCTTCTGTTAAACGAGTCATTTACGACAACAATTTAGTGAGAGCACTAATTTATTTTCGTTTAAAACCCATATCTTTTATTTTTTTTTATTTTTCGTTTTTGGTACTGATTTTTCAATCGAAAAGTCATTTTCATTTGATTCAACTTCCTAGACTTCCACATCCGTTTTAGCTACCAGCATCTTACAGTCCTACTCTTGGTCATCCCAACTGTCTTCCCTATGGAATTTTATTGCAGCATTTATATTCCCCGTTTTAATATTTTCTTCTTTATATCTATTTATGTACCTAAGTTTTAAATTTATTAAAAATGTTTAACAGGTTGACCGAATGATAGAACATGTCAAAAGTAAAGTAACTTCATCAAGTAACGAAATTCCATTACTTGTCGACAAATTGTTAGGTGGTGGTTATAGCCCATTGCTGCAACATAGGGCAAACGGAGTTAAACAATCATCACACATTCCACCAACTCAAAGTCCTGACTCTGCTATTCACTCATGTTGCTCGCCTGCACAATCACCTATCACTTCAAGACACAATCCTCCATCATCATCAGGGTTTTCATCACCGTCCACATTCACACCATCATCTCTGTCAAGAAATAATAGTGATGCATCACAATATGGTGGATCGCAACACAGTTCTTGTTACAGCCAAAGGTAATACAATAAATATGGTTATTTGTTAGATAATTTTTAACTTTTCAATGTGAATATGATAATAAAGATTTCTTTTCTTTGTATATTGTATTTATAGTTATTCATCGGTGTCTGTTTCACCTACACAGTTTTCACCAACACAGTCTCCAATCCAGCCAAGACACATCCAGAGAAATTTCCATGAATATGCTGTGGCTGAGGAAACCAATGGATATGAAGAAAAAATGTCTATGTCGGATATCGGTCAACAGCATGGTATAACATCTGGTATATCAAGGCAACAGCTGATTAACAGGTGGTGTATTTAATATTTAAAGCCCCTAGTTAATAAAATACTATTTCTTTATAAATATCTGTATTGTCTATGTAATATTTTGTTTTTAGTCCTTGTCCGATTTGTGGCGATAAAATTTCGGGCTTTCATTATGGTATATTTTCGTGTGAAAGTTGTAAAGGATTTTTCAAACGTACTGTACAAAATCACAAGAACTATGTCTGTCTGCATGGGTCAGTATGTTTGATCACAATAGCTACGCGCAAAAAGTGCCCAGCCTGTCGTTTTGACAAGTGTTTGAACATGGGTATGAAACTTGAAGCAATCAGAGTTGATAGGACTAGAGGGGGACGTAGCACCTATCCATTTACCTATACTATACCACAATCCAATATTCAACCACAACATAGTGGGCAGCACTCTGCAATGACTAATAGTTCTGTTGACAACAAAGTCAAACAAGAAGAACGAGCATGCAGATCTCCACCTCAAGAAATGCCCAGACTGATCCCCCAATTATTGCAAGTAAGTAATTTGAATTACCAAAAATATGTGTATGTAATAGAAATACTACTAGTGTTAATTTAATCCTCATGATTACATAATATTTTCTAGCCAGAATAGTCATACCTTAAAGTGACAGTTTCACAAAGAAAAAATAATAGTAAATTATAAATTGATTTGTGTCACTATTCTTTTATGTGATGTATACATACTATTTTTAAATTTACATTTTGTTTTATTAATAATTTAAAGTTATCAAAATGTTTTCATTGGAACAAAACTAAATTATTGAGTTTTGGAACTTTAATTAATATATATTTGTTACAATAATTTATTTTGGCAAGATGATTCTAGTAGTTTTAATAATATTTAACATTAAAATGTTTGGTTGATTTAAAATAATATTTAATTCAGAAGAAAATATGTTATATTTTAGTTTTTAGCACTTGATGAGTGTATTCAAATTGATTTTAATAGTATCTATAAAATAAATATTGCAGACAAATTAATACTCGTACAATTTTTTTTAGGAAATAATGGAAGTGGAACATTTATGGACTTACAATGAAGGCTCATTTGAATCATCAAATGCAAGTGGAAGTTCTATGAATCATTGTGGTGGTGCCAAAGAAATAGCCAAAAGTCGTTTAATGGCAGAAAATTCAGGAACAGATTTTCTTTCCAATTTATGCAACATTGCTGATCATCGATTATACAAAATAGTCAAATGGTGCAAGTCATTGCCATTGTTTAAAAATATTTCGGTTAGAAATACATTTTACTATTTTCTGCTATTTGTATGCATAATAATAATTTGTATTTATTTATAAAAATATTTGTTTTTAGATTGATGATCAGATATCATTATTGATAAATGCTTGGTGTGAGCTACTCTTATTCAGTTGTTGTTATCGATCAGTTAGTAGTCCTGGGGAAATACGTGTCAGTTTAGGAAAGTCTATTTCATTAGACCAAGCAAGAGATTTAGGTTTGGCACCTTGTATTGAGCGCATGTTAAATTTCACTCAGCATCTAAGACGTTTGAGAGTAGACCGATATGAATATGTCGCCATGAAAGTCATTGTGCTATTATCATCTGGTATGTTTTTTTTTTATAAAAAAATAAATTATAAGAATGTTATTTTTTTACAAAAGTACCTACATAATTTTTTTTCAGACACAAATGACTTGAAAGAACCAGAAAAAGTTCGCGCATCACAGGAAAAAGCATTACATGCATTACAACAGTATACTATATCTCATTACCCAGACATGCCATCCAAATTTGGAGAGCTGTTGTTAAGGATACCTGATTTACAACGTACTTGTCAGGTGAATTTATCTACCTAATTACAGCATTTACTTTAAAAAATAATTATGAATGCCTGGCGGTAATTTTTACAAACGATTATCTAAAAAAATTTTGGACAAATTCATTTGATAGAATCAAAGTTTCATAAGTTTTTATTTGAAATATAAAGAATACAGGTACAATGTTTAAAATATTGTTTAAAAAAAAAAAAGCCTTAGACAAGTCCAAAATTACTAAAAAGACTAATAATTAAATCTTTATTAAACATGAACAGATAATCGCTAGTATAACATTATGATAAAAATAATTACTGTGTATTTATAAGTGTTTAAATAAAATTTAATCATTTATAAATTTAATATAGCTTTCATATGAAATCGGAATAATGGTGAGACTGATATTAAAATTGAGAATATTTCAAATACTTATTATAAAAACATTGTTCTATATTTTTATCATTTTTACTAACTATAGTTGTGGAACAAAAAATTTTATTTATTATTAATCTGTTATTAGGTTGGAAAAGAAATGTTGTCAATAAAGAGCAAAGAAGGAGAAGGACAAAGCTTTAATCTCTTAATGGAATTATTAAGAGGTGATCATTAATAGTTTTATTTTTTTTTTTTTTAAATATATATTTCTGAAAAATATATAGTATTTTTTAATTATATTTTATAAAGAAGTAATAATAATTTTGTAAATGTTTAGTTAAGGTGTACTTTACATGAAATTGTGTATCAAACATCTACACATTTCTAACTGGTCTTATAAAATTGTAGTCAATTTTTAATACTTATATTAGAAAACCAACTGAATTTTAACAGTGTTAGAACTGTGTAGCTATATTTTTCTAATTTTAATATATTTCAATTAAAATAAAAATTATATTTAAATATAAATTCAGAGCAGTCTGAATACTGTGATCTTAAAAATAGAATTAACATTATTTGTGTAAATAATATTTATATTATATTTATAAACCTCCAATTACATGTAGTACAGGGTTTTAATATTTAAAAACTCATTTATTTTATTTTTCAAATTCTATCTGTGTTCAGTATTGGTTATTCTTTTTGAATGCCGTGTACTTAATATGATATACAGTGATGGGCTGACTATTTACTATTTCAATAGATTGTACTTAATTTTTATATGCTTATGTTATATAAATATCTTTTCTATTACTTTAAAATGTGTAAAGTTAAACATTGGATCATTATAATTTTAAACCGTTCAATTACCATCTTTTTTTAATTAGAAATATTTAACAAGGTTATTTTTAACTATGTTCATGTGCAATAAGTTACGTTACCAAAATTGTATTTACATGTGTCTTTGTTTTATTTTTTCTATTTTTTAAATTTTATTTTGCCCATCACTTTGGAATATTTTCCTTTGCTAATGTATGAATTTTATTTTTTTTATTACTTTATTATTTTTTTAAATTATACAATCATAAGTATTTAATTTATTGGAGTTGTAAGTTTTTAATTTATGATTTATATATTACATTATCTTTTTAAAAATTAAAGTAAATTTTTCATTTCTTCATTTTTTTTTTTTTTTGTTTTATCTATTAAATTTATTTTTATTGAATTAACAGTGAACTATGTAAAAATAAAGCAATAATTTCATCAAACTGATGTATAGCTTTTTATATTTAGACATCAAAGTAATTAAAATGTATGCAATAACTTATAATAAGAAAACTGTATTTATATGATTACATTATATCATATTATAGATATTTTTGAAGATGAATACTAGCTATCTAATTGATTTGTTTTTATACAGCTGATTAGTTAATACAGAACAAATAAATACATTTTATTTTTTTAATTTCAAATGCTGAATATAAAATATGATAATGTCATGAAAATAATAGTAATTATGGATATGTTTTTTGAAATATTGTAACATAATTTTGTCTATTGTAATACATGTAAGACCTAGACAAGCCATGATTATATTATATTATCTTTTCAAACAAATTATAATAATATAAAATTTTAGAGAAATGTATACATTTTTCAAATGTTTGTTAAAACATCAAAAATGTGAATTTTCAAGTGTAAAATTATAATGTAGATGTCCTGTTATTATCCAATAGTTAAAAAACTATTCAGAAAATATGCTATTCTTGAAATTTAAACTAAAATTTTTGTTAGACAAATATAATCTTAAACATTAAAAAAAAAAAAAAATGATTTCGTCATTATTTGAAAAATAATCATGTTTTGTCTCTTGGTTTTTCCCAATTATTACAAAAACTTATTTGGATGCATACTATAAGGAACAAAATCGATCTTTTGTAATTTTTCAATTAGAACACTATTTCTGGTAGAAAACATTGTTTGCAAAAATTAAAGACAATAGAACATAGATTATACGAACTTATTGGGACCACACCGAGTTCTGATGTAGAAATTAAAAAAAATATTATTTATACAATGAATATAGAATTATTATTACATATTATTGAATTATTATAATTATTATTTCACATGATATACTATGTTATTATTTATTACGAATATATGATTATTATTAAATATTAGAGACTTATTATTTTAATGTACATATATTATTATTTGTTTTTGTCAAACTGATCAATTTTTATTTGACGAATCGCTGCTACACGCTTTTGCACAGCTAAATCTCGTAAACATTTGAATACAT
The DNA here is from genome assembly GCA_902439185.1 of Cinara cedri. NCBI lineage: Eukaryota > Metazoa > Arthropoda > Insecta > Hemiptera > Aphididae > Cinara > Cinara cedri. Next base: position 960,483 of record CABPRJ010001907.1, on the reverse strand, counting down.
GAATTGAAACGAAATAATGTTCAGATAGTAAATGGTTCTGATAATCGAGGTTCTACTGTACAATGAAATCATTAACACTGTGGCAAGCTGTAATAGTTTACTGTTTTATCTCTAATTTTCTTTCTGGTTTTTACAATTATTTTGAAAAATCAAAAATGAACCAACTAGACAAAATTACTATAAAGTTTAAAAATAGTTAAAAAAGTAATTGTACAGATGTATAATAGTCATAATTACTACTCGCGGTGGGTATTATTTTTTTTTCGAATTGGGCGAACCGTTTCATAAAATATTTCAAATCGTCTTTAGTGGACATATTATATATATATTATTTATTACGTGATGTAAAATAAACGGTCTAATATAACTAATAGTTTTAAATTTGAGATACTGTTTGGATAGTTCACAAATGTACTCTACACGGCTACCAAACAAACAGGTAGAATAAATGAAAACCGTCCGGTGGTACTTAAAATAACCAAACATTGGTATCATTGTTGCCTAGTGTAAAAAACAAGTTACCTACATAGACATATTTATTAAGATTTAAACCACGATCTTAGATAATTTAAACCATATATCAAATATACACTAAATAGCCCATTGAATAGTAATATTAGAACACCCATAAAATGTAAAATTTGGTTTCCAAGTAATTTAATTCGGATTCAAGATACTAGTGTCGCATTATCAAAAATCATTTGTATATTAACTTATGTTTAAATCTTGCATATTAATAATATATTATCGGCACAAATATTTAAGTATCGAGTATATATTTAAGGGAATAATAATATTTACCTAAGAATTACACTCAATTTTGTTTTTAAGTTCTTACAATATTATAAATTCATAACCGAAAGTAGTTGCAAACAATATAAATAATGTCTATTATTTTATAGGTAGGTATAATCGTATTACTTGTATTATGGATATATAATATAAAGGTATAGATATATATTATACCCGCCTATAGTTTTATTTTGATGAGATTTTCTTTGTCTGTTAACAAATTTTCGATCAGAAATCTTAATTCGACCATCAATATTAGGGGTATTTTAAAGTAGCGAATTGTGTCAAGTTGATGCAATGTGAGGAGGTCGTTTTTGAATTTGCTTTGTATTTTTCATTAATAACAAGGAAATATAGTTTTTTTCAACTATAAATAATATAAATGTGTCCATAGTAATATATCCCCTAGTACTATTAGATTGCATGTATCATCCGGCTTTGTTAATTAATATTTAGGTTTTATTATTTCAACCTTTTGATTATGAAGAACAAATTTATGACGCTGTATACTGTGACTATTTTGATATAAGATCAAATATTGCTTTAGTAGACTGGAATGATATATTTATTAATTTGAATATTAATGATGCATTTCATATTTTTTACGAAAATCATTTTAGAATTATTTTATTTTTATTAAATATACGGAATAATCCTTTTGAACATAATATATACATATATACACATTAATTGTTACAATTTATTACTTAAAGCTTAATACTTACTACTTTACTAGACAGGTATTATATAAAAAGATTCAAAAGAAACGAAGGACCAACATTGGTATTCGTCATCATACGTCCAATGAGTTTATTTTTAAGATAGTTGATGGAGGCAAAGGGAACATAAAAAGGTGCAACAGATCGAGAAAACGTTGAGGTACTCTGAAGCAGATTTAAGAAAGTAATTCAGGAGAGTCAATTTTACCTCGTAACAAACCATCCAAAAACGTGGTTTCAATATAACCAATTGTTTTGCTCAATTTTTCTTTAGCGTATTTGATCAAACAAATAATCATAACTTAGTCTTTAGTATCGAAAATATAAACATGCTATCTGTTGATTTTAATAATTGTATCTTAACTTTAAATGGCATACACGAAGAACTCAACCTTAGTACTAAAACATTGTCCTGATCCGGACGCAATTCCAAATATATTTTTTAGTGAATGTAAATTCGTCCTTGCCCCATTCTCTTGTTACACTTATTCAATTTATCTCTTTCGCCGAGTGTTTTTCTGAATAAATGGAAAGTTACCTATATTTCACAAATCTCTAAAGGAAGTAACAATACTCAAGTAACTAATTATCGTCTTATTTTGATAACCTCAATAATTCCAAAACTACTAGAAAGTATTGTATCAAAAAAACTTGATCCAATATTTTTATTTTTTTTTCATTATTTTATTAATTGTTTCGACATATTTATGTTTTTACAATGGTAATTACAGTGATTAAAAAAAAATTAAATATACATTTTTAATTTATAGATAAACTTGAATAGAGGTAAAAATAAATAATGTATAGGATAATAGTTGGTCACGATAAATCTGATTCGGATTCGGATGACTTCATAGGTAACAGAACATCCTGCGGAAAATTTGGTTTTAGTGTGCAGTTTCTCGTTTGCTCTCCAATCTTATAATGGAGTACACATTTAGCTAAATTAAGTTTTGAGTGAAATAACTTAAATTTTTCGTTGATCCATAAGTCGAGGTATGGTATAATCCAATATTTAAAAATATAATAATTGACGAGCATCATACTTTTACGACTGGAAGGTGTACTACTATTAATCTTTTAGTATTTTAACGCCATGTATTATTAAATGCATTTAAGGCAGAACACCAAATGGATGCTATACCGATTTCTAACTAGGCAGTAGACCGAACTTAACCAACTGTTGCGCCCTCTGTCCGTAAAAATAATGTTATATTACAATTGCGATAACGATATAGTACAATAATTACATAGATTCCACCGTGGTCTACGAGTGATACAGAATTGTTTTATCAACGGGTAAATGTAGAGTGTAGACCCACAGATTATTTTATGTAATATCTATGACTATACCTTTCTCATCAGATGACCAGATTCTAGTCTATCGTCTACGGTCGTTAGATTTCGATATTTTTACGTTGGCCATATTTATAACCATGGTTTAAAGTATCTTAATTTATGCTGGTAACCTACATTATCAATTTTATGGCGCATTTTTTCTTCATCAAAACAAGATTTCTAAATTCCAAAAGGCAAAATACCAGCTTTGCAATTGATGACTGAATAGTATTTAGCCACAGAGGCTAAATATCGTAGTTCCTAACTTAATCTCTATGCCTTCTGGAGTTTCATCTTTATTCAATATAAATTAACTACATTTTGTGAACCGTATTTTAATTTGTAATCAATATTCGCTTGTTACAGTGATTGTTATAGAATGAATATATTACATCATGCTCAAATGTGATTTACAATTGTGACACTTTCATTTGTCTTGTTTTTTTTTGTGTTTAATCGATGAACTCAAGGCTTTCATTGTTTATATTTTTGTATTTTAACCAACTATTAACAATTCACTAAAAAATGTCTGCCTTTCCCCACGTTAAAGGTTATAAAATAATTAAAAATATTGGAAAAGGAAGCACGTCAACTGTATACTTAGCTCACACCAAGGTATGTACAAATTATTATTATCTATAATAAATTATAATATTTTTGTCATATTTGCATACAATTTGTAACGATCTGGGATGTCCAATTAAACAATTTAAATAATATGTTTGTTGATTATTGCTTATGAGTTAAAAACCTCCTATAGTTATTAAATGTTACGATTATACAGTTATACCTTGTCCATCAGTAACTTTTTTTTTTTTGCACAAATATGACTGAGGAAATTTAGCATTACGAAAATATCCTATAACAAATAACATTTTATTAGATTGGAGTCATTTTGAATGATTTATGTGATTTATTGTACTAGTATAATTACGGGAAAAATCTAGTTTAGCACCCTCTCGACATTTTTTATTTTTTTAAAATATTAGTTTTGAAGTTGTAACAATTTAAAGTTTGGATATTATGTGTGTTATGTTAAATTACCCAATATTGCTAAGTTTTTCTGTATGTCTATTGTAGTCTAATGGAGATACATACCTGTTATCCTAGAGATTGGAAGTTCTTGAATACAATAACTGACAGTTTTTTTGCTCTTTCTTTCCAATATTTTAGATGTTTTGTTTGCTTTAATATGTAAAAATCCAAAATTTCCTCAGATTTGTTAACAAAACCACGCCAAATGAATTTCATGTGTATCTGTAGACCCGGCGGGGTCACTCGCTCACTTGGACTATAATGATATCCAAATTTCAAATAGCTATAACTTTAAAACTAATGATTTTCAAAAAAAAAAATGCAGAATTTCTATATTAGATTTATACTGAAATTACATTGATTTTTATCATTTAATTTTTTTTCAGGACGATATTTCAAATATGGTTGCTATAAAAGTTATAGGGCGTAGTAAATTATCTAAGAGTGCGGAAGATGCTGTTGTAACTGAAATAGGTGTAATGAAGAAATTAAAACATGAATATATTGTTCAAATGATTGATTTTGTATGGGACTGTAACAACGTTTACATTATACTAGAGTATTGTGATTGTGGTGATTTGTCATCATTTATTAAAAAGCGCTCAAAGCTCTCTGAAAGAATATGTCGTAAATTTATGCAACAATTAGCCTTAGCCTTACAATTTTTAAGATCTCATAATGTTTCTCATCTTGATCTAAAACCTCAAAATTTACTTTTAATGAGGACACCACAGCTAACTCTCAAAGTTGGAGGTTTGTAAACCTATTATCATTTTACAAAACTTAGTTTAATTTTAAAAGTTGCATTGTTATTCCCTTTTGTACAATCATTGTACTCCATATGTTTTTAAGATATATATTTTACTTAACTTGTTTTTATTTTTTTAGATTTTGGTTTAGCAAAATTTATGAGTGAAAAAACCCAAATGGAAAATATTCGCGGATCACCTTTATACATGGCTCCTGAAATGTTACTTCATAGTCGATATGATGTTAAAGCTGATCTCTGGTCTGTAGGAGTAATAGCATATGAATGTATTTATGGACGTGCTCCATATGCTTCAGATTCCATAAAAGATTTATGTGAAAAAGTTAAAAAAGTTTTACCAATAGAAATACCATCTAATCAAGTCAGCCCAGAATGTAGGGATTTATTAATGGGTCTACTCAAGCACAATCCATCTGAGCGTATGAGTTACAACCAGTTTTTTAATCATCCATTTTTAGACTTGGATCATATGCCTAGTACCGAATCTTATGCAAAAGGACTTAAAGCTATTCAGGAGGCAGTGAAATTAGACTGTAAAAAACAATATAAAGCGGCATTTTGTAAATATTGCATAGGTCTGCAGTATTTGATCCCGTGTTCTCAAAGTAAGATTTGTGATATGAAAAATAAATATAAAATATCCTTCGATATTTTATATTTTAGATTCCAAGCGTTGCGAGAAAACTATTGGTTTTACTAAGATGTTTATTTCTTTTTTTTCTAGTTTGGGGACACGTTTTTTCTAGTAAACGTGCTCTAATTTTTAAGTGTAGCAACTTTTCTGAAAGCTCAAGTTGTCTAGATGGTATATAAAACAGGTCATTTTTTGATTTTTGACGCCATTTTTTAAATAAAAGCCTTTAAGTAGGAAAAAACATTGGAAAACGTACAATTTCACGTTTTTATTATTTTATAATAACACGGATGACTTTCTACCAAAAAAAAATAATTTAATCGAAAAAATCACAAGTCACATTTTGTATTTACTTTCTTAAGGTTTCATTGCCTAAACTTTGAGCTTTTAAGGAATTTTAATTTTTGGGAGTTTTTTTGCTGTAATTCGGTTATAAATACGTGTAGAGACTTGAAACTTAGTAATAAATAGTTATACTTATATTGATTGGGCTTACCTAGACGTGGTAAAATATCCAAAATCATTAGACAATTTTTTTTTTTTCCTTTAAGCATTGTTTTGAAATCAAATTTAAATGAAAATACCTTACCAACTTTTCACTTACAACAATGGCCACACCCGTCCCCAGTATTAGCTCTTCTTTTACATATAATTTCCTTAATAAATTTAAATAATACTGAAAATTATACTTTGTAAGTTCTACCTTCTATAAATAACAATGACTTAATACATACAAATATTAATTAGGAATATATGAAATTGACTTAATTATTAAGCTAGTATTTTTAAATAAATAAGTAGAATTATTACATTGTAATAATTATCAAACACCAAATATAAATACGTATACAATGGATTTTGCTTAATGTGAGTAGTCTAATATGGACATAATGGTCTAGTCCCAATTCTACATCTGCATCGTATAACAATACTCATTTTGGTCATTATGGGCAACTGTTTAATGTGGACAAATGTAACTGGTACTCTATGTACCTTTTGTGATGATTAACTTACTTGAAAATCTATATTTACTTCTTGTTTTTTTAGATGAATCTGATAAAAATAAAAAAGAAGCATTCCAAATAAAACTGAATGAATATACGAAGCGTGCTGAAGAATTAAAAGCAACATTGTTTGTGTCAAAAGTAAAAATTAACAATGAAGAAACATCAGAAAAACCTTTGACATTATCTAATGGCGATCAACAGATTCCTACATTAAGTAAGAAAACATATTTATATTATGTAAGACACAAATTTAGTATACTACCTAAATTTATCATTACTTATATTCTTATACGTTATATGAGTAAATCATTTTTCTATAAACATTATCAAATTAAATTGATTGACATTTAGTAAGTTTTCTTTATTTAGAGACTATATTTTTGAATGAATGATTTTCAATTATAAAATGTTATTGAATTATTATGTTTTTCTTATTCTTGTAATTATAGAGCTATTTATTATTTAAATATGGTGATATTATTACTCATATTACCCAAGTGTAATTTGCCAGTATAAATTATTATTTATGTTTATAATATTTATCCTCAAGACTCATTAGCATTCATTTTTAAACAAGGTTCTAAATTAAAAAAGAAAGGTAAGATAATGGGGACAGGTGCAGCCACTGGTGTAGGTGGAAAATTAGGATGGTAAGATATATAGATAAGAATTTTATGCATATCAGTAAGCAACGATAAATCATTGCTTACAAAAAAACGATTCTGATCGGAATTCAGTTGAAAGTGATGCTTTGTCAATTATATATATGTCATTTTATAATAAAATAATTCAATAGGTTTTATATATTTTTTTTAATAAAATTTGTTTAATACTGTATCGATTTTTCCCATTTATTTAGAAATATAGTATAATATTGTACCGTTTTTCCTACCTCTTTCCCGATTTTCCCATATTTTATCACGGTTTTCACATCTTCTGGAAAAAATTACTTCTTTAAAGTACCTCCATAGTAACATTTCCTTGTGGAAACATTATTATCTAAATGTTTGAGTAAAATTGCTGGTAGAAAAGTTGTGCATAGAAAAAAATAAGGCCGTAATATATTTTAACTAATACCTTCATTTTGTATATATTTTTCTGTTTTTTTCGGTTTTTCAAATTTGATGAGAAAATCGAAAATTGACCCCTTTAAAGTACTTCTCTACATCGATTTTCTTTCAGATAAGGTGCTATGTGTAGAAATCCGAGCAAGTATTTTGGTAGAAAAGTTGCACATAGATACATAATTAACATCTTTGCAAAATCATAAGCCTCTTCGCTTCACTCAGAATCTAAAATCTAATCTTATTCTTTTGATTTCAGTATTTGATATTAAATTTGTACCATTAAATATTGTTTTAACTGTGTTTTTATTTTATAGCATCGTTATGTCAAAACACACCCCAATTAGCTAGTGCTGTAGAAATTGCCTTATCTGGTCAAATGTACTTGGTTGAAGGTCAATATGAAGCAGCTCTTGAAAAGTTTATAATTGGTTTAGATTTATTAGATAAGCTCTTGGAAAAAGAACCTCCTGGTATTCGATATAATTTACTTATCAAACAAGTAAGTTTATATTAAGAAACATGTAATTAGGTAAAAGCATATTATGAAAGTATTTGTATCATTTATTCATTTTTTAGGTAAATGATTGGACAACTCAATGTGAAAATGCACGAGCATTATTGCAGTCAAAAGATCAAAAAGTTAACGACCAATCTTCTATTGATGTTCCTGATGGATTAACATCATTAAGTAAAGGTAAACCAGATAAAAAGTCTCCAAAATTGTTCAGGGTTGTTAGCAGACTAGTTCTGAGATCAAACTATAAGAATAATTTATCACCTGAAAAGAAATAGGGTTTTCATTAGTTTATTGTACTGGTTTTGAAACAAATCAAACATGCTTGAAACATGCTTTCAAAAGTCATAAAAAAAAAGAGTCCATGTCTTCTGGTGGCAATTTTCTTTTATTTGTTTTATAATGTCAGATAGTTATATATCTGACTTACAGTATGACAGTATTACTTATTGACTACATTCTACAGGGTAATAACTGAATTACAATTTAATATTTTAACAAGTTTATAATTCAATTATAGAACTGGATATTATTATTAGTTTTTTAATGGTTAGATTACTATTCATCTTAATTTATCTGTTATTGTAGAGTTCCTATTTATTAATTATCTTTCATATTATACTTACAGGGTATTTCATATATATGAGTTGCATTTGTTTGATTTTAAGTGTTGTAATTTTTTATCTATCAAAAACTTATAATTTTATATTTCATTAGGTATTTTATTAAAATAATTTTAAATTTCTATTTAGAATACTGAAAAAGGTCATGTTAACCCTACATTGCATATTTTGTTTGTATCTAATATCCATAGATAATTTAAGATTGAATAAGAACGAAAAAAATTAAATTAAATATTTTTTTTGAGATATGACCCTGTTATTATAAGAAATGCAAAAACTTGTCAGTCTTATTTTTATCAAATTGATAATTTATGAAATTGTATTTTGTATGTAGTGTAAGGTTTAAAATATTTTATTTGTTTTAAATGTAACTGCTATTAAATATTTTAATAATTGGTAGTAATGGGTGGTAATGAATAATAATAATTGATCATTCATATTAACCATCAAATAATTTTGTGAATTATATAAAATATTTAAATACTTATTTTAATAGTGGGTCGTTTTAGACAATAAATATTATTTGAATAACTTATTCGCAGAAACTATCCAATAATTTTATAAGTAGTTATTATTCATTGCCCTCCATCTCTAAAAATTTGCTCAATTAAGGTGTTTTTAATGTGTTAATGATTAATCACAATTTTGTTAAGTTTTTATAATTTTTCTATACGTTTTTTTTATTAATATTAAATAAATGCATTGTTAAAAGTTGAAATATTGTGAATTGGTAAAAATATATCTATTTTGTTTCAGATTCCTGTGTAATTCAATGAATTCTAATGGAACTTTTATGTTTTAAGTTTCTATCCTTTCTTACCTTGTTCACTACATCGCACATGTATTTATAAATTTGGTATTAAGTGTATTAAAAATATTAGACTGTGATAATGATATATTTCAATATATATTGTATGATGATGTTATTTTATAATTTTATTTATAAGTAATGCGTGAAATGTAAAGTCATAATATAATGAAACTATTTTATTTGAACAAAATTTGATGATACATGTTTTATCATAAACCAAATTTATCGAATATAACAAAAAATAATCACATGTTGGTCCTAAACTATCGGACCTATTTAATTAAAGCCAATATCATTAACTGCACTTGTCGTACCTAGTAGGCTGCTTGTTCCACTGCAGAAATTAAGAAAGCTTAGTAACATTTCTACAGGTTTCAACTTTTCTGGAGTTAGAACTTTAGATTTAATTTCTTCATTATGTTTTTTTTTCATTTATGACCAAAGTAATATAAGTACAGTATACAATGACTATCACAAAACCATAAGATACTCCGCCCCCATGGCCCATGTTTCACATGGTATGCTGCTGATTTTGCAAATGTGCCACTGAAATATTAAAAAAATATAAAAATATGAATGCCCACTCATGTATACCCATATATTTTTTTAAAATGTTTCATATTTTATATATCTGTATTCAATTAGGTACCCATATACCTCTAATTATTTTTGTTAATTCATGGGTTAATCTGGTAATAGGGATGAAATAAAGCAAAAAGCTATCCCAGTATAATGGGGACGAGTGCAGCCACTGTTGAAGATGGGAAATTGGGATGGTAAGATACAGAAGGAAATTGAATATATACCTGTCAGCAACAATAAACCATTACTAACAAAAAAACCATTTTGAACGGAGTTCAGTTGATAGTAATGCTTTGTCAAGAATATATGTCATATTACGGTGAAATAATAATTATATTATTTTTTTAAATAATATTTGTTTAATATTGTAGTGATTTTTCCCATTTGTTGAGAAAACAACTACCTGGGAAAATCAAATAATGACCTCCATAAAGTACCTTCCCAGTCAGACTTCCTTTCAGAAAAATTGCTATCATTGTATACCATGTCCAACTTAAGAGTTTACTACCCAGTGGCGAACGAAAACACGTTCGTTAGGTGATGTGTTCCCATTCCCGATTATTGGTACAGCTTCATCACCCACCTAACAATCTCGCGACTGCCTATGGACATGGTATACGACATACGTAGAGAACAAAATATCGATGATATTTTGTTTTAACGGCCTTACTGCGTACACGTATTTTCTCACACAAATCCTCTGTTTTAATTTGAATAAACGCTACAATTTACTTCTAATTTTTCTATGTTACCCGTTAATTTTGCTGAAACAGTCTAGGTATTTGTGTATATTACGATTTATTTGACGATACTTATAATAAATATTATAACTTGCTGTATACACGACGACACAGTGTGGCGTACAGAATTGAAGTAGGGGGTCCGGCAAAGTTCAGTGCTCAGTCAGGTACGCGCAAACGTGTATACTCTTAGCATAAATCTGAGCAAAATTGCTGGTAGAAAAGTTGTTCACAAGATAAAAAAAGGGGCCAAAATATTTTTCAACTAATACTTGCATTGTATACATTTTTCCGTTTATTTTTTTGGTTTATTACATTTGATGAGAAAATCGGAAAAGTATCTACATCGTATACATCGGAGTAAGCTTTCTGGTAGAAATTGTTTACATAAAAAAAAAAATATATCTGTAAAACCAATACATTCTTTGCTACACTCGTCTAGGAAGAACGAATGACAGTACGATTTAATTTTTGTTGCACAGATACCTACTACCGTTAATTTTATAATATTAAAAATCAGTGCTACTACCTTATACTTTTCTTGTTTATAAATGTAACCGATTCCTATGACAGCTACTGCCGCTCGCGTGACAACTGCTAGAATCAGTAGTTCAGACTGCAAGACATTCGAAAACGGTCTACATATTGCAGTGTTCCCGTAGTCCTTTATTAGGGGCAAAAGCAATTTTTTACGTATCAGCTCCATCAGTTAGTTAACTACATGAAATTCAACAGTCGTCCTAAACCATGACGAGTTTGTTAATTGCCGAATCCACACTGAGACGACGAAATAAAAACAAAACAGAAATTTGTGTTTTTATGATAAAATCAAAATATTTTTAAAACAATTAGGGATGTTTTTTCCAACAAATTGTTCATTTTTTTTGAAACAAAGTCATTTCTCGAGCGGTGTCAGTTAACTTTAAAATGTTTGTGTTTTGTTTTTGAACATTGTCGAACGAGTGTGGACCATAGATAATACAAGATATATATCTTATAGTGTAGACAGTGTTTTAAAAATAACCAACAGATAAGATATTGTCTCATGAGTAGTGCGATATTTAGTATAATAGGTAGTAAGTGTACAATTGAGTAGTGCAATCCTACAGTTTTCAAGTTTCAATAATTTTATAGTTTTCATATAAGCGTAGACGAATATATTCATATAAATGAATACGAAAAAAAAAATGGAATATAGAAGATACAAGCAAGCTTATAAAGCTATACCGGGAATCACCCATATTGTGGGATGAAACAAACTGTTTTATATCGCGTCAACTTGGCAGCGGTCACGAAAAGAATCGTATATATATGAAGATAGAGTCAAGTTACAGGTTGCGGTTTATTAGCCAGGGCGGGATGTGTTGTTCGTCAACGGGGATATGATTAATAGATGGACGAATGAATGGATGATTATTCCAAAGATTTTTGAAACGTGTGGTAAGATAGTGATAGAACGGTAGTTGGTTACATTTAGATTTTGTGGGTTGCCTGACTTAAGGATAGAGGTAATGGAACCAAGTTTTAGGTTAAGGGAAAAATACAGGAGTTTAAGGACTTTGAAAAAAAGAATACATAGTGGTCAGGCAATGGTATCTTTCAGCCGAAAAAGAAAATCACCCTGGATACAATCCGGGCCTAGAAACTTGATATTGCGAAGAAAAGTGCAGCAGAATATGTAGTTAGGAAGGTTGTACGTGGGGACTGCGGGATAAGTTGGATAGGGGGTTAAATGATTAATAGGATTTTAACTGTTGAAAAATACTTTGATAATAGTTCCGCTGTAATTGAGGCACCCGAACTTATATATTCATTGTAGTAGACGTGAGGAGCGGGATAATATTATATACATTTTGACTATTTTGAATTAAATTGTATTTAAATCCATGCTTAAAATGTATTTAATTATACTACTGAAAACATACCCCACCCTGTCCCCATACAAAAGTACATATACATTTTACATTACATAATTATATTAATTAATCATTTTTTTTTTTAAAACATAAATATATATATATATATAATAATATAATATTAGACATCCTATTACTGAATTTTTATTGAGTTATAGAACTTAAATAATCAGAAAAGGTTTCCCTAGAATAAAGTATTAAGAATTTCAATAACATTTTCACACATGAATCATTATTTGAAAAATCACATTTGTGTTATCTATTCTCTACTATATAAAAATGAATATTCATTTGTGATCCATAGACTTAAAAAACTATTGTAGCGATTAGTACCAGTTTTTGCACACATATTCTTTGGACTCAAGGAAAGTTTATATCCTAGATTTTAATAGAGGGGCTCGATCCTCCAAATCAAGTATAGAAGGCAATCAGTAAGAAAGGATTTACTCAAAATTTAACCCCTAAAAGAAAAAAAAAATGAATTTTTAAAAATTTACGGGAAATAACGGTTAATTGCAATGTTAGGTCTGGATATGGAAACAAGAGTTATATGAAAACTCATTTATATTTTTCGTTCAATACTTATACAAACAAAGTCATACGGGAAAACAAGTAATTATTAAATAAATATAACAATACCTAATACTATCTACCTATACTAACAGTAAACAGCATAGTACTGTACAATGCACATAATTTTAGACCCTGATTTAAATAGATAATACAATGCTACATAATAATAGTAATATAATTAAGAAATAATTATTGCTTTGTGATTTTCATGGTCAATAAATTATTCAAATCTTTTCTTCTTTTTATTCTTATCAAAAATAGAAAGAGCAACAAGAAATGTGTTGGGTAAAAAAAAAAAAAATTAAAATGAAATATAAAATATTCATTTCTCCCATTAAAAGATGACATCAGACCACTCAAAATGTTTGTTTATAATCTCGATTTTCTCGCCCTCTTTCGGTTTGATTCCCGATCTGTTCGGCTTCTTCAATGGTGTCTGGCAATTGTATATTTTTACTCTCCGGCAATGTGGTGATGATGGCAGCTCCTAAGACTGAGGCCGAACTGAATACGGCCATCATAATGTAGCCACCAAAAAACTGAGTCTACGAAAAAAAACAAATCGGTACAAACAATAACTTAAGAGGACCCCACATCTATATGTGCTGTCTCCGTCTATTTAATCTATGACTGAAACTAACAACCATGAAGTGCTATGCCTCTATGCCTATGTTGTGTGCCTCTTTATATGTGTTTAAGATTACACGACCCAGGTGAATATATTATTATTATTATAGTATTACGTTCACAAAAATCTCAGGTTAAGTACATCACATTGGTCAAAAAAGTTATATTTTAGTATTGGGTCTTGCGCTATAAGTTTACTTAACCCGTAAACAGCTCCGTCATGAATGAATACAAGTTTATGATTATATGTAAGTATGTTTACCATTATCACTAGATCTTAAATAAATATAGGTACTTAATTAGTTATAATATGTATACCAACAACGTGGTCTGTGGCGCCAACATAGATCCGATCCGACCGAACATTGAGCATATGGATACCATGGTAGCACGCAATTGTGTAGGAAATATTTCCGCTGTCATCAAGTAGACAATGGAAAACGCAACGGATATGGTCAGTTTACTAATCAGGTAAAACGACAGCTTTATCCAGTGGAATTCTGTTGTGCAAAAAAAAAAATCAAAATAATATTATAATAACATAGTTATAGTTATATTATGTATTTTAAATAGTACTAACTAGAAGTAGAGGCTTGGTGATCACACTAAGGTATGATGATTACCTTCCCTATGGACATTTTTAAAATATAATTTACAGTTATATTTGTAATAGTAAATAGTAATCATTATAATTTGTATTCAAAGAATTTAGTATTGTAATGGAAAATGTTGATAATAATTGAAAAAATATTTCGTCTCAAATTCTTAAACCGGTAATCGCAGTGTGATAATAATATTCTAAACATTCAACACGGATCGAACATCCAAATCCCTCAACTCCGATTACTTTAAAAACATAAATGGCTATGTGGGTTTTAAACTATTTTAAATTTTGTGAAAATAACCTTTATGTGCATAACCTAAACTTCCTTTGTTTTGGGCATAGTGAAAAAGTGACATCAAAAAATCAAACTGTTTTTCGTGGTTTATTTGACCTCAGTTCACTCGCACTACTTTTACATAGAAGGTGCGAGTGATTAATGCAAGTAACAAGTACTAATATAGATACTTGCCTTTAGGTATAATGTTGAACACGACACAAGTGAAGCCGGTCAATAAAAACATGCAGGACAATGACATTTTCCTGGACATCTTATCCAAAATTATACAGTATAACAGGCACGATGGAATTTCGATAAATGAGGTCAATGAGAAATTTAAATATTTGTTGCCATCTATGTCTATTGAATTTATCGTCAGTCCATAATATATTAGAGTTACTATTACCCTGTAAAAATAAAAAAAACTCCATCATGTAGGGATGTAGTTGATGGATAGTATTATGTTTGCACAAGTCATAGATGCATATAGATTATTAGCTAATATACTACAGTACGATGTGATACAAATAGGTAATAATTAATAATATACTAATTGATATCTTACCATAACAATGAACATCTGATCATTCTCCAGAATATAGCCTGAGAGCAAATCATATCTTTAAAATTATTGGAACTTATTTTAGGGTCGTTCGTATCATCTACACCATCCAACTTCTGTAAAAACCAAAATATTATTTAATGGTATTACAATAGGCATCTTCATAATGGAATCTACCAGTTAAAAGAACAACAAAAACAATTGTTGCACTAATAAAATAATTAAATTATATGCAGGCTGTCCCAGAAAAATATACCCCTTGATTATCCCTGGGAATAATAAAGGTAATCAATTTCTATGGTTTTTGTATTACTCACAGGGCTGAAGACTACAAATATTTATAATTGAACTACATTTTTTTTTTTAGTCAAAAAATAACTTTATTTTATTATTTTTTGAAAACTTTAATGTATTACACATTTATATCTGATGGATAGTTTCTAAGTAACAGCCTTTTTAAATTCAATAACCTAACCTAACTGATGTTATCGCATAACGCGGTTATGTTATTCCTAGATAACATCCGTTTTCAACACGGATTAGTAGAATTTAAAACAGCTGTTACCCACTTAGAAACTATTCATTGGATATAAATGTGCGATGCATTAAAATTTTCAGAAAAATAAACTCTATAGAATAGCTAGCTTAAAATTTTCAAAAGATAATAAAATAAAGTTATTTTTTTACTAAAAAAAAAAAAATCTTCAAAAATAAGTATTTGTAGTCCTCATCCATGTGAGTAATATAAAAAAAAGACGGACATACTTCGCACGTGGATGCAGCCACTGTTGTGGGTGGGAAGTTGGGAATGTAGGCTACAGATGGTAATTTAATGTATATCTGTAAACGACGATAAACTATTGCTAACGAAAAAGCAATTATGAGCAGAATTAAATTGATAATGTTACTTTGTCAACAATACAATATATGGTATTATGTCATATTATCGGATACAATGAAAAAACCTTTACGTGGTGCATCCGAAGCAACTGTGAAGCAACAAAAGTTTTGGCAGAGTTATGTAAAACCCATTTCTGTGATGTGATCTGCCTCAAAAGACGCACAGAGACGTAGATATGAAAATACTTAAGATAAATGATATGAAATTAGCAGCACTACGACTCTATAGAAAATATGGTAGCGCAATCTTTGTCAAACCTAACACCCAAGTAAAATTTTCAGAAATAACAAAAATTAATCATGTAGAAATATTACTGGTAGACCTTGGGAAATACACAGTAACCTTTGTGCACAAACTCCCAAACTCTACCTTTGAGTTTAATCAGCCAAGGAACTTTAATATATTAATTGCCATAGTCAAAATTGGGGATATACTGAGACAAACAATGATGGACACGAATTAGAAGCCTAGACAGAAAGAGATAAAATGACCCTAATTCATGATCATAAGTTTCCGCCATCTTAATGGGAGATGGACAAGAGGTTACAATCTAGATAACATACATCTTTGTGAACGAAAGAATTGCAGCCCAGTATGTGAAAGAAATTGGTAAACCAACCAGTGCCCAATACCCAACATCGGCCCATATTATGTAAAGTCACATCAGCAATAAAGGGACATACCATAATATCCAAAAGGAGATATAATTTTAAAAAAGCCAACTGGAAAACTTTTACTGAAAACCTAAACGAAAATAAAAATTAAAAATGTAGCACTCACATCGACAAACTATGATCTATTCATCGACATAGTTAAGAAAACATCCAGAAGACATATACCTAGAGGATGCCGAAAACAAAACATAACGGAAATCACGCCAGAAATCAGTAAAAAAGCTCGACAAATATACTACCTAATACGAAACAGACCCCTTCAGTGCTACAATAGAATAGGGCATGGAAATATTAGAAACTATATCGGAAGTAAGGAGAAACATATGGTGCGAAATGTTAGAGAACATAGACATGAGACATAGTAGCAAGAAAGCTTGGGAACTAATTAGAAGTCCTGGGAATGACCCGAAAGCTAAGCCAACACATCGTTCGTTGTACGTGCGTCGAAGAGATAATACGTCGATAAAATTTGACATCCGTGTTGACGTGCGTTATTTTTAACGCGCGTTACTCGTGTGCCTGCTCCCGTAACCGATAATGTAGTCCTACGACGCGCTTCAAAAAGTTCGTGTGAATCTACGCATTTTGTACGCTCGTGTGGCCCCAACCATAAGTAAACATTTTGATAAGGAAGACCTTGAAAACGCAGTCACTAGTATGAAAGAGCATAAAGCAACTGGACCAGATGATATATACACAGAGCAAATACGGCAATCTTGGACCGAAAACAAAAGTATGGATTATAAACCTAATCAACAACATAAATGACACTCAAAGAATACCTATGATTTAGAGGAAGGCCAAGATAATCGCATTACTGAAACTTGGGAAAAAAGCGTCTAGCCCAAAAACCAATACATTTCTTGTTTCACTAAGAATCTAAAATCAAAATTTGATTATCTTTATTATCTCCAGAGAAATTAAAAGGGTAAAGGGTATATCTTTGTGGAACAACCTGTATAATAATGTTACGTGAATTTGAAATATTACCTTCATTTGTACATTCTGAGGAGGTTCAGGCATGGCTTTTTTATTCATAGTCGCTATATTTTTCAAGACGTTAAGCACTTGGTCGTGTTTACCTTTCATTTCTAACCACCTCATTGATTCTTCTAAAAGCCTATTTATAAAATAAAAACAATATTGCTGTTCTGAAAATCAACTATAAGCATTAAACTTTAAATCTACAATATAAGAACCAAAAATATGAGATGAACAGTAGCCCTGGGATGTTTAATATTTGCAATAAAACTCTCCAATCTTTCACCAGGCTGGCTATAAGAGACACCAGTGTTAATCCGAAAGGAACAAAACTTTCCAGGATTGAAAAATAGAGTATTCGCTGGTCAGGCAAAATAAACTCTATTGCTAAAATTAGAAGAAAAAATCATTATTTTGTTTTTAGTTGTTTTCAACTGTATAGACATTTTATAATGAAAATACTTAATGTACATGATATTATTTACTTTTAAATAGGTACCTAATATAAAAGTGATTGAAAAAATTCCACTAGAAATTATTGATGACAATAATTCCAAAACCAAAAAACATGCATAATTAATGGAAAACGACTGGATAATACTTAATGCAGCTGATGTAACTGCACAAAACACCAAAGTAAACTTCCTACCAAATCTGCAAAACATAAAATCAACTCCTTAATAACTAATTTTGTAATAATACAATCATTCACATCAATAAATTAACAGATAATAAATTAACATTAATACTTATGATAAAATAAATATAGACATTATGTACATTAGGAATGTACAATGATATAAATATACAAGCTGAAAAAATTGTGCTTACATATCAGCGCCAATACCAGATATTGGTATCCCGATGAATTGACCAAAATTGTTGACTGTTCCCACCATAGATAACTTCCATTTGTTCTCTTCACACATAATTCCAAACTATACATTATAATCAATTAAATTGATTTAAATTATTAATAGTGAACGATTTTATACCAAGTTACTAGGGCCGTCCTTAGGAGGAGTGGGTATAGTGGCGGATTTATGGGAGAGGCATTGTGGTGATACCCTCTCCCTTAGGTTTTTTTAAATTACAGATTTATTTAATATTTTTGATACACAATGAAATACTCTGTGACCATTTATTTGCTTTTTTTACTATACAGAGAGTGTTTGACTTGGGAGCGTATGTTTGAAGACAGAATCTATTTGTTTTATTTTTTATTTGTATTCATTTATAGATTAAAAACATTGTTAAGACCACGAATAGGCAATAGTAGACTAAATGGATTGGCTTTATTGCACACACATAAAGACATTATTGTAAATATAAAAGAATCAAGAAGTCATTAATAAATTTGCAACGAAAAAAAGAAATTAAATTATTATTGTAATTAATATTTTTGAATAATACATTTTAGATTCTGAATGGAGAGAAGAAGCTTATGGTTTTACAAAAATGTTTATTTATTTTTTCTGTAGACAACTTTTCTACTAGAAATCTTGCTCCAATCTTTAAGTGTAGCACTTTAAATAAAAGAAAATCTGACTAAGGAGGTACTTATAAAAGGTCATTTTTTTTATTTTCTTACTAATTTTCCCAATAAATGGGAAAAACTGAAAAAACATGGGAAAATAGGAATAATATCAAACAAATATTATTAAAGAAAATATATAATGCCTATGTACCTAAGTATTTTACCATAATATGGCATTTATAAAACATGACAATGTAACACTATCAACTTAACTCTACTCAGAATCGTTTTTTCGTTAGCAATGATTTATCATTGCTTACATTAAATCTCCACTCTACTAAATTCCCAAATTCTCTTCGACAACAATGGCTGCACTCACATGTAAAGTTGCCCATTTTCTTTGTACATAAATTGAATTAATGATACATTTAATTATAAGCGTTGTACTTCTTTTTCATAAATTAGTGTAACAACTGGCAAGTCTTTAATTTACTTTATATATCACTCATAAATATTCCTATCCCCCCCTTAAATAAGTTTCAGATTTACCCCTGAGTGGACAAGACCTAGACACTGGACCTCGTGTTCGAAAAAAAAACAATAATTATTGTATCATTAAATAATTCTATATAAGGACGGCCATTCACGTCACATTGGTATTACAATATATGGTTACTTCTGTGCCAATGGTGTTCTCTGGTTCTTCGAATACCCAACGGCCAAAGCACGCCTCCGTAATGTTAATGTTAAATGCGCTGGCTGCACATTGCGTACCGTTGACGGGGGCTGACAACGCGACGTATCGTTGACATTTGCAGGGCAGTTGAGTGTCTTCTTTGTAAGGCGTCGTAAACCGCAACCACTCTTGATCGTATATTTGTTTTATGGGATCTGTACCCTCACATTCCGGTATTTCGCATCTGAAACCCACGGAAAAGTAACATAGGTAAATGAAAGACAAAATGCCCTGCTACAATTTTAGTAAGTGAGTAGGCATACGTTACAGTTCTTAGAAAATGTAATTTTTTCAAGTTAATTATTATTAGGGCTGGGAAGTTATAGGAGGTAAATTTGGCAAAATATGAACATCTGCAAATTTAAAAGAGCTGATACTGAAAACAGGTGCAGCCACTGTTGTAGGTTAATAGTTGGAGAGATAGGTACATAAAGTTATTTAATTTATATCTGTAACCAACGATAAACCATTGCTAACGAAAATGGTTCTGAGCGGAGTTTAGTTGATAGTGTTGATACTTGCTTTGTTAACAATATATATGTCATATTATGGTAGAATAATTATAATTTATGCATTATATATTTTCTTTAATAATGTTTGTTTAATATTGTAGATAGATACCGATTTACCCGTTGGGGGGTTAATCGGAGCAAAATTGCTGGTAGAAAAGTTGTTCACAGAAAAAAAAAACCGTAATTTAGCCGAGGAATTATCAACAGTAATTATACCAAACTCAATTTCACCACCACCTCTGCACCAACAGATGGTCACAAAGTCACTCCGTTTACCGCTACCTGCCTGCCCTGCCTGCATAACCTACCTCACCTGCTGAAATAAAAGATACAATAAAAAAATTGGCCCACAGGAAATCTCTTGGCTACGATCTTGTAACCAACAATGTAATCAAAAACATACTGGCTAAGACAATAATCCATCTTATTCATATATATATATAAACCTACCATAATTATTAATTATTATTCACTTGTATAGGAATTGTAATATTTTCTAAAACAAAGTCATATTTAAAAAATATATAATACACATATTAAAAAACAAAAAATATTTTTTTACTAATACCTACATTTCGAACATTTTCCTATTTTCCTCCTTTACTGAGAAAACTCCTGGGAAAATCAAAAAATGACCTCCTTTAAGTACCTCCCCAGTCAGATTTCCTTTAAGAAAAAGCGCTATCATTATAAATTGGAGCAAAATTGTAGGTAAAAAAGTTGTTTGCATGAAAAAAAAAGGTCTTAATATTTTTTTACTAATTCTTTAATCCATTTACAGACATACGCAATAGTGTTCTAACCTATTGATTGTGTATGTATTAGTCATATTCAGAGTGGATCCAGGAACAGGTAATAATAGGAAGCGATTATAAAATTGTATGTAAAGCATCATTTATAAAAAAAATCAAGCTAATTGTATACAGTGTAATTCCTTTTAAAGGTAACACTCAATAATTCTGTCCAGTGATATTGAATTCAAGTGTTTTTAAATAGTTGAAATATTGAAATAGACATTATTTTTACAATTTTCAAATTTTTAACCCTTTGTGCCCATTCGCAATACAATTTGCATTTATTTAAATAGCAACACCTACTTTCAACGACAGATTTTGATAGACCGAAATTTTTTAAGCTTAACTTAAATAAAACTAAGCATATATTTATTAATCAAAATATAAATCGTGATATAAAACAGAAATTAAGCATCCAAAATACTTCTCGTCTTACTAATATTTCAGCTAGTTCTTGTAATTATATTGAAAGAGTTTATTCTATTAAATATCTAGAAATATATATTGATTCCCAATTAAAATGAAATATACATTTTCAAGTATGGATCATTTATGAAAATTTCGGTGTCAAACACGCTCATTTTGGACTGCGTTATAAGAATAAATAGGTATGTAAATACTACGACACAGGTTGTTTCTGCGCTACTCGCTAATACAGTATTTTGAAAGAAATAAAAGATGTTAAAGTCCATTACCGGACGTCATTGCCATTGTAGTGTAACAGCTGATAAGAAACAACGTGTTTACACATTTTATCGACGGCGTGACGGTAGTCCTATGAAACCGTGACTTGTCACGTCTTCGCCGGACGGCGTAACCGTTGTAATGTGACACCATCCTTACATAAAACATATACATATATTAAATTGTTAGAAAATAGTATAAATACCACCATACGGCCATGTGTCTATGTTATTTTCACATCATATACCCACGTATCAACCACGAGTTTAGTATACGGATTTCTACGGCCAGTCGCCACCATTGATTTCTGGGTTATGAAATGTGTAACGGCATTGATTGCTCCAATTGAATAAAAAAAAAAACCCCCATTGAAGTACGACTCCTAGTTTAGTTCAGAAATCGCAATTTTTCCAAAAAAAAATTGAATTAAATTAATTAAGTTAATACATTAGTATTTAAAACTAACGTTTAATTTGCCTCGGTTAATTTATAAAACAACTAACATTTAACGAAGGAATACTTGCTAACTTTTTTCAACTGACTCAACAAAGTTAATATATTCATTAGATTGACAGACTTTGAATTTTAAACAGATAACGTTAAAAAAGAACAAAATGTATATTTCATCACCTGTATTTTAAATCACCGGCGGTGAAGACGTACGTAAATCGTGATATATTCGAGTATAATAACATTATGCCTAACAGCATACATCTCGTGTACTGGTAGCGGCCCATGCCCAGGGAAACCAGCACATTTTCGATGTCTACCATTTCAAAACGACGGAATTCGCAAAAATCCACCGACAGGAACGATTGTACCAAACAATAACGATAATTGGCAAGAAAATTAAAATAAAAACAATTAGTTTTGGTTACGTTACGTGAAAAACATCGACGTCTCCCTCGCGTGTTTGTCGACGGTTAAAGATAAACGCTATATATGATTAGTGATAGCTGATAATGACGGTTACGAATATACGACTGCCGAGTGCCGGATGTCAACTCCTCAAATGCGAATTTGACCGTCACCGCACGCTGACCCGCGAGCAGAAAATATATTATGCTACGTACAGAGTGATCAACATACATAAGACATTCATTATTTCACAAACTGTTCACTTTTTTCGGAATTTTGTTTTTTAGAACATTTATAACACGTAATTCTAAAATGTTACGTTATTTTACTACTTTTGATTTTCAAATAACAACCTATATTAGAAATCTTTAGTTTAAATAATATTTTTAGTTTATATCAACTCGTTAAACGAAATATTCCGCTATTAATTATTTTGTTTGGTGGATAGGTGGAGGTTCCACTACTCTAGTAGAAACAAATAGCTCTAACAGATATTATTATATTATTGTTATCACAAATAATCAATAAGATAAAAATAATGAGTTTATTTAATGGTATTTTTTAATCAAATAATAATGATATAGTATTAAAAAAAAAAATTTAAAAGTGTTTATGCTTTCCTTGATTCCCGAGTTATATCAATATATCGTTGAATTATTAGATTAATAAATATCAATATTAAACTATTATTTATATGAACTTTTTATACTATTGATTGTTTGTGATAAACACCTATGGTAGGCACCTAATAGTAATGGTACGTATTTTTCAGCGAATGATTTTATATTTACACGATGTATTTATTTTTATATGAATGGCGGGGCGATATCAAACCTAAGTGGCGGAGCTGTAACAAACTAGTACCCTAAAATATTATCATTAATTTTTTCCACTCTTATTTTTGTGCACGAATCGACTACCTACCAGCTACTTTTGGTTTTCAAATGATAACTTTTCTTAAAATTTTAATTAAAGTTTAAATAAATTTCAAGACCAAAATTAATTTAAATTAATTTAATACAGGTTATCATTTGTAAAGTCAAAAATAGTGTTTTACATCCGAAAATAAGAGTAACTAAACATTTTAGATCTATGATTGTAAAAAAAAATAATTTCGAACAAATATATATATATGTGTATAATGAGTGTCTTACATTATGTTGATCACTGTATAGTGTATCTGTGTATAACATTATAACATTATGTTCAAGGTTAGACTAAAAATGTATACAAATATTATTCGTATTTGTATTTTATATTATAAGACTAGCTGCCCGTTCATACAAACATTGTCATGACATATATCAATGATATTTTGATAACAAAGTTTTTTATTGAAGTCAGAATAAGTCTATCTGGTTTAGTTTTAAAGTTACAAACGTTCAAACGCGGCATGTTTCGCTGCACTCACTTAGGAATTTTAATCAAAAATAACCCTACAGCGTGTGACTACAATGGCTCTCTAATGTCATCTATGATGCTTTTCACTTTTCCCTGTTATCTACCCGACGTGGCTTTGCACAACAAATCGAGGGTTATTTTCGATTAAAATTCGAAAAATGCTACGCAAAATGCATAGCTGGCTTAGTTCGCAATATTCGTATGCCTAATTTGTGCAGGTAGTACTTACTACTTATATTATTATGTGAACATACTAACATTTTGTTATATATTTTTCGGTAACATTACTAACATTAATTTATAGAAATATTGCATTTATATTTGCTATGCCTAGCTGAACAGTTAATATTTAGTATTTTAGGTTCCGAGTGGAGTGAAGAATTTATTGGTTTTACAAAGATGTTTATTTTTTTATGGAAACAATTTTTCTACCGGAAAGCTTACTTCGATGTACACAATGTAGATCTTTTTCTAAAAGGAAATTTTCTTGGGGTGGTAAATTAAGGAGTTAATTTTTTTATTTTCCCGAGAGTTTTCCCAGCAAATGTGAAAAACCTGAGAAAACTAGGTAAAACGGACAAATCAGTACCAACCTACAATATTAAACAAATATTATCAAAGAAAATGTACAATGCCTATTTAATTATTTTACCATATTATGATACAATATTATATTGTTAACAAGGCATCACTATCAACTGAACTCCGCTCAGAATCATTTTTTCGTAAGCAATGGTTTATCGTTGCTTACATATATATATATATATTAAATTCCCTTCTATATTCTACTTTCCCAACTTCTCTCCAACAACAGTGGCTGTGCCCATTGTGCGAAATATGTCCGTCTGTTTATTTTTGCAAAGCAATCATCATACAGAGTGATTAACCTATCGTAAGACATTTATTATCTTGGAAAGTATTAATTTTTTTCAGAATTTGTTTTATAAAACATTTGAGAAACCAACTGCTCTACAATTTTACATTTATGTTATTTTTGGGAGGTAAAACCACTACCTACTTTTAGTTTTTAAATGACAACCTACTATACATTTTATTGTTGAATTTTTTATTTCCATCAATTCGTTGATGAGATATTCAAGTTTTTCCATGATTTTTATGGCGGCAGGGCGTGCAGTATTTTAATAATGGCATTACTACTCTCCCGTCACCTAAACTTAAAAGTGGAATATCTCGTCAATGGATAGATGGAAATCAAAAAATTCAGCACCAAAATTTATGGAATTTTCAATATAGGTCGTCATTTAAAAACAAACCTAGGTAGTAGTTTAACCCCCTAAAATAACATAAATGTAAATAGAGCGGTTTGGTATTTAAATGTTCTACAAAACAAATACCGACAAATTTAACACTTTTCGAGATAATAAGTACTTATTTTACGATAATTTGATCATTTATCAGTCTGTATA
The DNA here is from genome assembly GCA_902439185.1 of Cinara cedri. Taxonomy (NCBI): domain Eukaryota; kingdom Metazoa; phylum Arthropoda; class Insecta; order Hemiptera; family Aphididae; genus Cinara; species Cinara cedri. The sequence goes on along the minus strand of CABPRJ010001907.1, from coordinate 934,848 downwards.
GATTGTATAGTATATTATTACACGATTGAACGTAATATAATTTGGAGATTACATTGTATAAGATTAAGCTGAAATAGTTATTTTATCGTTATGTGATAACAGTTAAAAGGTCAAGTATCATAATAATTTTTATTTTTTTGTATCATTACATATATAAAATTACTTTTACCATGGTATACTAAGACATTAAGCAATTTTAACATTTTAGATTCCGAGCGTAGCGAAGGAGCTATTAGTTTTACTAATATTAGTAAATCAAAGATGTTTATTTTTTTTTCCATTTATCTGTGCGCAACAGAAATCTTATTCCGGTTTTTAAGTGTAGCACCTTTTCTGAAAAGGAACCGGTATGGGGAGGTCCTTTAGGGTCATTTTTCGATTTTCTCAGAAGTTTTATAATCAAATGTGAAAAAAACGGAGGAAAAGTTGAAAAATATAGAAAAGTAGGTATTAGTTAATAAATATTATTGTAGAAAATACATAATGCCTATTTAATTATTTTGTTATAGATAACATGATGTATATATATTGTTGACAAAGCATCACTATCAACTGAACTTCGCTCAGAATCATTTTATCGTTGTTTACAGGTATACATTCAATTACTGATAACAGTGGCTGCATCCGTTTTCATTATCCTAGGACAGCCACAGCTGTTTTGTTCTTGAGTTCGGAAAATGTTAAAGTTGAATATTTAGTGTTCTACAAATCTAATTCTCCGTTTAATATATTATAAATATTTAAATTTGAATCGGCACATTCATCGATTCATCAATTATATCTTGGATATGTGACTACTAATTGTTTGAATTTACTTTTAATATTTTCAGATATTTTTATTTCTATCTTAGGTAAAATACAATCTAAATTATTCAAAACAATCCTGTGTGATATAAATCTTTTGTTCAATTGGTCTGGAAAATCATCTATAAAAGGTATGAATACGGAGACCTTAAAAATATTCTGGATCATCTGATTTAATTGGTCACGTCAATCTAACAGTAATATCAAATATTTCATAGACAATTATAGATAAACATATATGTTGAAACTCTATATTACTATTTTTTCTAATATCCTGAGTATTATTTTGAACATTAGATGAAGCTTCTAGTGCAGTTTTTAAATCAAGATTTACTGTTTGAACATATCGACTAAGAGGAAAACTAATGGAAAGTATTTTCACTAAAATAGATAAAGCTGTTTGAAATTTTAACTGTTTTATCGCAGTAAGAAGATGACTTGCAGAACTAGAAGTGTTAGAATCTGTCCTAAGTGTAATTTCATCTAGTGCATGTAAAATATCTGTTTGAAGTTCTTCAAATATTATAACTGCATCATGGAGATCGACCCATTGAGTTGCACATAGATTTTTTAGTTTAAAACGATTAATCTGTGGAAATACTTCTTCTGCTGACAGTTGCAAAATACTTTGTTTTTTTGGATAACCGAAAAAATTATGTATAATATTGTGTAATACCTATACAATTTTTTTTTGTGTACACCATTATATATGCTACTCATTCTTGCCGCTTTGTCGTACCCTTGCCAAGTTAAATATTTAGCATTTAGTCCGAAGTCAGTCATACTTTTCAATATAACATCAGACAATCCTTTTCCTTGAAATACAGTAACTGAAAATGATTTATTAATGACAATTTTTTTTATTATTTAACAATTATCGGGGGGTTAGTGGGTTACAACCCCCCAACTCCCTCATTGGATACGCCACTGGTTGTGAGTCAATGAGGTTGAAGAAAACTGCAATAGACAGTACCTACAGTAGCGCACGTAGGATATTTTTTCGGGAGGGATTTTGTTTATAATAATTTCCTAGAAAGAATAACACATATTAACAGTACAATACTATCACTATTATTAGGTACACCTACCTACTGAATAAATTATTTTTGATAAAATAAAATTTTATTTTATTCTGTGGTACACAATATTATGTTGTTGAATATAAAATTTGATTTAAAAAAATGTAGTGAAAGAAAACATTTCGGAGAGGGTTATTATCCCCTATTCCCTGTGTGTACCACCGAGTACTGATACCATAATATGAAATATGAAACGAATAAGACTTGTAAATATTTAATGATTTTAATCAACGGGACGGTAATAGCTTAGTTGATTAAGTGCAATATTTCAACTTGTCGTTTTATATATTAGGCGTTATGACTAGGTAGTTGTCCCGCTGGCTCGTTAAGTTATAAAGTGGAAAAAAATCTACCAATGTTCTTAGGCGTTAGTAATGAAGATAAATCAAATTTAATCCCTAATACTTTTTTTCATTATACCTAGGTAGTAGATATAACAACTAGATATTTAATTTTGATATTATCGTAGGCACATATAAAAGAAGAAACTGACTGATGGATTAATCAACATACAGTTTATACCGTTGGGATATACCTTAAAAAATATTTTGAAAATTCCACCCCTGTAGAGATGAAATAGGGAATGAAAGTTTGTTTAAAAATTCGCCATTGTTAAAATGCATAAAAAGTTAAAAATGAAAATAGATAGATTATCGGACAATTGCAAAGCAGGGAGACACGTTTATCGAATTTCTTTTACATTGATTTCCGATGTTGAAGTTTTGTGAAAATTATGTACAGTCTGTATAATATGAACAATGTAAGTATTTATGTAACATTTATATAACAAATTTTGTTTCTTGTCTTATCAAGATCTTTTAATAGAATACACGTTTTATTTTTCGTTAAATATGTTCTTATATCTTAATTTGATTCATTAAGTTAAGGCGTGTGAGCTTAATTAGTAATAATTAATGTGCGTAAGCCAGTATTAGCGAGTCTGTATACGTATCATATCATCATGTATGAGCTGTGAACACGAACACCTTGTAGCGTGTCGCATCTCGAATGTATGTGTTGTCAATCACATTAGGGAACAAGAAATTTACCTCCCTATGGGATGAAGAATTACAAAGAACGGGTATTAAAATATACTTAACCTAATCTACTTAGTTACCTACCTACCACGATTAAAGATATCTTTAATCGTGCTACTTAATCATCAATATTCTAATAATTTAATCTACCCAAGGAAAATTTTAATCACGAATTAATTTTAACTCCTCGTTATGATCATGACAAAATGGATGGTTTATTGATTTTGATCATGAATATTAGAGTTCTACAATGTACACTTTAATGTTCATGGTCTTGATCAAATTGAATTGTATTTTATACGAAATTACGATTAAGTAATTAAATCTATTTGTCTATAAAAGAAATAGTTTTCAAAACAAAACCAAAACACTTAAATTACAGTTGATCAACACTGGAAACAGTGATGTAACCATAAATTACATAATCTGTGTAACTGTTATCAATTTAAGCCATTTAAGGTGATAGTGGTTAAATTGATAAATATTTATTTAATTTATTTAATTATTTATTGTTCAATGGAATTGTCCATTTGAATTTGTTCTTAATTTAAAACTATTTTAGAGTTTGAAAATATTGACTGTTGAATTTTATAATAATTTGTTGTGTATAAATCAGGTAATCAATTATACTAATAATGTCCCAGGAAGATAAATTTGAAAATTGCATAAGCATAGAAGAATCTCCTAAAAGAGGTATTATTTTAATTTTTAATAAATCTAAATTTTTTTATATATAGTAATAGTGTATAGTAGTATACACTGACTAAAAGATCCCAATTGTTAAAAATATATTAGACTGCTAAAATTTATTGTGGTTAATATATAATTTATTGTGGTTGGTTAGCTGTAATTGTTAGTATCATAATATACAGATACTAAAAATCATCAATTGATTATATTATTGTACAAATTTCAGTACAAAACAGAAAATATCAATATCTACTTTGCCTATTAAACTTATTGTGAATTCTATATTAGAACATTAATTCCCAGTCTACTATTGTATTTCAATATTATCTATTGATTTATATGTATTTTTTTTCTTTATTAAAACTAGTTTATATTTTATGTTTAAGGGCCAACTCTTTCAACAAGCACTAGTAGTTTTGAGCGTAATGATCCGCATGACCCTAATTTAAGCTTATTGTCCACCAAAATGTTTGAAAAGACATCTGAATATTTGATGGGAGAACTAAATATAACTGAGGTTGGTATATAATTCTAAAATATTTAAGTCCCCAAATACTTATATTTAATAAAAATGTGTTGATGTATTTATGAAGGAGGATTATAAATTATTGGAAACCATGAATAAAATGACTATGGAAAAATATGGGTCTTATAGACAAATTGCTTCAGATGTTGGGAAACAAATTTTAGAACTTAACGAAAAATGTAATTAAATATTTTAAATTAAATTTATGTTTTTATATATATATATATATTTATTAAAAATTTAAAGTTTTGTTTACATTTACTTATTGATATATTGTTATTATTTAGATAAATCATTAGAACCATATCTTTCTCAAATTGACCAGATCGAAGACAGTGTTTCAAAACTAGAACAAGCTGCATTTAAATTAGATGCATATGCCAAAAGATTGGAAGCAAAATACAAAAGTTTAGAAAAACGACAATAATTTGTACTTAATATTGTTAAGATGTTATATTAATTTGTCTGTGATAAATTGTCATACCTATATTAAAGTAAAATTATAAGTATATAATATATAAAATTAGAGTAGGGAAAATTAATATTTAAATAATTCATTAAATACAACTATTTTAATAAAGTATAGTTAATAAAAATTAATAAAAATTATCTAATAAATTTGATTGGAACTTTAAAATATTTCCAGAGTTGTTGTTGAGTTTTAATACTATTACTTGACTACTTACTTAACTACAGCTATATGCTGTACAATTGAGATAGACAGGTATATATATGACTTATTAAAAATTAAATTTTAGTATACTATAATAAGTAAATTTTAGTAGATATATACTGTTATTATTATATAGTATTATCATAAAACACCATAAGTAGTGTAACTGTAATAAATTTGAAAGAGTATTATAAAATATGTAATTATTTTTAAATTATATAATAATAGTCTACATAGAACAGCCCTTTTGGAAATTTCTCAATAGGTTTCTCAATTAATTAGCCTCTAAGTATTTAAAAATATATTTAGTGAAAATAATATATATTAGGGTCATCTATACTAACTTAATAGACTTATTCAAATCATTTTAAACATTTTTTTATAATCAATTATTTAAATTCAATTCTTTGAATAAGATATTTGATATTTTTACTTTTTTATAGAAAATATCAAATTGATATAATGTAAATTAAGTAATCCTTATAACTTCCTAAATATTTTTGGTAGCATGAATAATTTTTACACTCCTAAGAATATTAATATAACAAAATATAGGTACCTAGTCAATTATAATTTACAATTCACAAAACATACAAATCTTATGTACCTAATAAAATGCTAAAAATCAAACCAATTTTAATGATTTAAATTAAACATGTAAAAGTTTTCAATAGGATAGACTGCAATATTAAGGAAATTAAAAAAAAAAAATTAGAATTATTAGTATATGAGTACTTATAGTACTTATTATTTAGTACTTCTATAACAACATTTTAACACCTCAAATTGTTTTGTTCTTAATTTTAAATGTAGACAATTTTATACCAATTAATGATTGGATAGATTAAGTTAGATTAGGTCAGGTATTTATTTAATACGAATAGGTTGAATTGTACTAACAATATAAGTAAACTTATAGTATAGGTATTTTATTCAACAGAAATCTACTTTTAGTTTTGAAAAATATTGTTTACAACTAATGTCCATATTGATTGTCTCTTTCATAATCCGGAATCTAGAAATCAATAAAATGATTAGTTATAACTTGTATTAAATTAAAAAGTATGGGTATACCTATATTATATTATAGAAGCCACAGTTGTGTAGTTAGGGGAAGTACAGGGGCCATGGCAACCTCATTGGTAATAGATTTTTAAATATTTTGATTATAATCATTTCATGAGTATGTAACTTTATTATGATGTTTGATATATATTTTTATACTTTATTCACTAAATAGGTATATTTTTAAAAGTAAAGGAAATAAACATTTCATTTTGGATTTTTGTTTTGTGCTCCCTCTATTGTGAAAACTTGGTTAAAGAACTGAGAACTCAAAAGGCAAAGTGGCTAAAAAAAGTTTCACATTTAATCAGAATTTATTTCTCAAAAATATTATACCAGTGGCATATTTATGGAGAGGAAGATTCCTTTCCTAGTCATTTTTTTTTTTTTTTTGTGAGACTAACTAGAAACATATTAAATACACACTCTGTGGTCTGTTAGGTGACATATTAATCTACTTGTATATTTTTAATAGATGAATATATACTGACATTTGTTTACTTATCCTGCAGGTGACAATATACAATAATAACACCGAAATAAAAATAGTATGAAGAAGATTTTACTAAACTTATAGAATTTGTTTCACCTATAATTTACTAATGCTCTAGTTTAGCTGAATTAAATATTTGGAGAACAAAACTACTTATGAAACATATTCTTATCAACTTAAGAATACTTGAGATTTATGATGAGATATATTCATATATGCATGTTTTCAAAAGTCTTCTGCATCCTTCCAATATTAATATTTTTTGGGGAAGGAGCCTGGGCCCCTAGGCCCTTCCTCTAGATTCGTCCCTGCCTACATAATACCTATATATTTTTAAAATTAAAAGTAAAATATTAAAAAGGGTCTTACAGATTCTATATTATATTTTTGGAAATTGGTACTTCATACTATTCTTCTTTAAAACTGTACCTAACATATAATTTAGGAAACCTATATATTACATTTATACGCAGTTTTCCTTTTCACTATTAATTTAGAAAATTATGATTACCAGATTTTTTATTAATATCAAATTATATTAATACACTTAACAATTAGTAACCTATATTGGCCATATCTGTCCCCATAATTTAATATTACTATTGATTTTATGTAATAAAACATAATTATAAAATTAATGGTATCTTGGGTTATATTTAAATATAAATAAGGAGCTTACTATTGTTGGTTGTGGGAGTGTAGCTAAGTAGAATTGCCGTGCGTCAATCTGTAAAAAAAATAACATCAAAATCAATTCTTCTAAAGTGTAAGAATAAATCTGTTTAATATTTATAACTAGGGAAAAAATGTATGTGCACTTAAAGTTCACAAAAAAACATTTCAAAATATTTTAAAAAGCTAAAGTGATAGATGTGATTTAAATTCCCACCCTTAATGGTTCTAACCCTAATAAATAAAATTGTCTAACACTGACAAATGATTAACACAGAGAATTTTTTTTTAATATAATACATAAAACATTACTCTGTGATAATTATCTTTGTAGTGTTAAAAATTATTTCTATTTAAGTTAGAACTTATTATTATAGTTTATTTTAGTTTTATTTCTATTTTAGTTTATGGTTATTAGGGGGGGGACTTTTAAATATATTTTAAGTGATTCCTATAGGGATTTTTTGACATTTTTAAGCGCTTTTTTGTAAATTTTAATTGTATATAAATCCGTTCTCTAATTATAACATTATAATCATATATTACTGGTTTGTGATAATAAAAATCTTCTTTGGCCGCTACAGTTTCTGGTCTATTTGCAATGCCTCCAATATTTTTTGTTTCAATATTATGTACTAATTTGTAAACTGCCGAGTTAGATAAATCAAACTTTGGTGGTTCATATTTTCTAAAGTTCACACTGCAAATAAAATTTTTAAATGTTAATAGAAACATATTTTGGTTTTCAAAAACTTTTCTAATAATCAAATAAACTTAAAATAATAAAAGTAATAATCCCAATGTATAACTTCAAAGACTTAAATTAAAATATATACTCCATCATTAGACCATTAATGCAGGATACATTATTGACCGGTCTTGCAAAATTCAATTAAACTTTTAGTTTTTATACATAATGTCCTACAGTATTATTCAAATGCTGATAACTCTGTCAATATTAATTTTTTTTTTTCCATTGGGTCTTGTGTTGGGGGACACAAATATAGACATTTTTATGTTCATCCAAAATGAATAATATACATAATATACAAATTGGATATTTGGAAAATTTAAAAAATAATTTTTTCAGTGATTAATGGATGAAAGTAAAAATTTTCTACATTTGTGTCCCTTTGACACAAAGCATGATTGTAAAATAAAACAAAAACAAAATTATAATGCAGAGTTATTAAAATTCGGATAACACTGTAGGACACCCTTTAGGACAATCTTTTTCGAATATTGATACTGTAGGGTTATTAAATTCATTGACATTATTATAGAAAATAATAGTTATGATTAAAAGTATGCTATAGAAACCATCAAAATGCTTAGAAATTTTACAGTGTTATATTTTACATTCCAATAAAATTTACAACGTTAGCTATTCATTTCTTTTAAAAATAATACATACTAAAATATAAATGCAATTTTAAACACTAATTGGAAAGATTATATTTCTAACATTTTAATGTAATCATAATTAATAAAATGGTACAAATTATTTACCCTAATGTTGAACCAACTAGGACTTCAGCTTGTGAGATTAACGTTTCAGCAATAAATTTTTCATTGTACGCATCTTTGGGACCTCTCCATTTGCGACCACCAGGTAATACAATAGGTCTTGGTAAAGGTGTAAGGGGGTACATTGGCCTACCACTGGGTTCTTTGTATTCTCCACCATTGAATTCATCTTCACTGATTTCTTTGTCTTCTTTTCCATTGGATTCTTCATCACTGGTTTCTTCCGACTTTTCATTTGGTTCCATTTCTTGTAAATTTTCAAATGTATCATCAATGTCCGTTTCAAATACATCATCATCATCATCAAATTTTTCTTGTTGCTCGTTTTCATCGTGCTCCTGTTTGATAATATTTTCTATTTGTTCATTTTCGTTGGCAACTCCTTCAGATGTTTCAGTTGATTTAATTTTGTGCAAAAGTAAATCTGAAAGTTGTTTTTCTAATAATGAAATATGATTTTGTATCTGTAATGGTAGTTGACGAATAGCAGATAATTGATTTTGAATGTCCAATAAGCTTCTTTCAAAATCATTTGTGGGTTCTTTTTTCACGTCTACAGTTTTCAACTCTTGAGATATATCATTTAATTCCTAAAAAAATGTAGTCAATAATTTTAAATTAGAATATTCCGTAGGTAATATTATTAAAAATAAGTGAAGTTCAAATATTAAAAAATTTAATATTATATATTACTAATATAATCAAAAAAAAAAAAAAAATAAATATTAAATTGAATAATGTATCAATTTATCGATATATATATATATATCGATAGATATATTTTTTTAATGAGTTAATTAAAACTTGAGTTAAAGGAATGATAGAATAAAATATAAATAGCTAAAATTAAATTACATACAATATAAAATACTATACAATTATTATTATTTTTTTAAATAATTATGGTATTAAATATTTATACACTTTTGTAAACATACTTTATCTGTTAAAATATCTTCTGATATTTCTTGATTATTCTTGGGTTCTTCAACTTCAGTTTCAATAATTTTAGATTGTATTTCTGAATTATCATTGTGTTCTTCAGCGTGCATATCATTATTTTCTATTGTAATTGTGTCCACAGGCACAACAAAATCTTCTATATCCTTCAATTCACATTTACCATTAGTGCATTCTTGTTCACAAGAATCTGGTTTCATGCACTTCTCTACAACTTGTTGAACTTCAGATTCGTTTTCCTGGGAAAATATCAAAACCAAAATGTTATTTTAGTTATCAATTTGTTTAAGACATTAGGCAAGAGTTTAAATACTCACCCCATTTTTATGATTAAATTATGCATGCATTCAAATTCTGACTTTTAGAATTTTAAGACAATATTTAAGGAGTATTCTGAGGTTATATCAACTTTAGTTCTTTAAATAAGAACCTACATGTTTTAATGCAAACTGTGAAACAGATAATTTTTCTAAAAGTTTTGATCTATTTTTTTTAGAGTATTAAATACTAAAATGTAAAAAATGTACACATGTAAGTATCAATTAATTTTTCATATAGAAAAGAAATTGAACATAGATGGTACTATTAAAGAGATCAAAATTGCCATCGTTTAAGAACTATCATAAATCAATGAACATTATAAATAATGATAATTTAATCATTTTTAAAATACTTACCTCTATCATTTTTGATTCTTCTATTTTTTTCTTTTCAGGAGGTTTGATTTTAGGCCTATTTGGTGTTGTTAAAAACGTTGAAAATCTCTTGGTTGGATATTTTTTTAGTTGTTCTTGTTCTGATTTTTGATCAAAAATTTGTTCTTCTTGTAAAGTTTGAAAGACAAGGGAATTCTTAATAAAATCACACTTGGGTACGAATCTTTTAAAGTTGACACTATACAAAAATCGACATATTTTATCTTTTAAAATAAAAACAAACTTAATATATAATATTTTATTATACCCTATGACATTTTTCCCGTTATTTTCAATAACTTCTGCATTTTCTAATAATTTTTCTGCTATTTCTTCCTCAGTCATTTCATGTCCACTCTCATATGGTTCTGATACAGCTATATTACAATTTTGTATTAAAAAATAATAATTGTTTTATAATTGGTTAAACTTATGAGTTATGATTTACTTGATACAGCATGCTCTCTATAAATATCGCTATGTATAGATTCATACTCAGTTAGACTTTCAACAGATGATGCTGCTCGATCAGTAACTGCAGGTGTGTATAGACCTCTTGTGGGTGTAACTGCAGGTACAGGACTTCCTCTGTAAACAGAAAGTAGACACATAGACACCTGATACATTAATTTTATTACAAAAGACATATCGGTAGTTAATTACTTTTATTTTTAATAAAAACAATAATTTAACAGTTTTACACAAATTATTGAGTGAGTAATATTAACAAATATTAACATTTTATACAAATAAGTACCTTAATATCGACAAATTTATATAATTTCCTGCTTCTAAAATACATTGCTGAGCTTCACTATGTGTTATTTGTGCTGTGTTATCTCCGTTAATTTCAATAATCATATCCCCAACACACATGCCCGCCTCTTCGGCTAAACTGCCTCCAGTTACCTATAAGCAAACAATTAAATTAGTTGTATTGTTTCTCTATATTGTATTAAGTTATTCCTGTTCAAAGACTTACCCGAACGACTGTAAGAGGAATCCCAAAATCATGACCTCCAGTTAATCGAAATCCCCAGGGAGTATCGTCATATCGACGAAGTTCAATTTCTTCACACATATTCGTTGACAAATAAAATTGATCTGAATTTTAATTAAATGTAGCAATTAAATGATGTTAAAGTAAATTCTATAAAGTGATTTGCATAACTTCAAGTTCATCGTAACAAAAAATTATTCAACCATGCGATCGATTTGTATTCTAGCACTATTGACGAGTTACTATTAGGATACTCTAATCTCAGAATACCTTTTGGCTTTTCGCCATTAATACCTGACATTCTTACTGTACATCTAACTTAAGATATCATTACAAATTAATAGTGTTCATAAAAATTGGCACGTCATGAATATCGTTAACTCACAATATTATTTAAAATATTGTTCATTATTACTATTATTTGCATTACATTTTGTAAAATGATGATATAGTTTATTTTATAAATTTCTTTTTTTTTGTGTTCTAGAAAGTTAACGTCTTAGATTTAAAGAAAGTATAGGAACATACATGTCAATTTTATTAAACAATTGTTGTATTTTAACATGTGTTACACTTATTATTTGTATACTATAAAAGTATGGAATAATTATTTTGAATTATAGTTTAATTTATATTATTTTAGATATACCTATATGTTTCTATTGTTATATTTATTGTTAATATTTTGATGTTTTATCATAAATTGAAAATTGGGTAAGTACATATTTTTGAGTTAAATAAAATATTTTTAAATATAAGTCATACATGACAATAGATAATAATATTATTATAAAATCTAAATATAGTTAATTTGTAAGTATGCCAAATGACCTAAAACTAAATACAATGACAATTAAATTAATGTTATTGCAATGACACAAATAAAACACTTTGTAAACATTAATCTCAATCAAAGAAGTCAACACTAAATGTATGAAGTTTTATACTGTAAGTAATACTACGCACATTACACTAATGTCTTACCTATTTCTTTAAAAGACATTTTGAAGCATTAAGCTTCAGTTTTTTCAACAGAATCGAATAAAGGATGAAACATTAAAATTCTCTTATTATAAAATGATTATTGAAAATTTATATTTTGGATACCTATTAATTTGTTAATGTTGATATAATTGTTTTAAAATTAAAATATTAAAAAAAAATCAAAGTACAGTCATCATTAGGTTGATTTCCTTCTTTCTGTATAATAATTTTTTATTTTAATTTAATTTTCACATAAAATTAAATGTAATGGAAATAATTAGCAATAATTTATTTTTATATTTGTACTACAAAGATGGAGAAAATTAATTCCAGTGTGGCATTATTACATAGTAAGCAATAAATTTGTATATAATTTATTTTGAAGGCTACCATTACAATTGTTTTAATTTACTCTTGGTAAAATTTCATGATATTAGAGTTTTTATCACAAAATATATATTTATTGTTATTTGTTAACACAAGATAAAATTAATTATAAAAATATCAGTTAGGTTTTCATTTTACATTCTTATTGATATTTATAATATTTGTATAGGTATATATTTTATTTGTGTTGTAAATGTTTTATAACAGATCACATAGGTAAAATAATGATTGTTCTATTATAGTTGTAACTGGCAAAAATTTAGTTTCTTCACAACAAATTACATGTGTATCGTTTACACAATATATGTGGTAAAGTAAACAATAATGTGAAGTGAAAAAAACATTATAGATTTTAGAATTTACAGCTAAAAATGACTTGTATACAAACTTTTTGGAATCACATATTCTAAAATGTTACACTGTACTTATTTTTTCACTTTTATTTTTGGAATAAAATTTTACCAACTTTGAATTTTCAAAGTTCTATAAATAAATTAAATTTTAGCTTAAATATATTATGGTGTTGAAATTTGTTTAATTTCTGTTAACTAGTTGACAAGAGATTCTACTTTTAAATTTGGGTCAGGAAAAAAAATAAAGGAACACTATTCAAATGCTCCTTGTTGTGCTACTATACAGAAATTATATTCTCTTCCTATCCAAACTTAAAAGTGAAACATTTCAAATACAAATTTATAAATAATAGAAATTTCAACTTCAAAACATACTTTAACTAAAACATCAGTCATTTATCGATTATTCAATATAGTTCCTCTTCTGATAGCATTTAATACTTTCTAAAAGTTTTTGCCACCATCACAATTCCCCTCCACTTTACTCTGTCTTGCACTCCTAATTTATTGAAATTGTCAATATACCAACTCCCAAAAATAATTGTAAAAAAAATAAGGACAATATACTGTTTTAGAATGTTTTCATACAAGTCATTTATAAAAAATATGTATTTTATGCAAAATTTTACTATAACATACATTTCTAAATCCTTGTATGTATATTAATATTGTGTGAACAATATATAGAAGTAAACCAGACATTATACCAGTACTAGGTAGTAATATATTAAACTCATGAACCACGATGCACACATCCATATTTTGACAGTAGATAAATCAACATAAAATCATATCCTCATTCAAAAAACATTACTGTACTTTATTAGCTTCATTAAGTAAACCACACACAGATGAAATCTAGAAGATACTATACAAAATTATGTAATATTCATAATGGTACTGGTATTTACTGATAGATGCATTATAATAATTATAAAATAAATATTAAATATATTTAAATGCTGATTAGTATGTTTTAGTGATGGATAGGGGAATTGGCATGATTTGTGTTGAAAGAATAATTGATTACAAAAGAAGAAATATAGTTAATCAATTTAAAATACTTCCACAATTTTTAGTATATGAATTGTTTTATGTGTGAAACATAAATTATGGTTGATTTTTGCATTTATATTTAATTTTCATATAATTTTAATAATAAGTAATAAAACATTTTCATTCTAAATATTTTTTTTTTTCAAGTTTGAAATTATAATTTTTGATATATATACTCTGATCAATTAAATTTAGCATAGACTGTATGAAATGTACAATACATAATATTGTAATATTGAGATATTATATAATTTCCAGTTAAACAATTTAATATTGATATTGTATTTTTAATATAATTAAAAACAGATAATAAGGTCTTGAGACCAGGGACATAATTAAGTATGGACAGGACACTACTGAGAGATCTTCTACCACTAAACATTTCTAAATAAAACTCAAAGCCACTAACTTATCAACCAGTCAAATTTTTTGAATAGCAAAACATTAATTGAATATAGAAGTCTTATGTATATTATTCTAATTTATAGATTGAGAAATAGTCTATAGAGTTTTCAATAGTAAACTTCAAAAAAAAATATATATGTATACATATATGATTATTATTATGAAGGTATAAGTAACTCTAGTAACTCTAGTAAATATACTTATTTTGCAGCATTATATTTTTAATTTGCTAAATAAGTATACGTGTCTACCAATTATTTAAACTCAATAACATGCATGGTAATTTACATTTTTGGAATAAAATTATATTATAAGGGTTTTTTAATTACTTAGACTAATATATAATATAATTATACACTAAAATCATATAATGCATACATAATATATATTTAATTCATATTGAAAAGAAATATTTAATAGTTAACAATAATGATAACATATGTTATTCAATTGATAAACAATGTTGTTTATGTTTTACACTATACATAAAATTCATAGTTTTAGTACATGTTTGTATACCACATCGGTAACTCTCAACTGCTGTTGATTTTTTACCAATATGATCTTTGCAGAATTTTAAGGCACAAGGATACCACGGAATGCTTACTTCCATAGTACATAAACAGTGAGACCAAACTTTTCCAGTATCTCGACATAATTTCAAATTAGACTTGGGTATTTTATAATTGATATATTCAACAGTTTGTAATAAATTACCCAAATACATGCCTGAAATAAATAAAATGTACACATTAATAGCTGAGATTAATTTTATAGTCAAAACCTTAACTTTTATTCTATTACTAAAATTTAAGAAAATGTAATTCTTCTTTTCTCTCACATTCGTCCTAACTATTTGAATTCGGCCCAAAAGAAAGTATAATAAAATAAATAATAATTATTGAATATAAACTAAAGATTGACATAAATATTGCTATATGGAGGTTAACACTTAACAGTATAGGTCAAAAACTATTAAACTTTTTTATTAAGACATATGTATAAAGACATTAAGTATAGCAAATACCTGTAATTTATATTTATACAGAATGATTCATTAAACATGTTCACTTAATTTATATATACTCCAGCTGACGTCTATCAATCTCAATCACATATAACCACCTACTTTTCAATCCTCCATCCTTCTTTCCTGCTATGTTTATTTTCATTACAATTCCTAATGCTTCAGATTTCTCTCTCTTCATGATATGCCCAAATTAGCTTAGTTTATTTTTTTTCATTTTGCCTGCTATCAAAGCCACGCCTAAAAGCTACCTCCAATGTATTGATTCGTTATCCTAACTTTCCTCATCATCCCATTCATCTACCTAAGAATTCTCATTCTACAACACTCCATTCATTGTTCTATTTTTCTGTCTACCACTAAATACTTTGACCCATACAATATAGTCAGTCTCACCAAATTTTTGTAGAACTTAACTTAAGTCTCATTGAAATTCTCTTGTCACAAATTATAATACCTGACGCTTCTCTCCACTTTATCCAATCACATACTACAATATTTCACATCCTCATACTAAAAACTTTCAATCTCCCCTATTATGTCACTGCTTATTGTTGTAAGCTATTTTGTACTGTTCCTCTTGTTACTAACTCTGTTTTACTTCTACTTATCCATAGTCCCTTTCTTTCAAGTATTACTTTTTATTTCTCAAGTCTATTTTTCATTGATCTTGTTTCAAACTTACTTCTATCAAAGCTATATCATCTGCAAACATCATGCACTATGGTATCTCCTCTTACTTGTTGTCCCTGTGTGCATTTGAGATAGGATAATCCATCATAGTCTTGTTTAGAACTTCTCATATAGTTTGACAAAATTTTACATTGACTATGAACCTGATGCAACCTTATTTATCGCCTCTTATGACAGAAGTACTGTTAAAGTATTCTGATCCCCTCCCACAGAAAGAAATCATGTAAATTATTTAAAAATGTAATTATAAAATAGTAAATATCAATTATTTTTTGTTATATTAAACCATTAGTGGTTACAAATATTACCCAAATTATTTTATTGATACAATTAAAGAAAACCAAAAGTGTATGTATCTATAATGTGTTGAATGTGTTAAAATGTTATCATATATTAAATTGCATGGAATAACCTAGACTTTAACTGTTATTATTCTTGATAGATGTACACATTATAAAAATATGGTACTGTATTTCAAATAAAAAATAAAAAGAATAGATTAGTTATTAATTTATGTAATATATATATATTATTATATTATTTTTTGGTTAAAATTATAAATAATCATATATTGTATACTCTTAGATGGAGCATTCAGGCGGGATTTAGGTGGATAGAGCAATTTTATGACACTGACAGTAGAATATAGGTGCATTGAACGTAGCTAAAACTTGTGCAAAAATACAGAGTACTTTGTGATCTGCTATTAGTACATACTAACAAGAACACTGGAACTGTACTGATACTCCATTTATATATATATATATATATATATATATATATATATAATGTCTATGTTGGAAATAATAAATTTAAAATGATTAGTTATCATTACCGGGTACTGCTGCCCATTTATCAATATCAACTTTACTAGTAAATGTTGTGTCTGGGGCTTCAGAACATAATGAACCAACGTGCTGTGAAATATGAATGCTGTCTTTTAATTTAATCTTCATGTCTATTGTAACATTAAAAACACCTTTGTTATCTTCAGCAACTCGAACTGTACCAGGATTTTTCTGAAATAATGTATTTGATATTAGTAGAATATACATTCAATCTATATTTAAGAAATAGTGTATGTTCAAAAAAAAACACACAATTTTTAAAATATCTAGATCATAATTAATTAATATTATATGATCAAAATAAAATTTAAATTTTATAGATACAATTGTTTCTAGAATTTTATTCAGTATACATTTAAATGATTAAAATCATAAATAAATTAATAGCTGTATTCTACTGAGTTTGATTTATGAACTTAAGGACATCAATTTACACTAGCTAATTTTTATATTACAAACATTATTTAGGTACTAAATTTATAGTAATATGATTACTTGTCTAAGCTTTGCCATTGCATCTGGTGAAATAAATTCATTTGCATGTATATGATTAACAAAACATAGGATTTGATAAGGCTTTTGGCCACGCTCTTCTTCTCCAAGCAATAATACTTGCACTATTTGAACTTCCTATTTGATTTTAATAATACATCATACATTTATAAGTCAAATATATTAGTATAAACTTATACCTTTGTGAAATCAATATGTTGTGTAATTAATGTAGAATCAAGCAGCTGTAATTCTAGTGTAATTGTATCATCTGTTATATTTGCACTTATTGTTTCTTTTACAATTCCACCATTCTAAAATAATATATTTAATATTAATATATTTAAGAAAAATAGAATACTATTTAATGTATACTTTGAGGTAATATCAATGAATTTATGATGAAGTTATTAATATGTTATTTTACCACCAATATGAAACCTATTACAGATAGATTTAAATAATCAAATATTTATTTATATTTTTAAATAATGTTTATTGCCGTAGTCTGAACAGACTGATGTTTTAAATATTTTATTTTAAGTCCTGTTGCAGTAATTTAAGTTCAATTTGGCGACACTGATATTCTAAATTTAATTAATAAGTAAAAATCAACTAAATATTATATTGAACTATTATTAGCTATTATAAAATATATAAATATACATCTATTTTTCAAAACTATTTGGTTTCGACCATCTTGATTATAAATTTCCATTTGATTTCTTATTTAATATAGGTACAGTGGTGGATCCAGAGGAGAGATGATAGAAGTGATCACCCCTCCCCTTTCATTCCTAAATATAATCTGAGCTTAATTTAATAAATGTGCATACAATAGTGTGGTTCTTATTTGGGTTTTGGCAAAATATTTGGCACCAAACTTTATTCTAAAAAAATAAAAATATTGAACCCTATTTGAGATTCCTAGGACAATTTTTAAGTCCTCTTGTAATGAGGTAAAATTTCTCATTTAAAATTCATATGTTTTTCGTTTATTCTGAATTGAGTTTACATAAGACATATAGAGTTGACATGAAAAATTTGCCTTGTATGGAAATAATCAAAGTTAAGAGACTTTAAGGGAAAAAAAAAAATTTAAAGTATATCAGACATTCCATATCACTTTCTTTCTGACAATTATTAATTTTTTTTAACTTTTCTAAAATTTTGTCAATGAATCAAAAAAATTTATGATTTTTAGGGTGATCATTAAAAATCTTATAAGTATTAAATAAGGGTCGAAATGTATCAAATAATAAGTATTTAAATTAAAAAGTATGTATAAAAACTGTATCCAACGGTATCCAATTATCTGTATATAACTTCAATAAACATGCACTATTTTGGGTAGACTCATGATAAAACTTAAAAGAAAATTTTGAAAAGTATGAATATTTAATAATTTATTTATAATGCTCAATCAATATAAAAAAACAAAGAATGCTAAAGAAAATGAAATTTAGTTTATAATCTATACATTTTCATTAGTTGAATGCCACTACAAATCTTTTTTTCTTATTTTTAATAACTTAAATCTTTAAGAATTTTAATAAAAAATGTTGACTCACATTATTAGTTTATACAGAATGATCCATATTTGATGTTCATACAATTTTCAAAAATTTAACACACGAAAAATAATAGATTTTCCGGATATATATTAACGAAATTTTAGAAAAGTAAAAAAAAATTAATAATTTTCAGTAAGTGAGATGCAATGCCCAATATAGGTACCTTAACTTTGATACAAGACAATTATTTTTCGTCAACTTTATATGCTTTGTAAATACAAAATTTAGAATAAATGTATTTTAAATGGGAAATTTATCATTAATACCATGAACCCCCTTCCCCCAACTTGAAGATTGAAGTCAAGACATCCAGCCTGTTTAGTGTGTATTTAGCTGTATGCTGATGAAAAACCTTGAGTATAAAGAATGCTGAATTAGTAATCAACTCACACCGCACAGTCCTAGGTTTGGATCTTCCCAGATCTCGGTAGACTACCTTAAATTAAATTAAAATAGAGAAAGACCAATGCATACTATATAAATCAAGCCTAAGTTAAACTCAAAACTGTTAGTGTGGGTACGTACATAATATAAGATACATTATCAAAGAGTGCCCCACACACAATTCACTTTGAAGACAGACTAGAAAACTTACAAGCAGCAGAATCGAAATGGTCACAAAGTATAAAGGAATTACAAATATGACTAATAAATAATAAATTACTCAATAGTTGAGTTGTATGATAGTAATAATACATCTATTTATATAAATGTACTTATTTATTTGTCTGTCTTAACAACAGATTAAACTTTTTGTTTATTTTATTGTCTACCTATGGGTAACAATCTTATAACTGAATATAATATATTGCACTTAATTTGGCTTTTGTTGAGTTAATAAAGTCATATGAAAGCAGTAGTAATAAGTACAATTTTTCATAAATTTTAATATTTTAAATAAAAATATGGTGAAAATTGTATTCAAAATACTTTAAGTTTAGAGAACAATGTTTTTTTAAATTTTAATGTGCATTTCAACAATATGTGAAAAAGTTATCTTAATTGAAAATATTGAGAACGAATTAAGAAATTGGAGTAAGGTAGGTATTTCAAATTTCTAGCAGTTAACATTTTTCAAACATTTTAATGAATAATTATATTAAGTAATAGTAGGATGAATTGTATAATGTTGTCTATGCAACAAAAACACTAAGTTTTTAATTTATGTGTCTGCAAAGAATTTTTCTATCATAAATCATACTACAATTAAAAACTATATTGAAACTTACTAGAAGCATTTGTAATTTAGTTTGTACATTGAGATCAATTTTTGATTTTCCTTTTAGTTTTCTAGCTGAAAATATGCTAATGAAGATGTTATATATTATTACTATACAAAAAATAAATAAGCCAACAATCAAACTGTCAAATGGCCCCTACAAGCAGGCCCAACCCGAGCATTTAAATGTACCTGAGCAAACTTAAGTTTTGCCGCTCCTTATACATGTAAATACTACGTTGATAATTTTAAATGCCACCCCTGAAAAATGGTGCTCTGGACATGGACCTATGCTGTCTATCCATTATATGTAGATTAATGAAGATTAAGATTCTACATAGTCTCAAAATTTGGACACCACTTATGGTTTTGCTTATGCCTTTGATAAAAATAAGTTTTTAATGGTAAGTTCTAGTTTTAAGTATTTTCACTGATTTTAGATGTTTACTAAAATATCAATTTAAAACTTATAATTAAATATAAGATAATTACCTGATTTTTTACATTAATAACTAAGCAAGAAATGTTATAACTATAATAAAAGATAAAATAATAAATAACATAAAAATTTAAATTTAAAATTTTGATCATTTTTACATAAAAAATAAGTCCTTTTTTTTTTGTTTTTATTTAAATTTAATATAATCATAATTAAACAATAATGGAAACATTTCGCTAACGAAATGACCTATTTCAACAACTAGGCGATATTTGTATTAGATTTTATTTCATTTGTATACCAAATTTAATTTACTTTAATACAATATAATATATCTGATATTTCAAATATTTATAACATTTTTCATCTGTAAATATTGATACTTAAATGATAACAAAATGTTATGTAAGGGGGCAAGGTAGGGAGTCTGGGTATTTGTTTGAAAATGATAAGACCCCAGACTATAATAATTATTTTGAAATGTTGATAATCTTGATATTACCAACATGTTATTTTTTTAAAAAAATACAATAATTTGACATTGGATATGTGTTACAATGAGTAATTAATTCAAATTAAAATTGTATGTAAATTTGTATCGTTGATTTTATAAAATCAAAATACTTGTTATTTGTATTATACCTATTATATATTTATATCCATGAACACTAAACAGTAAATAGCAATTATGTGCATTATGCAAAGTCATTCATATTTAGACTTTTTATTGTCTAAATATTTTAATGGAAAGCCCAAATGGGTGAATTTATTAGGCTTATGCTATTGTAAGTGCTCTCAGGCACTTATTTTCAGTTAACTATTCTAACATTTTATGGGACACTGAAGACTGACCTAAATATATAGGTATATTATGTAAACATGATCTATGTTACATGAGTTGCTTGTTAAAATACGAAATCTAATGTCTTATGTCTTAAATATTTTTATCTAGGGTGATCATAAAAATAAATAAATTAAAAATGACGTAAGTATAATGTAGGTAGGTATAATAAGTAAACGTACTTATTATAATTTACAAAAACAAAATAAATGTGAGTTCCATAAAAATTTTTAAATACCAATGAATAAAATATAAATACACAAAGACAATTTTATTTTCATGATGGTGATTGGTTTCTTTCTGGTAGAATTTCTTCTTAGAGTATTTTGTGTACTTTCGTGCTGAGCTAATTGCGTTGATTACAATTTATTATCTTTTAATAAAATATTGTACAACTCATTACAAAATTTGTTTTTAAAATGTGGTCATTACTTATTATATGCCATGTACAATTTAATATACCTGCTAAATGGGTCATAACAATAACCCAAAAGTAGCATTGTAAAGTATATTTTATTGAATAATGTCATGAAGACGTCAAATAAATTTCAAGATATACATTAGATAAGAGAAAAACGGGATTAATACGGGACAGACATGAAAAAACGATATAAAATGAGTTCCGTATAACTTTTGTCGGGGCAACGGGACATATGGTCACCCTAATAATAATATAGGAATAATAAGAAACTTATCTATGCATATGCCAAAGTCAGACCATGGTGTTATATTAATATTATAACTTATAAGATCGTGGGGCGTGTGCCAAACTTTTAATCAAAAATAAACTCCGATTGGTTTAATTCTTCATCTGTGAATTTATTATGCACACGGTTATAGATACAATCATAGAATAAAGTTAAGATGCAATTGCAGATTGCAAATGACCAAAACTTAGGACCGAAAATATTTCTTATCATTTTTGAATACAGCCGATCCTGAAAATATTCTAGTTCGTGGTTTAAACCATAGATTCAATAATGTTATCATGGTTACAAGATAGCGCATGCGTTCGAACGTTCTTCTACAGTTCTACCCTCCAGCCATTCATGAGGGATAACCGCTCGAACATCGAACTTTCATAGTTTCATCTTTTGCCGTCATCCCTTATTCATTCAATTCGTGTGATACATGTGCGCAGGTTCAATGATAATGAATGAAACTTCTCAATGTAAGTATGACGTTTTTTTTCATGAACGGAATTAATGATTGGTGCGATGCAGTCTCAATTCGTTCCCTTGATAAACAATTCAATTTTCCGTTCTGAATAACCATCGTACTGGATATGGGCGATGTAAAACTACCGACTATGATCACCATCAAATCTAAGGCTAAACCAGACGAGGATAAAGCAGCCGTCAATGGTTCCATTGATAAAAGGCCAGAATCCAGTTCAATTAAACTGCATAAAGATATACCTACTGTTGACCATTCTACAAAAAATGGTAGCTATAATAAAGATGATTATCGTATCAAGACCACAGGATCATACTATAAAAACAATAGAGTTTTGACGAAGAATCGATATGGTGATCATGGGTTTACTTCACGAAAATATTATGATGATATTCCTAAAAAACGAGATGAGATGTTTGACTCTAAATCTATGTATTATTCAAATTATCGTAATGGTAAGTTTGAATTAAAATATATTTCTATTAATTTTTTAATAGTGAAAAATAGTACTACCTATTATTTTGTAGTAATATAGTTAAATGATCTTCATAGTATAGAATCTAGTAGGTATGAAATTTACTATTAATTTATATTTTTCTATCTGTAACAGTCTTTGTTTTTTTGCAATATAAGTATTAGTATACTATTGTGCAACTTCTTAGTTAAATTGATTAGGTATTTTGTAAATGGATATCAATATATTTTTTGTAGTATTGTATTTTGTTAAAGTTTGATAAACTAAAGAAATGTTTAATCAAGTAAATGTTCTGAGATTTTTCTCTGATTTTAAAAAAAAAATAAACATTGTAAAATAAAATAAAAATTCTTATTAATAATTGATCACAATTATTAGTACATATTTATATTCAAGTAATATTGAATACTTAATTAAACATTATCAAGATAATAATAATGTCGTCAACTTAGATTTCACGTTCACTTTATTTATTAGTTTTGTTTGTAATTTATTTATAATATATTTAGTGTGTTATTTATTTAATCTTCACTGCTATTTTGTGGTACAAAAAATGGCCGTTTGGCATAAAATAATTATATATTAATATTATTATGTTATAACAATTTAAACCAATATTTTGTTTAAGAACATTTAAATTATTTATCATACACATTTAATATTATAATTATTGAATATAATTATCATTACCTTAAGAAAACTCTTCCAATAATTAAAGAAAAGTACATACTTTTTTATATGATATGCTTAGATTATTAAAGCTGTAAATATAAGTTAGAATTTAAAACTTTTATGTTATTTATCTTGTAATTTTAGATTCTTTGAGTAATAATGGGCCATCTGAGGATTCAAAAATTTCAAAGATAATAAGAAAAATTACAAATGAAGAAGATACTAGAACACTGATATCATTGTGCCTTCAACTTCAGGTAACTATTTTATACCTAGTTAAACCATTTACCTATGTTTAAAAATGGCTCTGTAATTTTTTGTGTATTTTTAAAGGAAGCATTTGTTTTGCCTGAAAATAAAAAATATATTAGACGTTCTACTGATATCATAATTGAATATCTTTATGTATGTTTTTATTCACCTATATCATATAGTGGTAAATGCACTATTGCTAAATGTTTAGGCAAATTTGGACATGCTTTACAATATGATTGTAAAAGGTATAAAGAAATAATAATTTGTTTTAAAAATACCAAACATTTGTGTAATGTGTTAAACTGTGATATTTCAGATTTATTGATTTAATGTTTTTAAAATACAACTCTGAACGTAGTAAAGAGGTGAAAACTTTGATAATGCTCTCTTTCTATGAAGTAAGTTTTAAAAAAATTAATTGAATAATATAGAAA
The DNA here is from genome assembly GCA_902439185.1 of Cinara cedri. Lineage (NCBI taxonomy): Eukaryota > Metazoa > Arthropoda > Insecta > Hemiptera > Aphididae > Cinara > Cinara cedri. The sequence continues at coordinate 910,297 of CABPRJ010001907.1, read as the reverse complement.
TTTCATTAATCATTATTTTTTTTTTATGGTTTAATTTTTTGTTATTTTAGTTATCAGTGATAGATCAAAAAAATTCTTATTTGGAAAGTTTAGCACCGGTATGTATTTTAATTATATTTAAAATATTAGCAATTTAAATACTAAAATAAAGTTAGGCGTTTACTTACCTATTTATATTAATAGAACAGAAAAGTTGTTGGACTTAATGATTTTTATTGTGTATTATAATTATTTATATTCTACTCAAAACAATTTTTGTCACAATCTCATCAATTTAAATAAAATAATTTTACTTTTAGTTAATAATTTCCAATTGAACATTATAAATTTATGTTCTCAAATCAAATTTTTGAAATATTTTAACTAAAAATTCATTGAAGTAATTCAAATAAGGATTAAGTTGTAACACTAATAGTAAGGGGCAAAATAATTCTAGATTATTTTTAAAATTAAAAACTATAAATAACTAAACATTGTTTTACTGCAATGTACAATGTATAACTTAACAAACCTATATACTTAAAATATTTGTGTAATATTCACATGCATATTTATCAATAATTAAAGCTCCTATTACTTCTCTGTCCTAGTTATTAAATTATTTTATTTTTCAGTAACATTTTAACATTATTTTAAGGATTGTTAAATACATTTTTTTTATAGCATATATATACAATATATATATATATTTGCGTGTGTTAAGACTAACATTGAAAATTAAATAATGTAAATTTTTGTTTAGAACCGTTAGAATTCGTTAGAATAAATGTTGTGCTATTAGTTTTATTGTTATAGTAAATTGGCTTATTATCAAACTTAAAGTTTAGAATATTGTGTTATTACTGTTTTGATGTTTCAATGTTTAAACAAAATAATGATTTTTAAATTGTAATATTTCACATACTTGTATCTCGTTTAAAAGTTAAAATATGTTTCTAATATATATACAGGGTGATCAATTAATCATCACACAATTTTCGGAATGTATGAACTTATCTTGACATTTGTTTTGTAGAAAATTTTAAAAACAAGCAGTTTTACAATTTTACAATTATATTATTTTTTGTCACTCTAATTTCTGGGGGTGAAAGTACTATCTACTTTTGATTTTCAATGGTAACCTATATTAAAAATTTCATGCATAAATGCAGTAGCAGTTATAATAAATTTTGGTGCTTAAATTTTTAAATTGTATCAATCCGTTGATGAGATATTCCACTTTTAATTTTGGGTCGGGGAGAGTAGTCATACATTTTTGAAATGCTGCACCCTGGGCTGCCACACTAATGATGCTCCACTACTCTTTCCCGACTGAAACTTAAAAGTTGAATATTGTGTCAACGGATTGGCGGATATTAAAAATTTAAACAAAAATTTATTTTAACCACCACATCTTTTTATGGAATTTTTAAAATAGGTTGTCATTTAAAAATTAAAAATGATAAAAAATAATTTAAATGTTAAATTTTAAAACAGTGTGTTTCTTAAATGTTCTTTAAAACAAATTTTAAAAAAAGTTAACAGCTTCCGAGATAGTTAGTCTCTTATGATAGATTGATTGATCACTCCATACATATACATATGCTTTGAATCTTAAAAACTCAAAATACACATACAGACAATTTTCATACCATTAAGTTTGATAATAAGCCAATCACTCTAATATTAAAGCTAGCATTACAAAATTGGTTTAAATGAATGATAATTTTACAATATCCAATTTTCAACATTAGCCATAACATATATACTTATGTTTTGTATTTATACAGATTTTATTTCCTCATAAAAAATGTATGGTCTTGGTAGATTTAAATTTAAATTGGGAAACATTTTGATTACTCAATTATTTTAGTAATATTTTAATAGGTACTTTAGTTTTATGTCTATATACAAATTTAAATAATAATTATTTCAAAAAGCAGATACATTACTTCCCAATGGTTTTGGATATTGGATCTTTATTTATTTGTTTGTTTAATATGTTTTTTGTGAATATTACATTTTAGTTTTGAATTACAATTCTTATTGTATAATGCATATATATGTATATTTATTTAAAAAATGAATAATTAATCATTTTTATAACGAAACTACTCAAAATCATACAATTTTTATTAGAAATATGTTTTTTTAATTTTTTAATATAAAATCAATAGATTTCTTCTTATGTAAGTGATTGTTGTGTTTTCTGTATACTCTTAAATTATAACTTTTATTCTCATTATAATTAATAATTATGGTAATAAATTTTACTCAAAATATTATTTGATTTTATATTAAAACTTACCATATTTAAATATTTGGCTTTTTAACTAACTTGCATTCGTTTTTTCGTTTTTGAGCTTATACTGGAGAACATGCACTTGACTTTAGAATCAATTGATTCACCTGAATTAATTACAGTCACTGCTGATGTTGCTATAAACTTTTCCCGTGTTTATTGCCGAGCTTTCGAACCTTACTTTAAGGTTAGTATTTGTGATCATAATACTAGATATATTACGTAGATTTTAAAATTTTATGTAACTACATTTATTTTTGTTACATATATTAATGTTCACAGGACACTGTAGATATACTAGTTGGTTGGCATATAGATACTTCTCAATCTATAGAAACAAATAAACGTATTTCACAATGTATATTTCGTTTATCAACTTATTGGACTGCTGATATGAGTTTCACTCTTGGTTTACTTGAGCAATTATTAGAAGATATGTCATCAATATCTGATGAATTTGAACGAAACGATAAAACTGATGAACTTAATGGAGATTTAGATAAAATTTTAGCATTTATCAGGTATAAATTAATATCAATACTAAATGTATCAAAAACATACTATATTGTAAAATGTGTACTATATTTATTATTTTGTTTATGTTTAGAGTATTTAGTACTGTAGCTGAGAGTGTTGGAATACATTTAAGTCCTCAAAGTTCATCTGTAGTTTCTTGGCCTTTTTTGAGTAATGCACTATTGACAATAATAAAAACTCTGCTTAAATGTATAAATGTAACTGTTAATGAAAATATAGTTGAAGCAGGTAAAATCAACAAATTTTTTGGTAACCTATGATTGGATAATTTACTAATTGCAAAATATTTTGCAGCTAATAATTGTATTTGGTTAATGCTAAATATCCTTCAAACTCAAATGCCATCAATTAATGACCTGATGATTAATGTTCTTGAAAAAGAAATATCATATGTTGATGAATTCAAGTTAAATGTTATTGTGTCCATGTTTAGAATGATATCAAAGGTTTGTGCTCAAAATCAGTAATTTTTAATTAAAAAAAAAAACAATTTCATCGATTGAATATAATGTTTTGAGTGTTTGTTATTTAATTAAAATATCAAACATAAATATAAAAAGTTATTTTATTTTCTATTTTATGTAGGTTATAAGAGAAGGAAGTGCAAATCTATCTAAAGAATTTGTTGAAATGCTTTTATGCAATAATTCAAATTTACGTAATTTGAGATTTTTGCCATCTGTTAAATTACACGACTCACATATAGCTCTTTATCAGAGTTTATTAAGTATGAAAAATGTTTCTTTAGTACTCATTGTTTACAGGTATTTAATTTTGTTTGACTATAATAAAAATACTAGTTTTATAATTAATACCATAAAATGCAGTGTTTGAAACTATAATATTTGTTTAGATATATCACAGGGGATTTAGAAAAAGCTTGCCAAACATTAGATCCTAATTTACCATCATTTTGCACAGAAAATCCATTTAACGACATAACATATACCTTTGAAGAAGCATCAATTGTTGTCCATATAATTTTAAAATCATTGACAATTATAGGTAAAATCTATTTAATATCGATTTTAAAAAAGACTTTTAACATATTTTTAAAAAATGACCAATATCTTTTATTCATTAAGCCAACGACAACAATTCCATAATTGGTATGTGGGCACTACAACCAAGTATTTTTGAACTATTAACAACAAAATTAGATCCAACTATTATCAAAGTGAATGATCCGCTGCGTTTTTCATTGATGTTTTTATTATATTCTCATTGTAAAAAGTAAGAACCTTTTTTTTTATAAGTACAATTTTATTAATGATACTAAAATTGAACTTCAAATTGCAAATAATTGATCAAAGTCAGTTACCCAATAGTTTGATTTTCAAATCATTACAGGAAAATTATAACTAATCAATTTTAAATCAGAATAATACATTAATTGATTGATTTATTATTAAGAAATATAAATTATTTGGTTATTATTTCTTAACATATCTATGTCTAATAATAACTAATTTTAAGTAATCTTTCCCATTAAAATAAATTATTTCTATATTCTATATAAAATGACCAATTTTTTTTTTTTTCTATGTATTCCTTCATTTAATTTGGAGGATCTAAGGAGAACCTAAGGTTTCTCATCTGCTACATTCAATTCAGTTTACTATATTTCTCAACTTCATCTATTACATGACCGCTTATTATTGTAAGCTGTATTGCACTGCTTATCAGAAGTTATTCTCTGTTTTGCTTCTATTTATCCTAGTCACTTTCCTTCAAGTACTTTCCTCCATTTCTGAAGCTTGTTAACTGATCTTGTTTTAGATCTCTTTTTAAAACTATATCATCTACAGATATGTCCTTCCTCTTACCTGTTTTCTCTGCACACATCAGAGAAGGGCAAAATGTTTTGTTTAGAACTTTATCCTGGTTTTCAACTTGAGAGGATCCTATTTACTGCATCTTACGATAAGTAGAGGTACTGTGGGAGTATTTTGATCCCCTCCTATAGACTAGTGTATAGTATTTTTAAAATAATAACTATTGAAGGATAAATATGACATGTGAGGGCTACACCATTCTCTTATCTGTACATGTCATTGTCACTCCACCAACCACCCATGCTTGAAACTCACCTGAACTGAAGTTGGATTTGGTTAATTTGTAAACAAATAATCCATATATTAGTATTTTAAAAATTAAAAAATTGTGGAAATTGATCAAAATCTTTAAGGAATTGGTATTCTAATGTTCATGTTACAATATTATCATTTTGAACTATTGATTATCTTATTTAACTGAACATAATGGAGTATATTCCGGCAGGTATTTTAATATTATTCATAGATATATTCTTTAGGTTAGAAGTTAATACCATATAAAACAAACTATCATAGTGTTTTACTTCATAAGAAATCTAAGTCCATGTTCCTAGTTTAACTATTAATAGTAATAAATAATTATTAATAATACTAATAAACAAAGAAATTATTAATTATTAATGTTATTTACTACTATTGTAAGTTTTTTACTGATTATTAATAGCAGTTTCTCTTTTATAGGCATAATAATTTTGTTGCAAGTAGTAGATTAGTGACAGCTGTACGATCATCTGAAATGTCTAAAAAAAATGTAGAAATAAATTTACACAAAAGTGAAAATCTTACAAAAGTTTTAAAAATGTTTGAAAAATATTTGAAAATGGTATTCAACATTTTTTACAAATGATGAAAAAAACATAAATTAAACAAAGTTTATATTTTCAGAGTGTGAATGTAGATTGTAAACTTTTGGTTTTGAAATGGATATATGAATTACTAATGCATGCTGATAGTGTCAGTTACTTAAGCATAATATTATTATCTCAAGAAATGATCAATATTGTGCAATCCTTATTGTATGTAGCATTAAAACGTTATGAAATTGTATTATTTGAGGGCATAGCCCAAATATTAGATGTAATTATTGGAAATTCTACATTTTGTCAATCAAAGGTAACTGCATAATTATCAAAAATATTAAATGATGATTATAATTAATCTAGATTTGTTTTTACAGCCTCTTTTAGTATTGGACATATTAAATTTATGTCTATCATGTATTAATCTAACAGAAAAAGAAATTAGCAAGCGATTCTATGCCATTATCCATAAAATATCATTGATTACCGTAATACATAATTTATCAATTTGTTCATTAGTAAGTAATTTTTCATGTTATATCTTAATATTACTTAAAGTTAAATGGACTATTTAAATATTATAACTTATTAACTTACAGTTAATAATATTTTGAATAACCTTCCTAATTATTATTTTTATTATTATTACTATTCAATAAGAAATATATCTGTGCTTTGGTGTGAGATGAACCTATATCAAACAAATATATTGATAATTGATTAATAAAAAGCTGTTTTAAAATAAAGGGGATAGGTGCAGTCACTGTTGTAGTGTACAGACAAGAATTTAATGTATATCTGTAAGCAATGATAAATCATTGCTAACGAAAAAAAACGATTTGAGGGCAGTTCAGTTGATGGTGATGCTTTGTCAGCAATATATATGTTACATTATGGTAAAATAATTAAATAGGCATTACATAATTTGTTAAAAATTGTACCAATTTTTTTTTTTTTTTTTTTTTTTTTTTTTTTTTTTTTTGATTTTTCACATTTGATGAGGAAACTCCTAAGAAAATCATATAACGGCCTCCCTAAAGTACCACCCCAAGAAAATTTTGTTTCAAATAATAGTCTACACCGTATACATCATTGTAAACTTTTCAGGTAGAAAAAATATTCACATTAAAAAAAAAAAAGGAAAATATCTTTGTAAAACCAATAAGTCTTTCGCTCTATTCAGAATTTAATGATAATTTCATAATTATTGTAATTAATTTTAGATTTTAAGTGAAGCAAAGAAGCTTGTGGTTTTACAAAGATGTTTATTTTGTTTTCTATGGACAGTTTTTCTACCCGAGATCTTGCTTATGTGCAGCACCTTTTTTGAAAGGAAATCCGTTAGTAGCGATTTTTTCAAAAGTTTTCAAACGGGAAAATATTACGATTTTAGATTCTGATTGTAGCGTAGAATATATGTCATTTACTTAGTTGTTTTTATGCACCATTTCTGGAAGGGAATGCTTCCCAAATGATACTTTTGGGAATTAATTTTTTGATTTTCCAAGCGGTTTTCATAATATTTGGGAAAAACCAAGATAAAACTTAATGAAAATTTATGAAAATAATGCTTCTATTATTTTTCAATTTTTTTATTTGTTGTGATTCAGTTAAAGTTATTCGTATCGACTTTATGTACTTAAAATTTGGACTGAAAATTTATATTTGATTTTTTTAAACGTAGTAAAATTTAAAAAAATTATAAAAACTGTTTTTGAGCTATTTATAGACATTTTAGTTTTTCGAATTTTATATATGTAATTTTTATTCTGTAGGTACTGTGTGGTAAAATTTTTGAAATGAAAATTTAACAAGAGATTCTTTAAGTCTGTGGTAAAAAAAATTTGAATTTAATAGAATTTTTTTTTTTATAAAGGGCAAGTTTAATATCAAATTTTACCAAAAACGCTAGATTGAAAAATTATATGGAACAAATCTAATTTTTTAATTTCTTTTTATTGAACATATGTATATTGCCAATTTAAGAACGACTTCATTATTAGTCAGAATTAAGCAGACTGATTTTTTGAAATTATAGTTTTTTAAAGTTCTGATATTATGCAGATATTATATGCTTTGATAAACAACTATATTTTTTTAAAGAATATTTGTCATAATCATATAGTTACACATGTCTCTTGTCATCCTGGGGGTTGGAGGAAATTTTAGAAAGGTCATTTTTAATTTTCTCAGGAGTTTTTTCAACAAATGTGAAAAACTGAAAAAAAATTGAGGAAAAATGTAGGAAAATGGGATTCATTTAAATTTTGTAATTAGAATAATTGGAATGACATATATATTGTTGAAAAAGCAGCACTATCAATTGAACTCTGCTCAGAACCATTAGCAATGGTTTATCATTGTTATATAGGTGTACGTTGTTATAGGTGTACATTAAATTATTTATACAGTGGCTGCACTCGACCCCATTATCCTAGGACATCTTTTTTAAATTTAGTTAAAACAGTTTTAACATTTTTGTAAACCCGTTGTTGACATATTACACTTTTAAGTTATGGTAGAAGAAATAAGTTCACATCATCTATATAGCGGCATGTTTTGCGGTGTTTGAATAGTGCTAATAATTAAAATTTCAAAAATAAATTAATATTTCCTGAGATAATGGATTTCTCATCAAGGATTACTAATCCTTTAGAACTTGAATATAGCAAAAGAGGCTATTAGTTTTATCAGTATAATTATTATATAAGATAAGATTATGCGTTTTTTTTTTCAATAGGAATCATTAACTCTTTCATTATGTACCTTAAAAGTAGTAAACATTAATTTCTAGATTTTCAACAGTTTTCTATCAAATTAAAAAATAAATTGATTACGAATGTATACAAATCAGTATCTTTGTTGATCATTGGGAGTTAATTACAAAAGTGGAAAAATGCTACTAATACTACTATTCAGAATCAGTTTTTGATTGCAGTGATTTATTGTTGCTTTCAGTGTGTAAATTAAATTACCTTATGTCTTATACCTTTCAAACTTTCCACCTATTATGGTCTATCCATGGAGCAGCGTATATATATTGTTTTTTTAAACTTTTATGTACTTTTTTTAATAGAATATTAAGAACAAATTTAATAAAAAAATTAAACTCATGATGAGTTCTCATATGAGACGAAAAACTGTTGTTACATTACAAACTGAATGTTTCAAAAATTATATGTGTGAATTAATTGAACCTAGTAGTAATAAGTAAGTTGAAATTGATACATTTTTCTATATTTTATTTAAAAGAACAAACTAATTAAATGGGTTTTTGTTTTTCTAGTAATTCATCTAATCACTGGTTATTGGATGTATTGAACAGTTGTTCATCTGACACTGATAGCAGCGAGACTGAATTATTGTCTTATGCACAACATTGTCGTGTTTTATTATATTTTTGGATTAACTGGGAAGCAGCAAATTTTTGTGTTACAAATCGATTGCGTACACCATTTGGAAAACCAAATTCTACTTTTAGAGCAATTGAAGGTATTTTAAAACATATTTTAACTATTTCTATCACTAGTAAAACTTATAATACAAGTGTTTTTCAAATATTTTTAGGTGGTATAAAATCTTGGGCACGTGATTCAATATCAACATTAAATGATGATACAAAAGTTAAAACTACAGAAGGTGAATTAAATAATTTAAGATATACTAGAAATTTAGTAACATTCATAGAATGTTTAGAAAAATCTGTTTGTAATGCCATTGATGGTACTGCGACTGCTTTACCAACTGCCCAGAAAGTAAGCAATTTATTATTTATTATTATCTTATTAAATTTGTTATTTTAAAGTTTAAGATTTAACTTGGAACATGTGTTAGGTTGGAACTTTAAAGAAATTGGAATTCATGCTTTATAATATGTATTGTTAGATATAACAAATTTTATTGCATTTCACATTTATCATTATTGTAGTGTGAGGTATAAATGTATTTCCGATTACTTGGTCTATATATAATATATATTTTGTCTATATGGAAAATTAAAATATAAAACTGTATTATCTGATTTAATTTATTTAATAATTCATATGTAATATTAAAGTAGATTAAAGGAAAAGCAAAATAGTAAAATAAAATTAATAAATAATTAAAATATTTGTTTTTCTTTCCACCACCTTTCTATAAGATTCATTGGGTTATAATACTCGCTTTGTGCTGGTTCAAAAGTGAGCTTTATAAGTGGTGTCTACTTTATTTATTAAAATGAATAAAAAGTTATTCATAGTTTTTGATGTTCATTAGTCAATTAATAGTTTACCACAATTTTTATTTTTTACATATCGTTTATAAATAATTAATCATTTAGTTAATTAATTAGATAGTATATTTATATATTATATATTTATTTTATAGCCTGTTAGACATTTTTTTCACACAAATCGTAATACTTGTTATGAATGGACTTCAACAATACGCAGTGCAATGCTGGCTGTGTCATTAAATTCTGGTTTAAGCTCTTCAGCTATTCGTCATGGTCAATTTTTGGTTCAAAATTTAACGAATCAAACTGATTTTCCAATTAAAGAATTTATTTTAGCAATCATTCAACTATCTTGGGCTTATTGTAAATTAAAAGAATCAGATTGTATCCGTGGACTATATGTATGGTCTAAAGAAGTTGCTCATCTAAAACTTCCATTTTTGAATATACTTGCTGATCAAGCCAGTGGAAAGTAAGTTTGAAATAATAATCACATTATTTTATTTATATAAATGTTATATTTGTGTAGATTTGAAGAAGCTGCTGAATCGTACATGCAATTACTTACTGCAAGTCCAGATAAAATAATTATAAATCTCAAAGGTGGTACACTAAATAATATTGAAGGTCCTGTAGAGGTTTTACAAAAATTTACTGCTGAACAAGTAACTAAATATTAATTTTTGATAAGTAAAATATGCATTGATGTAATGTTAATTCATCAATAATAACTGATAATTTGTCCAACTGAATTTATCATATTTTTAAAATAATGACTAATCAAACCAAAATGTATTTACCATATAATCTTACTGTAATAGAAATATTCATTACATAATATTATTTATATACAAGTTTAACTGATAATTAATTGACTGTTTATTTAGTCATAAGAAATGTTATAAGATTATTATCTGTATTTAATTAAAAATATCAAAAGATAATAAATAGACTAACCTTAAATAGCACATTATATTAACCCGACAATAATTTAATTTCTTCTTTATCACCTTATAATTTCCAAGAGGCCACAATAAATGAGTAGTCATATTTTTATTGTTTTGGAGAAGTCTTGGAGAGGCAAGGTCTAGTTGTAGTCAAACTTAAAACTCTTCCTAGTTTTAATGCTTAAGTTCTTATTTGTCAATAGAGATCTCTTCTTTTTGAATCCTCGTTTTGCTAAAGCTATTATTTTCTTAACTTCCTTTGTTGATCTGTTATCTTCTGTAATTAGGCTTTCTTAGATAGCTTACTAGATTCCTTTACTTGTTTATTTGGTGGATTGTCTTGCTACAAGCACTTATTTTTTTTATATTGATTTTAATACTGAGTTTTGTTAGTGTTGTGTCCAAGCAATTAGAATAGATCAATACAGTAGAGTTTCCTTTTTTTAGTTAAATGATTGTTTTACTAAGAGTAAAATCAGCTGAGAATGCACAGTATTCATAGAATTTAGTCGGAATATTAAATAGGGGATTTTTGTGTCTTCATTAAAAATTTGTACTACTTCTGCTGTGATTTTATTCACTCCAGTTGTGTATTTTATGATGGTTGTCAATTTTTTTTAAAAAAATATAAAATTGTTTTATTATCTAACATTAATATTATTTGCAGTTAAAGGAATGTTATGTGTCCATTTGTGATTGGAAACCATTAATGGATTGGTCCCAGAACGAAGAAAACTTTATATCATCAAATACAAAAGACAAATATTTTTGGCAAAACGTAATTATTTAGTGTATAATTATAATATAGATATTAATATATTCTCGATTACTCTACATTATTTATTTTATTTCATTTATACTTAATTTAGAGATATGTTTCTTCTAATAATCTACAAATCATTAATGATGTTGAAGAAGGAAATTATAGCTGCATTGATAATTTAGTTAATTGGTCAATTGAAGAAAATTCAAAAATAATTAAAACAAATTGGAATTGTTATGATCTTATAAACCAAATTAAAAGTAGAATGATGTATGTTGCTTTGAAAACAAATATTTCTAAAGGAAGATTAAATAAGTATGATTACTTGCATGATATAAATGTAAAACAATTTTTTTTTTAACATATTGTATTTTTCTTTTTAGTGAAAACAAATTGATTGTTGAAGATTGCCAAGAAGTAGTACACAATCTTCTAAAAGAAAGTCTAACGGATAGTCTTTTGGAGTATACACAAGAATTGTCTATACTATCTTATGCAATTAACTCTATTCTAGAAAACAATAATATTAAATTTGATTTAGTATGTTTTATTAGAATCCATTTTGATTTTGTTATTTCAAAGAAATAATTGTATATTTCTATTATTTTATCAGGTTAATGACATAAGTAATAAATCAATAAAATCTAACTTATTATCTCAGGCATTATTTTGGACTAAACTTCTCGAAAATCAGTCAGATAATTATGAACATAATATTAAACAAATTATTAAACCAAAACCTGATTTATCAATATTATACTTAAAGGTAAGATTTAAAATAAGATTTATTCCAAATGAACACTTCAAATATTTTTTTTATTTATAGTTGGCTCATGTTGCTCGAAAAGAAGGTAATGTAAATCTTGCTACACGAGGAATGCTTCAATATTTGCGATCAAATAGAGCATATGATTTTATAAACTTACCTTCTATGGGAAACAAATCTGATTCTATTTTGTGTATGCTACAAAAAATTGGAGAACTCCTTGTTGATGACACTAATGCAGCATTGTGGCCAAAAAATCATGCTTTAGTTGTGCGACAGTTCTCCAAACTTATTCATCAGTAAATAAATTCAAACATAGTACTTGCCAAATAATTAGTGAATTTTAAATATTTTAGCTGTGTGTCTCAAGAATTGGGCATAGAGATGTGCATGAAATCTGTATTTAAGTTATTAGAACAAGCTCGATTATGCAATGACAACAATCTTAAAGAAGATAGTTCTAGAATTTTAATTACACTAGGAAAATGGTTAAATTGTGGAAATAATATTCCTGATAAAACTCTTATTAAATCATCAATTGACAAATCTGAAATTTTATTGAATTTTTCAAATGGAGATTTATCTAAAACTAGCCAATTAATTCGAGAAGTCATAAGTATGATTTATTATAAAGATAATTTATACATAGTTCACAATGGATATATATATTAATTTATATTATTTAATAATGTTAAATTTATATATTTGTTAATGCTACAGAATCTGATTATACACCAGCAAGTGATTTGGATGAACAGACATTGATGATTGGTCAACTTTTAAGAATTTCAGTTTCTTATTGTCCATCAATGGCAAAAGCATGGAATGAATTAGCAGGCTGGTGTTACAAATTAGGTCGTAAAGTGGTTGATGAAGCTTACAAACGAAATACATATTTGTTAAATGATTCGGAAATGGCTACAGTAGATGCTTATATTCCTCTAAATGCTACTCAAGAAGATCGTGACAAAATATATGCTATTCTTAATGTAGTTACATCATCGCCACAAGATGATGATGATATTGGAGTATGACATTTATAGTATACATTTAAATAATTTAAAGATTTAAAATATTTTCTTTTTTTTTCTAAAAAAGTTAATCTTCTCTTTTTTAATATAGATTATGAATAATATTTGTTAATAATAATTACTGTTTCTATTTAATATTTAAATAATAAAACAATGACATATAAATACTCTGTAAATATTATAGTGATGTTTTTTTCCTGGTATTTCTAATTGTATCTAAATATTCTATTTATTTATGGATTTCAGAGTGAACACATTTATACTACCGAAACTCTAGAATATCAATTACAAAATGTTTTACACTTTGAAGAAAAAGAATTATCAGGATTAATTGATTGGTGGAGAAAATCACATTCAAGGATTTATGGTTATTATCAACTATCAGCACAAGCTTATTTTAAATTTTTACAGTTGTGTGATAATCACCAGGTAAACAAAAATATAATATGTAATATTAAACACAATTAGCAATTTTTAATGTTCACACATATAATATAATTACCATTAAATAATTCCACTAATATGAATTAATATTACTATACCTTTTTAATTTTAGATTTTAAATGAAGGGGGAATGTATATTATTAGTTTATTATTTTTATGTTTTTTACCAGAAATCTTGCTCTAGTTAAAAACTTTACAGGAACTTTCTTGTAGCAATATTGATCTGGTTAGTGCATTATTAGGGTCATGTTTTGATTTTTCTCTAAGTTTTCCTAATAAATTGGAAAAACTGTTAATTTTCTCATTTTGGTATAATTGTTTTGGACTTCTAAATTATCTCAAAAAAAAGGAAAAAAAGAGTAGATACTGTTTGTGTGTGGGCTATTATTGTAGTTATGATGTATAAGGTTATTTAATTTATATATGTAAGCAGTAATTAACTATTGCCAACAAAAAACTATGCTCGAAGTTATACATGATTTGAAAGGCTGTAATATCCAATATATTTATCAAAATTTGTTCTTAAAAGTTAAAACCAATATAAAAAAAGTTAACTATAATCACACTCTATTTTTTACCGCAATAACAATTTATAATAAATCTCCTGTTAAATTTTTAAGCATTTTTATTTAAACACTTATGTACATTTAATACTTCCCAAAAAAATAAAATTAAAAATTATGAAACCATTAATTATTTTCTGTAAACTTTCCAGTTTTTCTGCATTTTTTCTCAGTTTTAATAAATGATTAAGAGAACTACATGGAAAATAGTTCTAGGTCAAAATATGTCCGATCAAAATATTTTTAACAAAACATCTCCAATTAAGAATATCTCCCATAAAAGAAATATCTCTAACAAAATATCTAATGGGAATATTTCTTATAGATAAATTATCTCCTGAAAAAAATTTCTAGGATTTATGTGAATATTTTTTATAACCAATTAATTTTAGAAAGCAATCCTTTTAAAAAAAAAAAAAATTTGAATGAACAAAAATTAAATAAATATTTTAAAAAATAATTATTATTAACTCTCACTGTATTGTATCACTCAAGTTATAAGTTTTTAATGTTTAAAAGTTAAAAATATTAACCCTCCTTATATTTAATATTTTAATAGAAAATCTATTTCTATTAGTAATAATATCCCAGCCATATAGTGATATACATAAACTAAAATATTTCAGTCAACTGTGATGGAAAAATAGACATGTATTAAATTTAACTCTTAAGAGTGTTTGGTGGAATGTTGATAAAATTGTTTGTCTTAATTTATCATGTTATTATTGCCTGCAGGAAAATGTATTCATATTTTCGTAATCGTAAAATATATTTCAGATAATGCTATACAATACTAATATTGTAAATAGTTATTATTTTTTGTGAGATATTTTTTACTGGAGATATTCTTATCTGGACATATTTTTGCGGAGATATTTTGACCGGTCACCATGGAAATCATAAAACAACAAACATATTATAAGTAGAATTTTTTATATTCTAACTAGAATTTGTCAATAACTATTATAGATATATAATCAACAGTATAATCATAAGGTCAATATTAAAAAAAATACAAGATAGAAGATGCCAAATAAAATATCTTTTTGATTACTGTCCTTATTGTTAATATTACCCATTACCGATTCTAGTATACTTTGTACTATTAAATCAGCTAGGTAAACATTAAATTAAAAGAATATTTTTCAATTATTAATGGAAAATTTAAACTAATATATTGTACTAAACAAAAATTATATTATTTTTTAATATTATCATATTGAATAATAAATTTTTGGTTATTAATTCTATGTCTTACTATTTAGGAGGAGTCAATTGCAGCGACATTGCGTTTATTACGCCTTACTGTTAAACATGCTCTTGAACTACAGGGTTCATTAGAAGAAGGATTAAGTAATACTCCAACCCAACCATGGCGTTCTATTATACCTCAACTATTTTCTAGACTTTCTCATCCTGAACCTTATGTTAGACGCACTGTGTCTGAATTACTCTGTCGATTAGCTAGTGATGTGCCCCATTTAATTACATTCCCTGCAGTTGTGGGATCTGATACTGGTCTTAGGACTATAAATGAAATGCCTTCTTCAAGTTTGTTGAAATCTAGTAAAGATATTGGAGATGAAACAAATTTAGTGCATGAAGAATTTGATTGTAATGAAGAAGACGATGATGAATTGAAAATTGGACAAGATGAACAGGCTATGGTTTTAGAAGATTGTTTTCATTCAATGGTCAATACATTATCAAAACAGGTATATATGCTATGGTCCAAGTAGAGAAAGAGTTCAATGTAAACACTATGCAATGAAATTTGGGCAATGTAAATTTGAAAAATGTATTTCTCATATAGACTAGTCATTTTAATACAATGTCTAGCTATTGTATATAATGCTAAAATTAGTGCTGCTGTTATGTACAATTTATAATACATCATCTTAAATGTATAAATTTATTTCAGTATCTACCTACTAAATATAATAAGTAGATAGACAATATCAATTTTTAAGCATTAGGAAAGTATTATTTAATTAGCAGGTAATCTGGCCACATTATTATAATTTTTAGCCAGATAACTTTTCACAATTTTGTACGTTAGTACTTTTCTAAACGTTGGTGTATTCAATTTAGAGTATACATATTGTAAAAATAAAAAATAAATTCAGTGATCATTTAAATAATGTTTTTAAAGTTAAGAAACATAATACTGGTCAATATTTCAATTTTTAATGGAAATCAAGTGCCATAATGACAATACATGTAAAAATAAATGAGAATTTAAGTATGAACCTAATATTTTAGATTCTGAGTATAACAAAGAATATTGGTTTTGCAATGTTTATTTTTTTTTTTTTTTTTTCTAACTTTTTTGTGTCAACAATTTCTACTATACATTTTTTTTAGATCTGTAAATGTGGCATCTTTTCTGAAATAAAATTTTGTCTAGATGATATTTTATTAAAGTCATTTGTTTAATTTCCAAGTGGTTTTCATAATATTTGGGAAAACCTGAGATAAAACTAAAGAAAAATGGAAAATTTTACAAATATATTGCTTTTATTTATTTTCAATTTTATGTTTCATTGTAATCCAGTTAAAAATATTTTTTGAGATTTTGAAATTTGGATAAAAAACTTGTATTTGCCTATCAAGACGAGGTAAAATTTTAAAAATATTTGAGTTATTTATGGACATTTTAGATTTTGATAGTTTTATTTGGTAGGTATTTCGTGGATAACATTGTTAGATTTGATAGAAATGTTTGACAATTTATCAAAAGGTTCATTAAAAGTCATACTTTGTGGTAAAACAAAAAAATTGAGTTTAATGTAGTATTTTTTTTTATGAAGACATTTTCCCCTTTATACCTAATCATCAAATTTTGACTAAAATAATTTGAGTAAAAACTTTGTGGAATAAATGTTAATTTTTTAAATTTTTTTTTTTTTTTTGTATTAAATATTTGTGTTTTTAAGAACAATAGTGAAGTCAGAACTGAGCAGTCTGACTTAGTTTCAAAATTATAGCTTTTTGAAGTTCTGATATGCGAATATTTTATTTGTTATGTTAAATTATTTAATATTGTCAATTTTATAGCATGACTGTCTTAGTCTAGTGGTGGTACATACATGTTATCCCAGAAATCACAAGTTCCAGAAAATACTTTTTGCAAACTCACTTGAGGGGGGGGATAAGTGCATTTTAGGTGTGTCTAGAGACCTATAGTGTGTTGCTGATGATGTTTTACTGGGTGTTCTATTGAGAACATTTTAAACAATCCATAAAACTAAAACTTAATCGCAGTACCAATCTATAACACTTATTATCATTAAGATGCAGTTGTTTGTGACATTTTTTTTATAAAAAAAAATGTATTTTATGTTTAGGCAGGTGAAATGATTTCTGAAGTACGAATTTTGGTATCTGAATTAAGACGAATTACCTTGCTGTGGGATGAACTATGGTTAGGAACATTAGTGCAGCGTCAAACAGACATAAGTAGACGTATTAATCAATTGGAAGCTGAATTAAATAAAACTGAAAATCATCCACATCTTACAGATATTGAAAAAGATCATATTGCTGTTGAAAAATATACTATGCTACTTAAACCAGTAATATAATTTATTTTTATCATTCTTTTAAAAAAATTATTTTTAAAATATACCTTTTGTAGATTCTTTTTATATTTGAACAACTACATGCAATTACTTCTGTTAAAGCTGAAACACCTCATGAAGAATGGTTTCAAGAAAAGTTTGGTAATTATTTATTATTTGATGTATTTCTAATAATTTGTATTTATTTATGTAATTTGAAATTTAGGAGCATATATTAATTACATGTTGGATAAATTGCGAAGACCTGCAGATTCTAGCAGCATTAATGTACAAGAAGTATGGAAATCAATTAAAAATTTGCAAATGAATCTTCAATCTCGTATAAGCAAAAGAGGTTCATATTCTTTAAAAATGGAAACAATTAGCCCTGTCCTTGCTAATTTGAAGGACACAAAAATTGCTATGCCAGGAGTTGAACGAGTTGTAACAGTTGCTTCTATTCATAATAATGTGGCCATTTTACCTACATTTACTAAACCAAAGAAATTAATATTCTATGGATCTGATGGCAAAGCATACACTTACTTGTTTAAAGGCTTAGAAGATCTTCACTTAGACGAACGAATTATGCAACTTTTATGTATCACAAATACATTGCTTAGTGGTTCCTCAGACCATTATAGAGCTCATCATTATCCTGTCATACCATTAGGACCAAGATCTGGTTTAATATCTTGGGTAGATGGTGTTGTTCCTATATTTATGTTGTACAAGAGATGGCAACAAAGACAAGCTTCAAACAGTGATGGTAAATAGATTAAATACTAGTTAATTAAGATTAATTGTACATTTCTTTTTAATTAAAAATCTTATGTTTATTTTACCATAGGTGTAATTATGCGCCCTTCAGAATTATTCAATTCCAAATTATCACCGCTGTTAAAAGAAAAAGGAATTATCAATATGGAAAATCGAAAAGAGTGGCCACTAAGCACTCTAAAAGATGTATTAATTACTTTGATGAATGAAACCCCAAAGAATTTGCTTTCAAAGTACATATAATAAATTTAAATTGTTTTTTGTTTGTAATCAAATGTAAATTTACAATTAAAATCTACTACAATTTTTTTAGTGAGTTATGGACACAAAGTGTTGATTCTGGTTCTTGGTGGCAATCCACATCATTATATGCTACATCTTTGGCTGTTATGTCTGTTATTGGGTACATTATAGGTCTGGGTGACAGGCATTTAGATAATGTACTTGTTAATTTACAAACTGGAGAGGTTTGTATTTATTTATTTTTAAATTAAATTTCAGCATTTACTAGGGCCTGGGTTTGAATTCCCTATACACCATTGAATAATGCTTTAATAAATATCTTTAACAGTGTTTTAAAACCTTTTTGATGTTATTCGCCAAGTAAAGAAGTTTTATTATATCATGGATATCTTTAGTATAAATTTAAATTACTTAAATAGTTTTATTTAAAAAACAAATAGCCAACATAAAATGTTATTTTATAATGAATTCTCTACAGTTAATCTGATTTTATAGTATTTTATTTAAACTAATATCTTGAAGTTATATTTATTTTCTTAAAAGTTTCATACTAAGCCCTAATCTATTTTATAAAACACAAAATAAAATATTTAGCTTATTTTAGATAGTATATTTCTATAAGTTTTAATTTGTTGTGTAAACTAAAAATACTTGCCATTTCTCATAGAATTACTGATTACTACTCATTAAGAATGAACAATAAATAATTTAATAATGTATATAATATATATATATATATATATATATTTATATTACCAGGTTGTACACATTGATTACAATGTCTGTTTTGAGAAAGGTAAAACATTACGTGTTCCTGAGAAAGTTCCTTTCAGATTAACTCCAAACTTAAAAGAAGCTCTTGGAGTTACAGGAATTGAGGTAAATATATATTTATTGTTTTTCCTTGTATTATATTAAATTATTATTATTTAAACAGGGTAAATTCCGTTTGACATGTGAACAAGTAATGAAAGTGTTGAGAAAAAATAAAGAAACATTGTTAACATTATTGGAAGCTTTTGTATATGATCCTCTTATTGATTGGACTCCCGGTAATGAAACTGGATACACAGGTGCTGTTTATGGTGGAGGGCGCACACTTGTAATGGAAAATAGATTAAATAGAAGACAGTTAGAAAAAGAAATTACATTGGCAATGCTTAATGTGCGTATCACAGAAACCAAATATGACTGGTTAAATAATAGGTAATTATTATACATAAATATATATACAAGTAATTTTAATGCAAACAAATTCTTTTAGAGATAATATGCTGGAATCATTGGCCAATATTATAGAAAGTTTTAATAAGTTTTTGTCAGAAAGAGAAAAATTGCAAAAAATGGAAGAAGGTTTAGCAGAAAGTCATCAACTAATGGCTTTAGTTAAGGAAGCTGAAGCATCACCAGCTGGTCAGCATCCACTATACAAGTTACCAGAACGGTACTATGCATTACAGCAAGCTCAAAATATGATGATTGGAGCAACTATGTCACTAAGACAAAAAGTTGAAGACTGTGACTCACGGTTGTCTCAGTATGACATGGCTGTGCATTTTCTGGGAAGTAGTCAAATTCGGATTTTAATTGATAAAGAAAAATCAAAATCTATTCAAGTGTTTAATAATCTTTTGTTGGATGATGTGAAAGATTTTTTACAAAATGCTGGTCAACCAGCTCTGATTGAACAAGTAATATTTAATATAATCATTAGACTTTTACAAAATTAGTATTTATTTTATTTTTATGTAAAAATCAAAATTAACATAATTTAGCTTAATTTAATGAACCCCAAAGTTGTTTAACAGTAGATATAAATTGACTAAATTGAATAAAAAGGTTGATAGTGTTGGTTTTTTCTACAATATATATGTGATATTATGGTAAAATAATATGGTAACATATGCATTATTTATTTTCTTTAATAATATTTATTTAATATTTACCTATTTTCCCATTTGTTTCTTTTCGGTTTTACATTTTTCTTAGTTTTTGCCATTTTTTAGAATAAACACACTGGGGAAATCAAAAAATTATCTCTAAAATATTTTCTCAGTCAGATTTATTTTCAGAAAAAGTGCTGTCATTGTAAATCTAAGCAAAATTTCTGAAAGAAAAGTTATCCACAGGAAATAAAAAAATAAACATCATTATGCAACCAATACAACCAATACATTCTAAAATCTAACTTATAATAAATTCCTAAAAATAAAAAAAAATAAGATGTTAAGATATAATTATATTGTTTTTTTTTTTGTATAACATTTATAAATTATAAATAAATAATTTTTTTCAGTGTACACAATCAAACAATGATTTAACTCTTTTATGCCATCAAAGAAGCAAATTACTCACTCTAAGTTTAAGGTTGCTGTATGATATGCAATGTTTGATGAATTTTTTTCCAAAATCGCATGTACGCAATCACCGACTCACATATTATAGACAGTGGTTACAATTGTTAATGGATTGTCCAACCACATCTATGTGTGAACAAATCAAAGAGGAACATAAAATATTTTATTTGGGTGTTCCTAATGCTGAGCCTCCAACACCACAAACATTGGCATATAATATACAACTACAGCAAGCAGCTATAGAAGCTAGTCATCGAACAACCAAAATTGTAGAACGAATTAGAATAATAGATGCAGAAGAAGTAACATGTTCATTGTTAAATAATGAAAATTCCCTAATTAAACTGAATGATAACTCAAATGAAGGCTTAGAATTTGTTATCGCTACTGCTTTATGCACAATAAATAAAAAGTTTTTAATGCTGGAAACTTCTGCATCAAGTAAGTTTATCATGAAAACAAACAATGTGTTATGAATTAGTTAATTATAATTGGAATATTTAGATGCAGGCACACAATTATTAGATATGATGTCCAAAGAAGGAGAATGGGTTTTAGTTGATATGTATATGACTACCACTGTTGCTGTTAGAATGGTGTCTTCAGTTTTAACTGATAATGATAATATTCAATCTGATTCTGATATAGCTTATGCTTTCAATTGCTTGCGTGCTATTCAAAATCTTTATTGTAGCTTACAGGTATGGTTATAAATTATTATATTACTTATTTATTCATCATGAATGATGTATGTGGATTATAGTTCTGTTTACTACAAAATTAAGTTAATCCATTACTGTTCCACTAGTGTAATATATTTAAGGCCCGGAACTTGATGCATTTGCATCTTTTTTCTAATACTTATATTCGAGGCTCATCTTTTTTAGAAATTTGACTTGTCACACAAAATTCAATGGTACAAATTTTATTTTGCATTTTTTTGATAATTCTTGGCTTTTAAGTCATTTTTTTTTAGCTATTATAGTACATTTTAAGCATTTTTCTACTTTGAGTAGGTATAAGTACCTTATTTTTGTTTAAACATTGTAAGTTTGAGCTGTACTACATAAACATCTTATATTAATTTCTTAAATTCAAATTAAAAAAAAAAAAATGTAAAACTAAAATCATCCTTGAAATCAGTTTCCAGATAGATATAATAATATGTTTAACCCATAGATAATAAAGAAAATAATAATGGAATGTATGTTTATATTTAGTACTGTCGCCAGCACTAATTGGTTCATAATATTATCCTAACAAAAACCTGCAATATTTTATTTGTGTTTTCCTTTAATGATAAGAAAACATTTCTATAAAAAATATTTTATTATATTATGTATTTTCCTGTTAATTGTTTGTAATTTAACTTCTTCTAATTTTCACAGTTTAAATAGTCCAAATCATTTTTTATCATTTTTATGCATTTTTTTTCGTGCATTTGTTTGTGGTTTTTAGGTCATCTTATCATATTACCCGCATTTTAATAATTAATATTTATTTTTATTTGGAATAGGTAGACCATAAGTTATATATTAGATAATCGTGCAATTTTAACACCATAGATACATAATAAATAGCTGCATTTTCATCTAATTCAGTGCATATAGCACCTTGTCTTCTAAACCTACTATGACCAAACTCTCTTATTAATATTGGAAGATATTAGACTACACACACACACACACACACACAACCATCAATGAATTACAGTCAGTAGTTGTAGAGAAAATCAAGGTTATATATACATACAATTTCTATTTTTATTTATATATAAATTATAAATATAATTATATTTTCATGATTTTTGTTAATTTATTTTGTGATATAAATAGAAAATGCTAAATATTTATTTCTGTGCTTTATAATATTTTAGAAAATGAATTATAATTTTTTGGATATTATTATGCCGGAAACCATTAAGAAATTGTGTGTTGAAGAGGCAAGTACAATAGCTATTATTAGTGAGCTGAATAATGTAATAAACAATTGTTCATTAAATTTTAATGATTTAATTGAACAACTCAACATTCATCTGAGACATGTAATTATGGGAATGAAGGTAATTATTATTATTATTGTTTTTTAAAGTTGACATAAAAACTAATTTTTTTTTTATATTAAAAGTTAATTTATTTAAAAACATCATGCACTATCATAACTTGTCCTTTATTAACTTTTTGATGTTATCCATTATGGAGGAAAACTATATTCTATATTCATGTTTCAGTCTCCAAATGAAGATTGTCAAACAGTTGTACAAGAAATACGAAAACAATTTTCCGAGATAATTAAAAAACCAGATAATATGATTTTATCTGAAGGAGAGATGCTTTTAATAGGGTTCAATGGTCTTTTTGAAGATGTCTCATTAGCTAATGAAAATTTCATTAAAATGTCATCTAAACTCAAGGTTTCCACAGCTTGGAAAACTGTTGATCAAATTAGGGAAGCAAAATCATTACTTGTAAGTTACAGCAGCAGATATATGTAATAAAATAATCTACATTAATTTTATTAATTTTACTATAGGGAGCTGTTATGGATGAAGGACCTTGTCTTATATTAAATGACATAATGTTTTTAAAGTCACTTCTTACTATGAAAGAGGTTTTTAATATGTGTGCTGAAATAGCATTTAATTTTGGTGGAAGAAATACACTAGGTCTTAGTAGTTCTCATTATAATGAAGATATGATATCAAGACCTGTGAGATGTTTTGTTGCTGATTATTTAACCAAACGATTATTGGGTCTATTTTCACATACAGTGGCTATTAATGTTTGCATTTTATTACAACACACTGGATTTAATATCAATGGTAAGGTGATTTATTATTTGTTAAATTTTTTATATTCGATATATTTTATTTTTCATTTATAGCTGAATTAGAGAAAAGAGATATTGGGGCAGATAGTAAAGTCCCATTAGAAGAACTTTGTAAAAAGTGCATGGAAGAAGGAATTAAAGTTGGTAAATTCAGCCGGGGACAATCAATGGATTTAACATCTGCTTTAGTTAAGTTAGAGGATGTCTGGAGAAAAACTGAATTACACAGTCATTTAACACTTAGAGCTCATCAATCAGACATTTGTACACAAAGATTAGCCATACAATATGCTGCTCATTGTTGTCTTCATGCAATTCCAGCTGCTGGTCATCTAGATAATTTGCTGATTCCAGGTGAGTAAAGTTATATTTAAAATTTGAATTCAATTTTTAATTTTTTTTATGTGTGCTACAGATCGAGCTACAATTTTAATGGAATTGAATAATATATTATCCCCATTGGCAGTTATGCAATCTCAAATTATTGAACACATGGAACACAGAAATTCATTAAAATCTAGTGTTGAACAACGTTTAAAATGGGCTTCTGGAGCTAATCCAACTATTGTAGAGGTATAAAATATTGAATACTTATAGAATTATAAATTATAATGTAGTTAACTATAAATTTTAATACAGTTATGGAATATGACTTTATATAAATGCTAAAAATGTTATATTATAGATCGCTAATAATTTTGATGAGAGAATGAAACATGAAAAATTAATGATTGATAACAGCCAAAATTTATGCAGTTCTGTAATAACAGTTATTAGTTCTTTGTTGCAAACAGAATCACTTTTTACTCGTACTTCAGAGGCGATTTCCGCTGATATTTCATTTTTACAAGTATTTATGAACCTATATTATTTTATATAACTATATAACTAATCATTTTGTGACAAATTGTTAATAGTAGTTCATAAGAAGTTCATTAAGAATACATATTAAAATTCATTTTTAAGGATAATTATTTTGAATAAAAAATAAAACAATTATATTTAATTTTAATACTTATAAAATAACATGCACATAATAATAATTTATATATTATTTTGAATAGTTGGTAGAAGATTATCAAAAAGCATGTTACATGGCTTCAAATATTGGTATATCGATAACACCAGAAGAAGAAACTCTTATTAAAGTAGTTCCTATTCCTCAAGGACCTATTGAATGGACTTGGTTAAACAATACAGTCAGCATAATTTCAGGTAAATCCTTTATAAAATTTTGTTTTATTTGTAATTATCACTGTTACTCAATATTTGTAATATAATGGAACTTGTTTTATTTATTTCTTGTTTGTTGTCTAGATAACGTTCAACAATTAATAGCTGCCCAAGAACCAGTGAGATCAGAAATTGCTTGTATTCAAAAATCAATTAAAGAACATTTGAATGGTCTTAAGTCAACTCTAACATCACATAATAAAATAATTTCTGACATACGAGTATTACTAAAATCATTGATAAAAGTAAATCTCCTAATTAATAGTAAAACATTTATCACTGATGGTTTTTTTTTAAATTTTAAATACAATTAATTTAATAAATCTATATCTTTCTATTATTAATTGGGTATATCCTATTTTATATAATATTTGATTCTTAAGTATACTTTAATTAATTTGTTTTGAACAATTAATTATACCCAATACTATTTTTAGTAATATCACTAATGAATAACTTCATTTTCAGATTGATAATGTTGGTACTGCTAGTATAAACTACGTAACAAAATATTGTTCTTATTTAGACCATTTAGTGTCATTGGTTGAACAATTAACTATAATGAATGAACCAACTACACAAAAAGTGAATGTTTTGATGGAATCAGTACAATCACTTCATAAAAAAACATGTAAACAAATTCATTAGATAATTAAATAAACTTTGTATTAATTATATATGATTTTATTTTTAGCACCAATGTATGATGATTTATTGACAATCTTGGGTGAAAAAGGGTTATTAGTCAAACAGCATAAACGTCCACCTTTAGTACGACAAGATAGTATTTGCTTATCTCCGAGGAAAGGTTTACCTAGAGATCCTCATACAGGAAAAGGTATTTATGTTTTTAATAGTAAATATTGATTTTTATTTTCCTTTTTTTTGTTCAGTTTCATTTTTCCTTGATCTTTATCAAGCTTCTTTAATTTCTATTAGTTTATCTCTATGGCGTTCAATAAGATTCATTTTCTTTGACTTTAGTTATTTTATCTTCATTACTTTGTCTGTCCAGCTTATTTTGCCAATTTTACATTTATCTCCAACACCATATTTTTCAAGTAATCTTTTTTCTTCTTCAAACAAATTCAACACCGTCATACAAAACATTATTATAAGTGTTAATAAATGTATTCTTAATTGCTTTGCTTATGTTCTCTGGGACTAATCCTTTGTTTTCTTGATGAAAGCTGATTTAACTTAACTTGCCTAATTTGCTGTTTAATTTCATACGTACTTATATACTTCATATGTACTACACAAGTTCTTAAAATGTGTTAATTGCTCCATAAGTTAGTTTTTTAAATAGATATTTATATTAATTTTAAACTTGCACTTACTTAAACCTTTTATTTAATTTAAATTTTTACATATGATATTTGTTTGTATAACCATTTACTTATCGATCAAGGCTCTCTGAAGGTTGTGTTTAGATTTCATACAATGTTTGCAAATTAAATCATTTAAGTCAATTTACTTTCCTCTTTGATCCTAATAAAAAATTCTTTTAAGTTGATCCCTATATAGTAGTTGAACAATAATAGTAAAAACAAGTATCAATAAGTTTTGATTTTTGTAAAGGTTACCTGAATACAGTGGCATGCCCAGGGGAAGAAGTTTGGGTTATATCCCCCCATTGGCTTATACATTAAAATATGAGTAACCGAATATATAAATTCATACATTTCTGTCAGTTTCCTAGAAAAAGCTTGATATATTGATTAGACATTGCCTTTTTTTTAGGATTCGGTTTTTAAATAACCATTTCTCATAGTTGATTGGGTGGGGAAAACAATTTTAATATCTTTTCATGATTAATTTGTTACATCCCTTCCCATTGAAAATTCCTGGGCACGCCACTGCCTGAATACAATTTTTTTTTTCTTTAAAACCTAAATCTATTTCTTGCTCTATCGAAAATATAATGCATAAATCTTTTTCCATGTCTATGAATGATTAGTATATAACTTTTTATGCGCTATTTATTTTTCTATTAGGATTCAAAGTCCTAGTATTGCTTTTCTAGTTATATTTTGTTTCCTGAATCTCTTCCTACTAGTAATTTTCAAGATACTGATTAGATTTATTACAAATTTGTTGTTATGCGTTAAAAAATTTATTTCATCTTTGGTAAAATTATACAAGCTATTTAGTACATTTTCTCTTGTGTCTTATAATTATAAATTAATTTAGCTATGTTCATTGTTTATTGTAGCTGTTCAAAAATGTAATGCATATGCAGTGAGTGTTTGGCGTCGTGTAAGAATGAAACTTGAAGGCAGGGATCCAGATCCAGGCCGGAGATCAACTATTACTGAACAAGTATATAATATTTTTATTTTAATATTTCATATAAATTTGAGTTTTTCAGAAAGAAAAATATAAATTATTTAATGTGTTATAATATTAAACTAGCTATCCCACAAAGCTTATTCATGCACATTATTGAATGGGAAAAAAACAAATTTAACTGTCTCCTTGTTTCCCTGGTTCCACCACTGAGATTTTTACAGTTGTCTGACATTTTTTTTTTTAAAAAAAACTGTTTCCATGCCTTTCACAATCAAATTAAATAATCCATTTTTTTTCTTTTGTGTCACCAAGGTGACCCATAAATCAAAAAATTTATTTTTGTTACAAAAATACTGAAAATCCTATGTCAGTTAACTTTTATGGGTTAAATTTCCAAATCTAGCTTCAACATGCACTCTGTTTCTCCATTTATCTGCTGCAGGTAAATTTTCAGACTCCTGTTTGTGTTAGATTTTGGCTGTAGAATGCGAACAGGCAAACATATATTTCCTTTTAATAAAACAGATGGTTTTTTTTTTTGCCAGAGTTGTATTTATTTTAACTAAACAATTCATTATTAATGCCTAAATAATGTAAATGAAGAATACACGAATATAAATTACCTATATCAACCATTAGATAATATGTTGTTTTTTTTCATACAATTAAGGGAAATCTGAAATCAATAAAAAAAAAAAAGTAACGAAAGTGGCCCATGTAGAATGGTGATATTTCTCTTTATATCTTCTTGTTATTCTCAATATTTTTAATTTTGTATGATAAATATAAGAGCATTCTAATTTTGTTTTATCTTATTGTAGGTAAATTGGGTGATCAATGAAGCCACAAATCCAGACAATTTGGCATTGCTGTATGAAGGCTGGACACCGTGGGTGTGAATAACTAAAGTTTAAGGCACTTGATATAGTGTCTTTTGGGATTGAAAACATTAAACACTTTTATTACGACAAATCGATTTATCGACCGTGCAAAACCTAAACGAGTTTTATGAACAAAACTACACAATTGGGTTAGCAGTGCAGTCAATTATCAATTACAAATAAAAATAAAAACAAATAATAATAATTAAATAACTATACAAATTAAACAAAAAAAAAAACCAAAAATTATTAGCCATTGAGATCGAGCAGTTTTATTAAAGAAAGATCACACTGTTAATTACGTGGCTGCTTGAATGGTATCAGATTAAGGGTAAACATGGTGATATGTCTTATCTCGTAAAAGTGCATTAGTATGCGATATTGTCATTTTTATTTTCTTTAGCATTAAGGTAATTCAATATTTCTTAATATTAGGTCATTTTTCAGTTCTAAAAATTACATATTTTACTTTGTCGTCACATGTTTATATATGGATTTCTTTTTTCAATTCATAGTATCATGACAAATTGTTTATTTCCTGATACAAGCTAATCATGTAATATGTAGAGCAAATTATATAAAAAAAACGAAACATGGTCAATATTTGAATTAGTCGTGATTGTATACTTTTATTACAACTTTAATATGTATATCAATTACTTATGCCCCTCTCATTTATACAAAATATGAATAGTTTACTTCTTTATTAAATAAAATACAATTTGTTGTGAACTATACAAAGGGTGATAATTATTTGTTGTACGTTGGAAAAGAGGGCACATGTTGATCATGTGAAGAATTTTTTTTTTGTTTCTGTATTATTTTTGTCTAAAATTATATCTGCCTAAAAGGAATTTGTTTTTTTTTTCAAATATAATTTTGTTGCTTTATTCTAATTATAATAAAATTGTTTTATTGAAAATTGTTTTTTGTATTTAATATTATTGAGTATAGATTATACATATATGTACAATTTATACTTGTATTTTAATATTACCTTTTTTTTTTTAGAATCTATACTCATTATGTGTATTTGTGTTTAAGTAAATCTTTTGTAAAACAGAATGAAAAATATTTTTAAAAAAAGTGGGGGAATTTAATAATTTCAATTATCTTGATTTTGTCTTTACATCAGAGTTACTTCGATCTTAACCTATTTAAAAATTAAGAAATAAACCATTTTTTAATACGTTTTACCAGGTCTATTTCTTTCTAAAATAATCCAGAATGTCATTTTTAGGATATGCAATGTTTATGTCAGATTTGATTTTCATGTTGATCTTCTATCCTAACATAGAGCCTGTATTTTTATTTAATATAGTATTAATTTAATTGTAATTTTAGCTTTATGTCTTTTTAGTGTAAAATATCTATTTTTCTTCAATGAGGTGTTTATCAATAAATAATAATAATAATTTAATGTATTCACAGAATCTATCCAGTAAAATAATATTTAGGTAGTAAATATTAGTAGAGAGTATAATTAAAATATTTTTTAGACAATATTAGTTGCTATTGTTACTATTATTTAATAGACATATTGGATAAACTGCAAAATTCCCCATGTCGACTAAGGTTATTGAATGTTTTATTAAAACGTAAATAATACTAATGTCCACTAGTAGTACATAGTATAATAGGTTGTAGATATACAATTATATACAAATAAATTTATCAATTCCATAGTTCCGTACCAATTACAATTGACAATGAAAAACAAAATTAAGTGTTAATTGTTTGTTATCACATAATAACGAAAAATAGGTAATTAATAATACAAAAACAAAATACGTTATCACTTAATGAACGTCGTTCAGCATGATAACTAGTTAGCAGATAAAATTATATCGAGTGTGATAATATTATGAACCCTAACTTTGTGGTCATAGTTATCTATGTGGTAGATAAATTTAATTTCAACGTTATTGACTGTTTTTATTTTAGAAATATCCAATTATATATATTATTGTCGATTCTACTAGACCAAACGTTCTAAAAATCTTAAATACTCATTTATAGTATGAATATTTTAATTTTTATGAAAACCGAGGGTTAAAAAAAAACATTCGCTCATGATTTTGACTATAAGCAGTTTGTTGATGATGTTTGCCAATCTCATACAACAAACGAAAAAAATCATACAAGAAAAGTATTTAAAACATGATGATGGAAATATAACTACAGAAGAAACTGAAGTTACAGATAAACAACTCGATGAAAGGGCACTTGAAATGAAAGACCAGATTTTTGGTCAGTATCATGGTCATTCGATTTTGTTTAATTTTAATATATTGTTTTCAACCAAATAGATCTGATCAGAACAATTAAGGATCCAGAAAAACCAGCGACACTGGAAGATCTTAATGTTGTATATGAAAATGGTGTAGAGGTTAGTATATTAAAATAATTGTTTCATTTGGTTTACTTCCGTGACAATAATTTCTTATATTTGATTTAACTTAGGTAGGTAGTTAAATAATTTTCCATTATATTTAGATAACTATATTACTATACCTACTAGAGCCCTGCATGGGCCGGGCCGGCCCGATCCAGCCCATTTTGGCCCGGTCCTGAACCGGGCTTGGGTATGCACTTGTGAGTTGTCTGGGCTGGGATGGGCTTACAAGATCATATTTCAACTATGGACGCGGGCCGAATAAGAAGTGCACTTATCAAATTTTGAGTGATCGAAGAAAAATCATGAGTTTCTGCTCAGCAATATTATTTTTAAGAGATTATCAGAAATAAATGTAAATAAATATTTGTAATCCATTGTAATATTTTTCATTAAGATGAACCGGGCCGGGTATATTTTTCATTAAGATTAACTGGGCCGGGCCGGGTTAAATCTATGTAAACAAAATATTGGACGGGCTTGGGATTTAAAAATCAGGCTCGTGCAGATACCTACTGACATAATATTTAACACACATTATACGTTAGTAGGGATAAAATTCTCCAACAATTTTCATTTTCATAAATAACAACGCTTACTATTTAACACAAATTTAGGTTATTTTTATTGAGATATTAAAGAAAACACTGCAATTGTGTGGATCATCAAAATAACACTAAAATTTATTTGTTTGTTGGATTTTTGATATAACATCTAATTCACCATAATGCATAAACTGTGATTCAGGTGTTGTCTAAAATATGTAGGATACTGAGTATTGGTTCTTAGGTCTCTTCTAATGTGGAGGACTATCATATTAACATAAGTCATCATTGGCATAAATGTACTACTGTTTTTAAAAATTAATTTAAATAAATTATTAGATATTAAGGACATTTTTATCGTAATAATAATCAAGGTAGATTTATAAATCCACCTTGATAATATTATTGTTAGAATTCAGTTCTATTTTTAACAAATCAAAATATTTCCTCTAATTCAACATTGAATTGAAAATCCCTTTAAAAGGTTTGTAATATTTTATATGCTTATTTAACCATTAAGAACTAAAATTAAATTGCAGGTAATTAGGCAAAGAAACTTGAAATTATACACAGTAAGAATTGAATTTAATCCTACAGTTCCACACTGTAGTTTAGCCACTTTAATTGGCCTTAGCATCAGGATAAAAGTTATAAGATCTATTTTAGAAAGTGTTAAATTGGATATATACATTAAAGAAGGTGCACACACAACTGAAGAAGAAAGTAATTTTTTTTTTTTGTGAAAATTTAGATTATTATATGACTAATATTTCTACATTTATGAATAATTGGTATTTTATATTTATAGTTAACAAACAAATAAATGACAAAGAACGTGTTGCAGCTGCAATGGAAAATCCAAGTTTGAGAGACATAGTAGAAAAATGTATTAAAGAAGAAGAATGAAATTAAAGACTGGTTCATATTTTAAAAGAAAAATATAATCTAATGACATTTTTGAAAGATCTATAAAAGTACTTTATTTTAAATGATAAGTATAACATTTTTATTATAAAATATAATATTTTGAAAGCGTAATCATATTTTATACAGACTTATTATTACTTAAAATGCAAATTTAATATATACGAGTATATATTATGTGTGTACAATTTATTACTAAATTTTAAAATATGAATTTGGTATTTTTATTTAAAAAAAATTTAGACAGGATATAATTATTTAATGTATACTATTTGTTTTTTATCTATTAAAATAAAATAAAAATAATACATTCCATACCAATTTTATTAATTGTTTTAAAATGAACATACACTTAAAAAATGATTTATACTCTTTTTTGTTATAATAGAACTAGAATGATTTTTTGCAGTAAAACTATTAAAATGTTGTCTAATAACTTATTTACAGATGGGTAATTACATTGATTTTATAACAAATAGCCCATAGAGCATAAGGATTTTTGGAGACAAATTATTATTATGAGCATTCTATCAGATAATGCAGGTATATAAAATCAATGGTAATAGTCAATAAAATATTGTCAATATGTCTTGAATATGTTAAAACAAGCAGATTGAAAAATTTACATAATGTTTTACTAATAATATAAATTTTTTAATTTAAAATTTCCACACTTAAAAATATTCATATAAACCTTACTATTATATATATAGATCATTTTATTTTTTTATCAACATTTTACTGTACCAAATCAGTATTAATTATTTACACCAAGGACTTGATTCATTGCTTCCATTTCTTTTTTAGTGAGTGGATTTAGAAATAATCCTTTCACAGGTTCTTGATATTCTAAATCTCTTAATTTATTCACATTTACTCTTATATCACTACGCAGTATATTAATACGGCTATTTAAAGATATTTGTTCTGGAAATAATTTATATATATTTCATTTGATTAAAATAATGAATTAATGAAAATATACCTTCTTCCAACAATTTTTTAGCATTTTCATGGGAAACTTTCACCATAATTGGCCCAAGAGCCATCCATGTTTTGGCTTGTGGTATTTTATAATTTGTTAATGATCTGATTGCCATCCGATTATTATTTCTTATTTTATCCAAAGCAATTATTTCACTTTTATCAACAAGAATTTTTTCCGCTTGTCTTTCTACGCGAAATAAGTATTCCATTGTTGTTTTTTCAACATCCATAGTGAATCAATAACTAAAAAAATGAAAAAGTATAACTTTCAAAATGATTAAATAATTGTCCTGAAATTGATAACTGAAATATGTGTCTGGTTTGTTTTGCAGGAAATTGATAAACATTAAACTGATAACAAAGTTCCTATTTTAGCAAAAATATAAGCATTTTATTTTA
Source organism: Cinara cedri (assembly GCA_902439185.1). Lineage (NCBI taxonomy): Eukaryota > Metazoa > Arthropoda > Insecta > Hemiptera > Aphididae > Cinara > Cinara cedri. The sequence continues at coordinate 876,689 of CABPRJ010001907.1, read as the reverse complement.
TTAATGTAAAATAATAAAATACATACATTTAATAGTACCTATGTTAACAATAATAAAAAATATAAATTAATATTAAGATTATTTCCATAATGTAAATTCACCTAAATTAGTTTTATTTAAGTATTAATTACAAAATTATTTATCTGTAAGTTTTTCAGCCAATTTTTTAGACATAGATTTCATTGTTTGCTCAGCTATTTGAACAGCCATAATTGTTTGGTCTATATTTGGTGGTAATCCATGGTACACTTTTTTTTGTTCTGCTTTTAATTCTAAAATCTTTCCACAAATATCTGCTTGGTTTTTTTCAATGTCATGAATTTTTTTTACTAACTCCACAACTTTATCACAGTTTGTAACAGGCTGTACACTTTCAATATAATTAATATTAATTGGCTCAGCTGTATAACCAACAGGTGTATATGTGATATTGGATAATTCACACTTAAGATCATTTTGTTGTTCAATTACAATTTTTAAATTATTTATATGTTCATCGATATCATCAATTATCTCTTTTTGTTTTCTAGTTTTTTCAATCATTGACATATACTTTGTAAACAAATTATTTGATCGGTAATCATTATCATCAATACCCGTTTCATGTAAAAGATTTGATGTGAATTCTAATTGTGCATTTTCTGGTAAAGCATTAAGCTCAATTCCAAATTTATTTCTGTAAAAATGTTGTTTATTTTTAATAGATTCTTCAATATTTGATATTTGCATGGCAAATTCATTGTTTTTTACTTCAATTGATAATGATTTAATAATAGAGTTCAATTGATTATATAAATCCTCATTGCCTTCCATTGATTTTAGTTTATAACAACTAGCTTCTAACTCGTTCACAATTGACTTCATGCTATCATTCAAATTTTCCACATTAGCTGTGTTTAATTTGGCTGCCATTCTATACATAGGGAATTGCATAAATAATTTAACATTATTTGTCAAAACAAAAATACAAGCAGAATTATTATTGCAATGAAATATTTAAAAATATTTAAATTTACTTTCAAATAAATTTAAAAATAATCATATGTTATAATTACAAGTATTTATAATGATATGAAATTTTTGTTATTTGTAGAAAACCAGTTTTACATAAACCAACTTTACTCTTTTCCAAAATTTTCAAATTAATTTATACAATTTCAGAACACAAAAAAAATTTTATTTATGTTGAATCGTGTAATAGCGTGCTTATTAGAATAGCATTACTTTATCATTTAATACTTGGAGTACTGAACAACAAGAAATATTAGAAAGAAAATAAAATAATAAAAGAAATATAAACGATTTATGAATAAATGTATAATTGGTATTGTTAGCTAATGAAAGAGGACTAACAAAAACTGAGATAATATAAAAATTGTTTTAATGAATATTTAGAATTTCAAGCATATAAAGTTAAATTATTTAGAAATGTATGGTTTAATTTTTAATCACTGGTGTATACTACCCATCTACAGTCTTGGTTTTTAAATTTTTATATTTGTTAAGTATTATAATATCAAATTAAACTATAAATTACAATAAATATGAAATGGTTTACTTACATGACTTAAATGAGAAGATAAATTAATATAAATAGTTTAAATCACAGAAATGACAGCAACCAACCACTTTCAATTAATTGAAATAAAACCTATAGGCCGATAACATGGATAATAAAGAATGCAATATTTCAATAATACAATTTTTTATTATCTATGGGTTAAACCACAGATGTATAAGCAAACAAAGTTTGCCGCCATATTCAAGAGTGCAAATGTGATAAGAATATGATAAATTAATATCTATTTTTTTATATTATTGTTAAGAACGATTAAAGTTTAAAGGTACCAATATCTTTAATCGTTCACAAAATACAAAAATTATAAAAGTACTGAAATCAAATGTAATTTTTTTTTCTTATCGGTTTTAGCTGAAATCCTGAAATATAATATGAGACGATGGTTGTTTGATACTGTGTAAATGGGTGTTTTATGTAATTGTCTGTTGTACAAATTAAATATGACATAGAGTAATAATAATATTATTCTTTACTAATTTAAATAACTTATTACATAAAACATACGTAGGTGTAGACAATTTGCATTTAGAAATTTAGAAGGAATTCCAATATTTGAACTTGGAAGAGATTTCCGTTTAAACGTGATACTGTATCAATTAATAATAACATTGCTTACATTCAGCATTATTTGGCGACCAGCTTCATTCATAATATCCTAGTCGACTATCTGGTACACAAGTTTGTTTATGTATCTGTAGGATAACATTATTAATGATAACATATAGCTGTTCCTTTATTTATTCTGTGATTTAACATTATTATCACAGTTGTGGATTTTATATTGGCGGGAAACCCTTCCTGCTTATTAGAAATTTCAGGTTAGAAAATACTTAATTGTGTTTTTGTAAATTGTATCATCATTTATGGTATTTTTTTAAAGTTTCCAATTTTTGACAATCTTAAATTATATCATATTATTAGAATACATCTGACATCATATTTTACCTATTACAAAAGTTATACATACATCATTTAAATATATATTTTAAAATGCAAAGTAGTTATAAAGTTTGCAAATCCATTTTCGATGTAAAATCAGTGATCTCGACTGAAGACAATTCTTTTGATGTGCGAATAGAATCTGCATTGCCAGAAGCAACAAAGATTGAAAAATGTATCTTAGGAATTGATGAAGCTGGTCGTGGTCCTGTCCTCGGTAATAAATAATAATATACATACAAATATAATTTTAACAAAATATTGAATGTCTAACATTCATAAGTTTAAACTTGTTACTGATTGTTTAATATAATGAAGGTCCAATGGTTTACGGAACAGCTTATTGCTCCATGAATAATCAAACTATATTAAAAACATTAGGATGTGCAGACTCTAAAGTTTTAACAGAAAATGCGCGTGATGAAATCTTTGACAACATAAACAAGCAAGCCGACATACTTGGATGGGCTGTACACATTATATCACCTACAACAATAAGCAATTGTAGCTTTAGAAGGTAGCTATTTAAGATTAAAATAAGAATTTGTACACTTATGTACTAAATAGAATACTGTAATATTTACTTTTGTTGAAGTGTTTTTATTCAACATGCTTGTTTAAATAACTACCATTATATATACAATTTATACTTAGTACCGTGGAAATTAGATATTCTTACAAAGCAATTATTAAAAGAAATCAAATCTTCCTTTATAAGTCACTACTACTACTTGTACCTATACATTTTAATTAAATATTTGTTTTAGGCAAAAGTGTTCTTTAAATGAAATTTCACATAATTCAGCAATTGGTTTAATACAGCGAGTTTTGGATAGAGGAGTTAATATTTGTGAAGTATATGTTGATACTGTTGGCCCTGCTGAAAAATACGAAGTAAGAATAATATTAGACAAACATTTTTTAACAGAAAAAATAAAATAAAAAATGTAATCCTATATTATATACATTGAGATACTGTCTGTTTGTTATACAAATCTTCAGTTTATTACAGTCTCAATGAAACTTTGTATATTTGAAATTTAATATAAGATGAAAGTTTTTTTTTTTTTAGGCTTATTCTAAGGTATTTAGGACCTTTGCTGCTTCCACAATCTCACTCCAAACTTTTCTATGTGTTACCAGTTCTTCTCTATTCCTTAAACATATTATTTGTTTGTTTTTGTCAAACTTGGTAGAGACCCAGGTTCCACAAGCATAAAGCACTATCGGTGTAACAATGTCTTATATAATCCGATTTTTGTTTTTCTTAACAACTTTTTGTTAACCTTGCCGCTTATTTATTGATTATTTTCCTTGAAACTCTAGGAACTCCACTGTTTTTTTTTTACAAAATTCTTAGTTTTTTCCCCACATATCATCAATATACTGCTAGTCTACCCTGTTGGTCACAGTAATTTTAGAATGTGTTCATAATTTATATTTTTTTTAAATTTATTTTTTACCTACCACTTATGGATGAAGTATTGTTGATGAGTAATTATTATATATTTTATTATTTAAATTTATTGTATATTTTTTAAATAATACTGCTGTTTTTATTATTATTGGCTGTAATTATTGTATTACTACATTTTTTAAACAATTTTTTTTGCGTTAAAATTGTATATTGTATATGCTGAAATGTCTGCATTTAATTAGTGTATACTCCCAGGGCCAAAATTTAGAATATCTTATATTTTCTGTGTGTTTGTTTATCTGTCCATCTGTGTAGTACTGATATAATTTGACATAATTACAGTTGTTGATTTAGTGAACAAGGAGATAAATATTATTTATTTATTATTTATTATGCATAATTATAACCTAAATCATTATGTGGTTTAAAATTATGCTTATTTTAAGCATGATAAGATGAGTGATTAGCCAATATATCAAAAAAATAGGTCCAAAATTTAAATACATCAAGATTTATAAAAAAATATCCTTTTCATTATTTACAAATTAAGATATTTAATTTATTTATAGAATTAAACTTTATTATTTAAAATACATTTATAACCCCGAAACTTTACATGCTCGCAGAGTGGACTAAACTAGTTATTAATTGATTCATATTTTATGTTTAGGCAAAATTATCATCAATATTTCCTCAATTGAAAATTACAGTATCTAAAAAAGCTGATTCTTTATTTCCAATTGTAAGTGCTGCCAGTATTTGTGCTAAAGTGACCCGTGATGCAGCATTGAAAAATTGGAAATTCATTGAGCGACCCGGTGAATGTATTGATTCAAATTGGGGAAGTGGTTACCCAAATGGTAAAAAAAAAAAAACAACAATAACAACTAAAAATAAAATGTCTATTAAAGACCTTTTTCCAAAATGCATAATATTACCTTTAAAATCATTTTTATTAGATCCAGTAACAAAAGATTATTTGAAGAAAAATATTGATCCAGTATTTGGATTCCCAAGTATTGTACGATTTTGCTGGTCTACAGCAGAATTGATTCTAAAAAATCATGCAGCACAAGTAGACTGGTTAGTGCACATAATTGTTTAAAGTTTATTATTTATTACATATGCATTTTTAAATTGTATTATATTGTATTTTTAAGGTCTGATGATGAAGAAGAGAATACAGATAAGACAACTGTTCCAATAACATCATTCTTTGGGCAAAATAAAGAACAAGTTAATCAAAAGACACCCTTTTTTGATGATAGGGGTTTAGTAGTAACAACCTCAATTTAAAAATGTATATGTATTATAGTTATTCATTTTAACATTTTTTGGGAAAAAAATTACAATATAAAATATTCTATGTAATATGTAACTAAAAAAAAAATTATTTCTAATGTACTTGTGATTTTTTATGACCTACCATTTCATATGCATTGCTTTATATAATTTTCAATATATTTATTATACTATAATAGTATAATATAACAATATTCCATTACACTGTATTATGTATTATGTAACAATTACCAGATTTCTGGTTATTGCTACATTTGTTTTTGTATTTATTTTAGAAACTAATCTCCTTGTTTTACAGTACTATTTAACACGTTAACTGGTCTTGCACTTTGTCTAATGTTCAATAATATTGTTCTAGGGGCCATGTGTACATTTTTGTGTGCACACCTTAAATTACTATACTTGCTTTCATATACATTATTACGAAAATCGACCTTCTTGGACTTACTATCTTCGTGTCCAAAAACCTGACACTAAAATGTTGATTTTAGATAGGAATTTGAATTGAATCTCATAGCAGAACCATTTCTGTATTTTTAGCTATTATGTAGCATGAATTGTTCTTAAATTAATATAAAATATATGTATATTATTTTGATACAATCGAAAATATGAATTTATATTAGAATGTCATTTAAAAATATAATAAAAAATTATGCCCATAAAAAGGAAGTTAAGTTATTGAATATCTTTGTTTAAAATTTGGCAAATATACAATAAAACCTACACATTAACATTAAATTTGCAGTGTAAAAATTGTACAGATAACCAGGGCTAGGATTTGTATGCAATAAAAAATTGTAAAATATGCATTTTATTTACAAAAATATGCATTTTAATTTTTATAAGATAAACAAAAATATAGTTACAAAAAAAATATTTATCTATTGAAATACAGGTTTGCTGTTTGTCTTAAAAATAAAATAAAATAATTTAAAAATTTATAATTTGCATTCACTACGTGTGTTACATGCTACAACCACATATTTTTTTAAATTTTCGAAAATTAATTATCGGCGATTGGATCGTAGTATGGCTTTGTATTGACTGAAGCTTCGTTTAACGTCACATGATGTAGTTAGCGCGTATTTAAGTAAAGACATTTGTCCTGGTGTTAGGTTACAACTGAAATTGTCCTCATCCGATTCACCATTTAATATTTTATTTATTGATTGTAGATTTTTAGAATTAAATACGAAATATTAATTACAAAATATACTATAAAACATGCATTTTTCGCATTTTTATAATCGAAATATGCAATAATATTCATTTTATTCGATATATGCATTAATATGAATTTTATCCAAAATATGCAAAATAAAAACACCACCATTTATCTCATCATGAGGTAATTCGTGGACATTACTGACAAAATCAATAATCAGAAGTCACAAAAAAAAACATGCTGTTGCATACAAATTCTAGCCCTGCAGATAACAGTCAATGTGTTAAAGTAAATAATTTAATTCAATTTTAAAATTTCGTCATTAAATATCTAACTTAAAAGATCAGTCAAATACCAGCTGTTTTAGTTATGGACGAGAATACCATAAGACAATGTTTAATTCTGTATTAATTAGGAGTGCTTGATCAGAATATAGAGAATTTTGAAGAATCCCGGTTTCCTTCTGTATTAGGATCAGTTGTAAAAATTAATCAGATTTTTAAACTTAGTTAAGTTATTATCTTTTTACATAATAACTTTGATTTACTTTTGCTAACTTTAACTTTTAAAACTGAAGAGTTATTTTACTTCACAAAAATTGAGTTTACAACAGCTATAGCTATTTATAAGAACAAATCCAGTTTATCAACCCTCAAATTTTTACATTTTTTTTTTCGAATCCTGTATATGTTATTAATTTAAAAAAATTGTGAAAAAATTAGTTGGAAGTCATTAATTTTTGAGTTACGACACTTTTCCATTTTTGGAAAGAGCCATTTTATTGTAGGTAGGTACTTATATAGTTTATTTTGCACTGCCTTTTTCATATTCTAATTTTTGTGCAGTGGTAGTCGTACCCAGTAATATTTTGGATGGTATCTATAGGTACTCTGTAAAAATAGTATAAATACGCATGTATACAATCATATAAATTAACATTTAAAAAAAAAAAAAAATGCGTTTTGTATACGGCATACAATTTACAAATTAAGAAATGTGAGGAATATTGAAATTCTAATGACGCTACTTTTTTAAAAATACCTAGAGTAACTCTACTACTTTTTTCTCAAGTCAAGTCTATACCTGTGAGTATTAAGTTGGAATTAAGTATTAAAATGATTATTCCGGATATAACGTTCAATATAATGTAAAAAAATAAAAACTGATTCATCGTTTTTAAATTACTGTAACAAAAAAAAAAACTCATCGTCTATCATACTCTTCGGAATATTATTAATTGTATAATTCTTTAAATCATGCAAGTTCTAAGCAGTCTGCGTAAAGTACGTTTTGCTATATTGGCCGTTAGTTGGACTGAGGCAGCACATGCAGGTAGATAGCGTTCTCTTAATTTGAAAAAAAAAATTGTCACGTACGTAACAGGGAGAAAACAAATGCATTTTCAGTCTGGTATTATTTTAATTTTACAACATTTTAAAGAAGTGCTCCAAATTAAAGTGTCATGATTTTAAAACTAGGTAATCATTCATTACAAATTAATTTTTACATTATCGTTATCAGCGTTAAAAACTACAGTACAAAAATAAAAATAAAATAAACACAGTGTTGTGAGGGTTGATAAAGTAAATTTAAGCTTATATACGAGGTGTGTTCAATAAATACCCAGACTATAATTATTACAGATAAACATTTTAAGTTATCGGCAATATTGTTATACCAAAATAAACTAGAGATAATGACCATTATTTCAGTATATAATTATAACCATTATCTCAAATCAGTCATCGATAATACGTGTTCAAAGTTGCTCGTTTTGTATTAAATAGCGATTTTACGATGGATAATATTACGGAGCAACATGCGTGTATTAAATTTTGTTTCAAAATTGGTAAAAATGCTACGGAAACTTTTGAATTGATTAAATTGACTTTTGGAGATGTTTCACTAAGCCGTTGTGTAACTTTTGACTGGTTTAAACGTTTTAAAGAAGGTCGGATATCCATTGAAGATGACCATCGTCCTGGGCGTCCATCAACATAAAAAATAAATAATACCATTGCTCTTGTTCAAAACAAAATTATATACGATCGACGATTAACTGTTAGAGAAATAGCCAATGAAGTTGGCATATCAATTGGCATTTGTCATTCAATTTTATCAGATGAATTAGGCATGAAAAGAGTGTCCGCAAAATTAGTGCCAAAATTGATAACCGAAGAGCAAATGGAACATCGCATTGAAGTGTGTTTGGACCTAAAAAATCGGATTTCTAATGATCCACGTTTTATAAAATCAATTATTATGGGTGATGAAACATAGGTATACGGATATGATCCCGAAACCAAAGTTCAATCATCGCAATGGAAGACCGCAAATTCACCTCGTCCAAAAAAATGTCGTCAGGTCCGGTCAAACGTCAAAACAATGCTCATTGTTTTTTTCGATTTTTTTGGTTAAGTCCATTATGAGTTTGTACCTACGGGTCAGACAGTAAATCAAATGTTCTACAAACTAGTACTTGAGCGATTAAGAGAGAAAGTACGCCGTAAAAGACCAGAAGTGTGGAAATCAAAGTCGTGGTTTTTGCACCATGACAATGCACCAGCGCATTCAGCACTTTCCATACGTGAATTTTTGGTATCTAAAAATATACCAGTGATACCTCACCCACCATGTTTACCTGACTTAGCTCCCTGTGATTTTTTTTTGTTTCCGAGACTAAAAAGTACCCTCAAAGGCCACAGATTCGAAGACGTTAACGAAACTATCCATAACGCGATACAAGAGATAAAGGCTATAACTATGGAAGCAATTCAAAGGTGTTTCAAAAAGTGACAAGACTGTTGGGAGCATTTTATTGAAGCTAAAGGACACTATTTTGAAGGTAATCCATTTAAATAGTTTGTAAGTTTTATACATAATTTTTAATAAACACCTCATATATATATATATACATAGGTATGTTCAAAATAACATCGTGTAGACGTTCTCTTCGTTTTTTTTTTACAATACCTACTTAGCTATATACAGTTCTGCATTTATACACAAATTAAAAAAAACAACCCACGAATCCAGTAAAATAGTTATATTATTATTATTCGTTCGTCTCAATGTTTTATTGTGGTGCTGTACAAAGCAGCTATACATGTATCATTATGTAGCTGTGTCATTGTCCATATATTATAGTGTCGTTTGATATAAATATTTTTGTAATGCATTCGATTTTTTTTAGATATAAATAATTGATACAGAAACTTAATACTTACTGCCTACTTACTTAACCATAATGCGTGAAACATGTGCAATGAGCCAATGCAAATTGTTCACCGGCCACCAAAAATACTATTAGTATAATACCATTTATTCGGGTTCAATTTCCCTGGAACATGAACGTAATGATATGTATCAATTTGTTATTTACATCCTACAGATATTTTATTCGTATAAAAATAATACGTGAAATCATACAAGGTGTTTGTATCAGACAAGACGTTTTTCCCACTCCATTCGACCATCGGACCATACATAATATGGACCAGGAAAACTTACCTACTATGTAAGTGTAAGATATTACAATTATATAATATATAAGTAATAGATTACGATTGTATCGTAAATTCGTAATCGCATGCACTTTTTAGATTATTCCCGGGGGGGGGGGCTTTTCTCAAATCAGTTGATAGAAAATATCAAATTTTTTTTTTTGATTAACATCGAATAATCGATTAAAAAAATCTATTTGACTGCTATTATTTTCGATAAATTATTCGGTGTTCATTTTTAAACATTACCTAATCGAATGCCAGTTATTTAAAAATTTAATTTTCGATTATCGAATAATAGCCGTTTATTTCACGTACACAATTGTAATTTTGTTTCGTACATATTTAAATGAAATACTAGTAGTATAAAATGATCTGTAGTAGTTTTTCGATAGAATACGCGATCCGATTGAAAACGCAAAACGATCGTTGCGATTAGTCGGACAAAATTTGTACGACGGAGTTAAAGCAATTGTTGGTCTCCATTCGTGTCCGGTAGATGACGCGGCGGTTTTTTGTCGTTTGAGAATGTAGCCTTGACCCTCATTTTGAACGATTTCACTGTCAAATAACTGACAACATTCATAACAATTTATGATTAATTCACCCGTAAAAAAGACTGCTCTGTTAACGGCTCTTCTCGTTTCATTTGCTATAAGTTTGGCTGACTTCAAAGGTGCGATATTTAAAATACAGTTTTAAAGTCCTCTCATAAGACTAATATGGTTCTCCCGCTTATATAGTCACCCGAAAACTATCGTTTCAATCACTCCGGTTCCCTTTCAATACGAATAAATCTTTCGCCTTTTACTAAAGATTTCCGTGGAGGGGAGCATACTAAGGAGTCTAGATTAATAATTTTTCGAAATGCCTGACTTCGGTCGGGCTCAGATTACTGAAATTAATACACGTGCAACAACTCGTTCAATAATTGTCGTACACCTTTGACGGATAGTTTAACAGCTCATCAATGTTGTACTATCGTGCGATTATTTTCGTACATAAACACAATTTTGAACAATTGTATGATGTACAATAGCGAAGTTCTTATCGTAAGCCAAAACACAATTATACTACTGAGAATCGCTTATCAAACTACAGACAAATAATATTGTATAAAATACATCATCGTCCACATTTCATCTTTTTATCCATTTTGCTCAAGGTCTCACATTTTCGCAAGAAACGTACAATCACGGACCACGGTTATAGATGTGCATATGTTAATAACCACGGGAGTGTCTAGTTCATATTATTGCCAGAGACTTAAAATTTGGACAGAAAACTTACCTATATTTTGTCTTTTCTTGGCGTGGTAAAATTTTTGAGCAATTTATAAACATTTTAATTTTGCGAGTTTTGTATGTAATTTTTATTCAGTAGGTACTCTGTAGATAAAATTGTTCATGAACATGAGGTTCATTAAAAGTTGTACTTTGTGGTAAAAAAAAAAAAATCAGCTGAGGTTAACCGGCTTATCACTTTTCAATATTCATCGAAATGAAAATATTAATATAGAAAATATTGTTAATCAAAACGCTGCTTAAAATAAAAGTGTTTTGGCCTTTAGGGTTTTGTCATCTAACTTTTATTAATTATTATTTTTGTTATTCATATTATCATTATTTTAATTGTTACTTATTTGTTAAAAAAATTAATTTAACTTTTAAATTGTATTGTTTTACTGCATTTGTACAATATATCTGCAGTATTCTAGCTAATATAAGTTGAAATGACATCAGACATAAAGGTTTTAAGTTTTTGTTAACCTGAAGACGATCCTAAGCAATACTATTAACCGAGTTCCGTTCAGAATTGTTTTTTATTGGCAATGCTTAAATTTACTTAGGTATAGATGTACATTAAATTTCCTTCAATATCTTATTTTCCCAACTTCTCATCTATAACAGTGGTCCATCTACCGTGCGAAGTATGTCCAACTTTTTTTCTTATCAATCATTAATATTAAATTTAACTATTTTGCCCCCACCCCCTGCGTAGCCAAGGTCTGTAGACGACCCTGTCTAAATCCAAACCTTTTATTGGTGTAACCGATTTCAATATTTTTAATTTTTACGCATTGCGTTTCTGCCTGAAATCTTGCTTGCATCAAAAAGTTTCAAGAGACCTGTTTTGTTGAATTTGCCTGGTTTACTGAGAAAGTAAGTTGTTTTTCGATATTTCTAGTGGTTTTCGTAATAATTTGAAAACCCGGAAAAAGACGTAAACTAAAAAACTGACCAATTTACTGCGTCATGATTTCATTATTTTAAATTTATCCGGTTTAAGTTTTTAACCAGACATAATGGTCCGATCGAAAAACGACAAGAGACCTTTTTTGTTGAATTTTTTTATCTTATTGCAAAAGATGAAAAAGTGCAAAAGAAACATGCATTTAAAATATATATGTTTAATATATGTACGAATTAATCTGTATTCTGTATTGCACGGTCTATCGCTATATTTAAAAAACAATGGTGGGGTGAGGGGGTAAAGCCTTTGTAAAAACTTGTGGTACCTGTACGGGCGACATTAGCGTGCTGACAAAATTACTTACTTTATGTGAATTTTCCCTTAACGTGGCTCTGGTTTTACATGTTATAAATCCCGATCCTTATTGGTTTACACCTAAAAGTACGGCTATATTTTTAAACCTATATACCGTACACGAAATCGACCAAGCGGTCACTGCAGTAGTTCACGGTTCGTTAAACTGTGGAACGTTAAACAGCGGTTGCGACAGGAACCACGGTGGACTTGTCGCGGCCGTCGATGTTCAACACTGCGGGCGCATTATCGGTGCTTGGTGTGACTCATCCGGCGTTTTTCAGTGGGATGTATAGTAGAGACGAATGGCGATCGTTTTGGATACCGTGCTTTGATCGTGGCTTACTCGTTATCGTTTACGGCAAGATATAATATACGATTTAAGTTTAACGTTTTTGCACATTACTTAACAATATTAACCGACAAAATATCTACATTGATTATAATATTAATTTTGTGTGGCTTTTCGGTCTTAATATGACATCATACTTGTATTCGTGAAAATGGCTGTACATCTATACCTTAAACGGTTATCGGATTGTAGATCGGTGGTAAAAGTCTTATCATTAAAATGGCCGTATTAAAATGTAAATGAAAATTGAAGAAAATTTGAAAAATCGTCACCAACCCCCTAGGTATGAATATGTAATACCTACATAATACAGGAATATAATTTGTGCGGATCGAAGTCATAAGTAATGACTAATGAGTATATTATATGAATACCTACACCTATATAAAATAATTATACTCGCGTATAAATCATGCAAAATCACGGAACTCAATCGTGAAATATATTTCTAGGATGGTTTTAGATTCTGAGCACAGTGAGAAATGTATTGGTTGTTTTGTGATGTGTGGATTTTGTGTTATTATTATTTTTTCATGTCTGTGAGATACACAATAACTTTTCTACCAGAAGTCTTACTCCGATTTTCAAGTCCTTTTCTAAAAGAAAATTTTGAATAGCGCAGATCTTTTTTTGAATCTCATAATTGTCATTCACAAAACAATTATATATATATATCCTAATAAAATAAAATAATTTTATAAAATAAGAATGTTAGTAGTTAAAAAAGTGACGGAGTTTCAGATCTTTTAAATACAAATTTATTATTTACAACAGTCATTGTATTTTGATAGGTTAATCTTTAACTGACTGTGTAGCTAACAATTAATTATCTACCTATATCCTCTATAGGCTATTAGTACCTATTTGCCTTATAATAATAAATGTAAGCATCATATTTTCTAATACCTACAAGTATACTTATACACTAGCTATAGCATATAACCTATTTATATTAAATCTGACCTAATAAATCCTGTGTACAAAATGTACCTAGGGACGGGATGTTTTTATGAACGCATAAAAACACCACTCACCCAGTGTATTCAAAGGATTTTCCGATACCGGCGGAAAAAACGTCAACGAGAATTAATGGACGAATTTTTACGTTCAAACTCGTAAAGGTTGAATATAAATGATGATATATGGTAGTAGGTACCTACTTATACTAATATATTATATAAACACGGTCTATTTTTCGTTTTATAGGCCGAAGAGAGACGGTTTATCAAAGTACTAATACAATATAATAATATAATAAATCGTATTGCAAAGGATTATTGAATAATAACTGAATAATTTACGTGATTATATACTTCTTATCAGTAGAGTGTGTACAAACAAATATAAATAAGGTATAAGCACTGATCAGAAAATATTATTAATAATATTAAAATATCCTGTTAATAATAAATAATCAATATAATACTATTGACTGCTATTTGATAAATGAAAAATGTTGCCTTTTATATTCCTACTCCCATGGTCTAAATAGTTTTGAACAGTTATAAGTTATAAGTTATAAATTACACTTATTCTCGTCAACGGTATATCCGATATTCCGAACTTCCGAAGTAATGTTAAGGTGCGTTTATAAGACGACAGAATTATAATAACCTCTGAAGAGTACGCTATACACGCAATTGTTATTTCCGTCTTAATATTGTTAAAACACGCTTTCGCAGAATACACAAAACTTGCTTATTTATGGTTTTCGAGTATTATGAAATTGATAGAGATCAATATTCCGGAGGGCAAGACGTTTCATCTTTTCCATTTTCTAATATATTAGTCAATTTACCGTATATAAATAACGACTTTTTCTACATTTTTTAATTCACTAAAACATTTGAAAACAACTTTTTTTCAAAAAAAAATTCAACTTATTTTCTTCCGGAATATGGTTCTCTGTCAATTTCATAATAAGTGCTTTTACTCTAAAACCATAATAACTAAACGAGTTCCGTGTAGTCTGCGTAAGCATGTTTTTACTATATCCTGCGTTTGTAAGACAGAAACAGCAAATCCATAATGTGTAGCGTCCTCTTAAACGATTCTATATTATAATGAATGATTGAAAAAATAACTCAAATTTACTCAAAAATCATCGTAGATAATCGCCGGTTCGTGATAAAACAATCATTTTCTACAATTTAATTGTACACCGCAGTAGGTACGCACTACGATAATAACACGTAATAATTTTACTATTTTAGTGTTTACGACGCATTAAATCGTCGCCATCGACAATCATCATCATCATCATCATCGGGGTGACCACAAACCGTAACGACGACGGACCTCGCGTGTATTTTCTGTGTTTTAATGTGCCGCTAAGTAACGACGAATGCTGCAGCGTACCGCAATATGCGCGAGTCCGACCGGACCGAACAAAGAGAATCCTTTCGTTCACGGTCCGTTTGTAATATATAGCTAGCGACCCAAGGCGGCCCCTAGATTATAACATTATAATACACGATCGAAGAAAACATATTATTATAATAATCCCTCCTGTTGACCACGTGCAAACGCCGTATACAGGGTGTTTGTTCACCAATGTCGGTGCTATGATTTGCGAGGCCTTGTACAAATTATAATATTTTTAAATTTGTATTGGGGTCCTATAAATGCCCGAGACCCCAGAGCCAATCCAAAAATTCGAGGCCTAGGACGATTGCACTTTCTGCACACCTCTCGCACCGACACTGTTTTTAACGCATAATTCGTAATCAAAAAAAACTTGTCATGTCGGCAAGTATTGACATCTTTCGAAAACGCCCATAGAAAAAAATTGGTCTGTACATCAATCTCGTCAACGGGTTGATGACATGAATTAAAGAACGTCAATATCTGCTCAATTTATATTTCAATAAAAACTATTGAATTTTTGGAATTTTCAATATTGGTACTTATTACAAGTTAAAAATCAAAATTGGTGATTTAATTGCCAATCATATGGATAGACGAAAACACGTTATGTCAAATTTTTGAGTTGTTTGTTTCTTAAATGTCTCAAAAAAGATCATAATAACGCGATAAAAGTTATTTCTATGATTAGAGTCATATAATTTATAATGTTCCGCGTTAAAAACATCACCCTGTACCGACATTGTATAATACTAGAGCGACGGGCATTCAAGTCGCTTGTAACATAACTACACTAAATAGGTACGCACAATGACAGACCGTTCAGAAATTTCGTAAAACCGACGTTTTATAAGATCATCTGCAAACTAAACAAACGGCCAAGCGTTAAGAAATATGACGAAAACACGTCTATGCGAGGCCATTTTGATTTTATTGTACAGTTTACTTGTACGAAAAAGAGATGAATTTTTTTTTTTAAACATCCGGCGTTATGCATTGATAATATTTGTAATGGTCTATGAATATATATTTATTATGAATCATTGTTTATCTTTATATAGAATGAATTTGATACTTTAAACACATAATGCGCGTATTTATTTTCATTTGTGTCTATTTGAATAAAAAAAAATTTAAAACAAATGTGTACACTATAACAGATACAAAGAACGGGTTTGTCGAGAGATTGTTGTCCCCGTAGTTTTATGACTTCTTCAGTGGTTGTCTTTTATGAAATTGGATATACTTATACGGGTTTTTTGTGCAAATATAATAAAAAATCCTAAAATAACAAGACACACAAGAATCATTTGTAGTTTTACAACCGGTAATGGGTTGTAGGTAGGGTTATAAGTTATAACTGTAAATTACAATGTTTCCAACATTTCATTTTTTTTACAAATTCTACGTTACATGTATTTACCCAAAAATGTATTTACTATTATTAATCTCCACCTGGGAGGAGGCGGAGGGGGGCCCTCATCTCCGAAAATTAATCTTAGTTGCGTCACAGCGTATTTGGACAAATATTTTTCGTGATTTAAAATAATATTAAACCCATAAATATAACACGTTCGGATTTGTCATTTTTGTGAAAAACGAGTAAATATTTTTGAGAAAGATATGTTATGGTAGTTCCGTCAAAATCTTATAGGTGTATCTCAAAATTTGAAAACTATTTAATTTCCTGCAGTACTATTAAATTCAAGAAAAAAAAACATTCAAAATAGAATGAACTGAATGAATAGCGATAAAATCGGAAAAATTACGAGTGCGTGATCATAAAATCAGTGTAAAATCAGTGTGAGCTAACTTAGTGCATTATTGTTAAAAATTAAAAACCAAAAACAAATATCTTGTAGGCATAAAATATGATTTTTTTACACGCAGATACGAGTTTTCACGTTTCATTATTATAGCCACCGTCGACATTAAATTTCTGATGCAGTGCAGGTGCAATTTATAGGTGCAATTTAATATTATTATTGTTATACTCGTGGTCAGAGTCCGGATCGATTTACGAAAAATCTATGTTCAAATCGAAAACGCGTCTCCCGTTTCGTGCGTTTACTTGGCCATCTTTTGTGGTGTGCGTGTCCCGCCACCCTTCGTCATAGAATATTAATCCGTGTACCTATTGCGTATCGACGGCGATCGCGTGTAAATCGGCCAGGTGGTTTTTCAACACCCACTATCACAAATACGAATCGATATTGCCGGTACGCATTTTTCGAGCATACGCAAATAATACGAAGTACAAAAAAACAAATATTACTTTTTCCGAATTATTAGATACGTATAAACGGCTACAATATTATTATATTCGTTCAGTAAACTCGTATAATAATACTATTGCAATTCGTATATACTAACAAGTAAATAGCAAAACAAAAAACAAAACGAATTGAGAATAATGTCCTACTTTTTCGAAGACTGATAAAGTCTTAAAAAATAACAAGCTAGATTATAGCAAATATCTGTAGCAGATTCAAGTATTATTTAAGCTTAAATATTGTATTGTATGTATTTAATTTTCAAATAATATTTCACTACTTTATATTTATTTTTCATTTCTTTTGTATAGATAAGTAAGATGTTTTTTTCTTGGAAAATACTTTATTCTCATGACGTGGTACTAGTGTACTACCATGTGTGTAAACATTTCAGTGGTTAATGACCATAGCTTTGCACAGAAGCAGATGATAGCTAAATACTCGTATTATGAATTTTATAAACAACTATGCATCTTATATTTATAATGTGTAAGCTGGCCTATAATAACATCGACGGGGAAGAATTGTAGAAAGCTTTGAAAGTATTAGATATCTCTAAGAAGTATATGAACCTAATAAAAATGTTAGGTAAAATTGATGTAACAGTGAAACTTTCTGCAGAGGTTTCTGTAAGGAATAACGGAGATGTTTGAGGTAAAGTCAGACAAGAAGATATTTTGACTTCTACACTATTTAATTTAGCATTAGAAAAAGCAGTAAAAAATATATGGGATAACCGAACAATAGACATGTGAGGACGGGTAATATTGACACACGCTGGTCACTGATAATATCGTGGCAATAGTAGAGACAAAAGACGATAATTGAAGTGATAAATACAATGTCTAGACTTACAAGACCAAGTAAATTCATAAGTTTACGTGTAAATTTGGACAAAACTAAATATTTAATGATAGCAAGGAGAATCCTAAACATAGACCACATAATATAACAGTAGAGAAATATAGATTCGGAAAAGTGGATATATTTAGGTACCTAAGTATTAACATAAATAGAAGAAATAATACGTACGAAGTAATTAATGAACGGATAGCTAAAATCAAAACTACTCTTACGCAATTTGAGTTAACTTAATTTGAATTTAATATGGATTAAGCTTTGGATAAAATTTATTCTCGATTACTTTAGTTAAAAAAATGTTTACAGTTTATAGTATCTATATAATAATATACAGCCTTATTACAATATTAAATTGATTCATTGCAGTTGCATTCATTATACTTGATCTGTGTGTATGTGGAGCTGGATTTACGCCTAGGCCCGTGAGGCCCAGGTGGCGAATTTTGGAGTGCGGTAAATATTGTAATAAATTAAAAAAAAAAAATTAAATATATAGTTTATTTGCTTATATAACCGCATTGTTTGTTTTTGTTAACTGCATGTTTCTTATTGTTTATTGTTAATTCATTTAACTTGTTAAAACTTCGAGTTTATAATGAATACTAAAATTTTTTTTTTGAAGGGGCTGTATATCAAAAAAAGTCCTCGGGTGACAGCTTCTCTAAATCCAGATTTGTGTGTGTATATCTATTAAAGGTAAAAAAACAAACGAGACATAATAAAATGGATAAATCGCAGAAAATAATAATATTATATCGATCGTATGTGTGTAATGAAATATTACAAAATTTATTGTGATATTTTTTGCTCAATTCAAAAACTCGCCGTGTAACAATAACTATATTGTATAATAATTAATAATGTACTATACTACGTTGTTTACTACTCGACACGTATTATGATTTTATTATTTATTTTAATTTTTATGGGATTTCGATTTTGTTCTACATACTATTGTTATGTGCGATTTCAGTTAGCGTGAAGCGTGTATAATGTCCAGTTAGTTTGTCCGGTCTACCGGTCGATGCGGAAGTCGCGGAAAAACATGAAAATTATACGGTGTATTATTGTTGAAAGAGAGCGCTGCTTCGGTCTAGTCAGACGACCGTAATCTTCGCGAGCACCCCCCGTAAACCGAGATACTGTTATTATGGCGTAGCACGTGTTGTGATCGCGGTCGGCCGCACTCCAGTCCGGGGTAAGCCGTGGTCGTGCACTTGTCAGTGTAACACCGGGGCACCGTGTACGTTGGCGAGTGCGTTTGGGTTTTTTTTTTAAAAATAATTTTCTCAATGGTGTCGTGGGAATCTTGACGGCAGTCTGTTGTTTGTTGTTTATAATATTATTATACGTGGCTAATAAATTGTTTTCATCATTTTTATTTTACCCGAAACCGGTACAATAATTATTAGTGTGTTAACTTTATACCTAAATAATGTAACATAATTAACTGTACGCGTGATACATTTCGCATCTTTTCCGAGTATAGTATTTTATACAATAATATACACAAAATATGGAGGAAGTGTTGAGATTGCCGGAAAATAGGTGTAAGAAAATGGCGCAGACCACCAAGCAAAAGGCGATCAAGTTCGGACGGAATCTGATGGGCAAAAAAGCTGTAATCACTAAAACCATCGCGGACAGATGGCACATAAGAAAAGGACGTAAAGTCAGACCGTAAGTACCTATAATTATTCCTGTCTAATATCTATTGGCTATTTTTACGGGTTTTAACCATTTTTGGATTTCATTTTTTCGATTTATTTTCTGAATTTTATCGAGGAGAAAATTTAAAAAAAAAAAACCTTCTGACGTCTCCGAGAAGTATATTATTAGAAACCTATAAAAAAGGTCAAATTTTATTAACGACTATAAAATACTAGTAGATACCTAGAGTTAGCTGTGTAGGTACTATGTTAAATAATATACGATTTTAGTAATTTATTTTATTTATTTATGTGTTTTTGATATTTTTCATATGACCAATATAAACTGAAATCCAATGTCTGTAGGTATAAGTTATAGACACAGAATCGTTAAAGGTAAAAATTAGACTTTTTTTTACTTATAGTGGGTAGATACATACAGTAGGTATTATAGTTACTAGTCACTAAAAACTAACGTTATGACGTACACCTTAGGTAAAACCAATAGCAACGGAATCATCAAACATTATGCAAACATATTCTAAATTCTAATCGATAAATTTTATAAAATAAAATCGTATTATTTTAGATTGTAATTATTACGTTTAAGATATATAATGCACTGTAAATTTCGGAAAATGTTGTTCTTTTGTGTGCAATATAGTGCCTATATTGCACCCTCTAAGCAGGTGTTTTGTAACAGCAACATTCTTTTCAATAAGCCGGTAAACAGTCCATGCAGGGTTTTCTTTGTGGTTTCTGAAACCAAGCGAACCTAAAATTTTCTAGAAATCCGTGTGCATTGAAATATGTGTTTAAAAACAAACTGAATACCTAATACACTGTAGCTGGTGTAAAAAGTTTTAAAACGTTTTTTTGTGTTTGTCGTTTATGCGGTAGGTATTGTCGAACGGTTAAATATCTAAAAATTCAAATGAATCATAATTTCGTGCAATAAATGTGCGTTTGATTGTCACGGCGTGGTGGCGCTATGAATATTAAACATTTTATTCAAATTCGCCATATAATCACGCGTGCACCTGGAAATTGGCTTGAATTGTTATGTATGTCCATTGTCTATATCAAGGGTGGCCAAACGGTCGATCGGGATCGACCGGTAGATCACGGACGGCTTAAATGTCAATCTCCTTTTGTTAGAATTTATTTTTTATAATTAGTAGAAAAATCACAATTACTGATTATTTTTAACTTAATATATCATTATTTTGTTGTCGATTAATCAAGTAATACAATTCAACAGAGTTTAGATTGACAAATGAATTTACCATATTATATTAGTCTTAATTATAGTGTGATGAAAAACTTATTTAACTATACATTTTAGTTTTATTTTTAATATTATTTGTTAGCTTGACATACATGTTTATTATTAATACCTATTAGGTAATTTATATTTATATATTTTCATGTAAGTCTCAAAGAAAAAAGATATTCTTACAGTAAATCTCTACCAAAAAAGTTTGTCCACCTCTGGTCTATATAATATTATATAATATGTACTATGTATTATAGATATACTGGTAGTATAGATTATACATAATATTATAAATGAATAACTGTTATTTTACAAAAACAATTAGGTCCCTATATTATATTATTATACCATTAAACGTAACCATTATGTTATTTAATTTATGATATACCTAAACCTAATTAATTGATTACTGTGGGACCCGTACTTAGTTTGAACAGCGTTAGGTTGGCACCCAAATATCCCAATTCTATAACAGCTGCACTATTCTGCTACAATAAGCCTTATTGAAGAAGGGGGTATAGATGTTAAACGTAAATAATTGATAACAAAACTAGTGGTGTACTCAGGGGGAAGGATTAGATATATATATATATATCGCTCTTCAGTGGCATAGTCAGAATTTTGAAATAGGGAGGAAGACAAAGACAAAAAATTACTCAACAATTAACGATTTGACGATAATAATTTAATTTATTGTTATAACAATTGCTAAGGCTTAAATATTTCAATTCGTTATTAATAATTTTGACAAATCTAATAATAAGAGACGTCTATTTTCGAAGTAAAAAGATGAAACCAGATATAAAGCAATAATAAATAATAACATTTGATGAAATAATAATAATAATTTATTTTTATTTTTATTTTTTATTTTTTATTTATTTAATACGTGCATGACCCAAAGTACAGTAGAATTTAATAAATAAACACGCAGACAATTCAGCAAAAGTGAAAAATGGAACGAGGTAATGAGATATTGGTGGTATTTATTAACCAGGTATTAGTGTAAGAATGAAAGATGGACGTTAGCAAGGCGTATCGTGCGGCGTATTGTTGGAACAATAACTGATAGTGTGCAAAGAGATTGCAAAAGTAGAGCGGGTCGGACGTGGAGGGACTCGAAAGTTGATGAGGGAAAGGAGCGATGATGCGTCCACAGAACCGCCGATGAGGTTACGGAGGAACTTCAAATTAATGTCAACTTTTCTATCGGTCAGTATAGATAGACCAAGAACGTGGAGAACTGAAGAGTAGTCATGCAACGGGTCGAAGATATTCAACACATGGCCGGCATAGGATAGAAAACGTTTTTGGAATCGATCGAAGATTACAGAGTCGGAGGATCCCACAAAATAGAATCATACTCAACCAGGGGTCGCACTAAGGAACAGTAAAGAACCATCAGCGGAGAGGTAAACTTAAATTCAGACGATATTCGTTTTACGAACCTTAGAGTCTTATACATCTGACTACTTATTGATTGGATGTGATAGTGGAAATTAAGGTCAGAGGATAAAAGAACCCCCAGATCTTTTTTACGACTGGTCGATGCAAGATTAATATTGTTAATCGAGTAGGTGTGGCTAATTAAAGTACGAGATCTGGAGAAGGACATTGACTGGCACTTGTTCACGTTCAAATTAAGACTAATAGCTTTAAACTAAATAGCTAATGTTAAGTTCATCCTGCAACAGGAGACAGGATTTATTACTAATAAATAATAATTAATAATACTACGATTTAATATATCTTTACTTAATTTAGTATATCTTAAATCATGAATAAAATATTTTGACACGATTAGTGGAATACATTAGTACATTGAATATTGCTCCTGTGGAGGGGGTAAATATTTTTTTTCTTAATAATGAAACACATACAGGTACTAATAATTAATGGTAAACAAATAAAAATATTTACAAAGTTTCTGGGAGTTAATTATTATTATCATTATATTATTAATACTATTTAGGTAAACATTTAAAATACAAATTCCAGACTCCCTTTTTTATAACTTGATAATTAAACCACCACTTCATCGGGGGTACTTGAATACATTTTGTTTTTTATGACAGGATAATCAGGCCTTGATAATCCCACAATCTTTTTTTTTTCTATCGTTTATAAAATATACTGTTCATCTGTGTACAGTGTACGCTTGAACATTAATAATTGTTATAAAAAGTTGTTATTTTGACATCTTGTTTAACAGTTTAAAGTAAAATAGCTAGGAATATAAAATGATAGTAAATCCGTAATTTTATAATCAGAATAGGTATATGCATTTAAGTATTTAATTTTTAACAAAAATGTATAATACACTAAACATCTAAGGATTAAAATATAATTCATAAATTATTATTTATTGTATTTATTTACTTCAAGTTCTGAGTGACTTCAAAGAGTAACAATGAAACAATTAAACAATAAATATTTATTCAAAATTGTTTTAATTTTTTTGGCTCAGGAGGGAGGGTAGAATCCGATCTACCACGATTTTTAGCACGATAAGTAATAACATTAGTTTCAAATAATGAATGATAAATTGACAAATGATTAATTATGATAATAACACGATTCACATTAGAACCACGTCAATCATAGACCTTATAATAGTCTACTTGTATAAGGTCTATAAAGTGTTTAATTTGGGGGGACGAAGGGAGACTGAGTACTTTCAAATAATTTGTTGGATATTCTAGTGTACCTCTACTTTTTTTAAAGGAGAACGTATGAGACGGTTTGTCTCATGTTTGACGGTATTTAAGCTTACATATTTTTATAAAATAGCTCATCTTAAATTGTTGTGCTAAATACATATCAATAATCTTACAAAATGTTCTAATATTAATAAAATGCATTAATATTTCATATTTGATACGTGATAACTGATAAGTAGCCATCAATGATAACCATTCATTATTTTTAAATCCAGGTAACCAGTAACCACTAACTTATTATATTATTATTATTGAACAACATTCTATTATCTCGATTGTTCTATGTTTAAGAAATGTATTTTATATACTCATCATTTAAGATGAATCATGATAAACATTTTTCGTGCCTTTTAACAATTTTCTGAGTTTTGATATGTATGATGACGCCGATTAATTTTTTTGTTAGACAGAAGTCAGTACTCAGTAGATTTTACTCTTTAATTCTATTATGATTAAATCTACGATGAGTCACAAAAAAAACTGCAGGACTCTTATGTTATATATTTCATAAAGAAAAAAATGAAGTAAACCATGATATTCAATGATACCTATTACTTATTAGATTAATACACCTTAGAGGATAAAAAGAAATTTACTATCGAACAAATTGATAAGAATTAAGAGCAAACATGTAGCAAATTTTTTAAACTTCTAAATTTATACATATAAAATCCAAAGACCACTGACTGATCGCTGTATCTCAAAAACTACGTAACGTACGGACTTGAAATTTGGAATATAGGTTCTTCTCATATTTTCACCGTGCAATAAGAAAGGATTTTCAAAAATGTTGCGTTTTAGTGAAGTAATTAACGANGCACGGCGGCCCGCGGGTTTCCAGCTACCTGCAACCTATCCTTTTTGTTCGTCGTCGTCGTCGTGTAGATAAGAATAATGATTTCAAGAATAAAATTGTTCCGAAAAGTTTATCGATAAAAATAATCTCATGCATCGCGCATACACCAATACTCCTATTTTATTAGGTTATTATGTATATTATTGATAATTATGAATTTAAGACGGTAAATGATAATACATGGCGTTATCTAATTTGTCACGAATTTGTTTCCGGGCAACGCCGGGTAATTCAGCTAATAAACTATACAAATACGTAAATACGTTAATACGGCCTAATGCCCCCACCCCATAGATAGGTTTACGTCAATTAAAAACAAAATATATATGTAATAAATATCTAATACCATTTATATAGCTCCATTATCTTGTAAATTCAAATGTATTGGAATTTTTAGTTTAATTAAAATTACAAAAATATTGATAGGTATTTAATAAAAAAATTACTTTTATACGATATACAAGTATGATAAAAGTTTCAAAATTTAATACATCTTCTTTGAGAAAATATTAAATACGCCACTGCTTATTTTTTATTTCATTTAAATAGGAATAAATTATATAATATTATTAATAATAACAAAACAGAACTTATTTATAATACAAAATGTCTATAACTGGATCACTCGATCCAGTATATTTCTTGTTATACCTACTTCTTTATATTTATAACTTACACATTATTATTTCAAGGATTCAAACATTCAAATTTTAATCCTATTCGGTGATTTATTGTTTTGGGACATAACGTTTTCTCAAAGTTGAAAGCTAACCTAACCTCACCTAACTATAATTGAAACGTAATCTTTTATTTTAAATAAAAAAAACTTGCCATCTTCGATGTTATATATTATTTTAAACATTAAAATTATCATAAGCCATTGTATTTCGAAAATGAATAGTTCTGTGTAGAATTTTTATAGTAAAAATATATTCTTACTTCAGATTATGGTACTTTTGCATGGTTAGTAAAATTGTGTTTAATGCGTTCAATAAATGAAAAAAAAAATATATAATTATTCTGTTGTTATTCTATGGGTTATCTTGACGTTATTCGTGCAGGTACTTATTTAAAAAAATGATTTTATAAATATATAAATTATAAACTGATAAATATCATCACATAATAACTAAAAATATCCTAAGTCTTAATTACCTAATACAGTAAAGACTATTCTCATATTTAATATAATTATAACACATATTAATATGTTGTATCTATCTTTAGCTAATTATTAACGTCAAATATAATTGTATGATACTTAAATTTCGATCAATAAGTAATTAGGTACCTAAATAATATTAAACCGTAGTATAGAATAATATGTACCTATAGTAGTAGCCCCTCCGGCTCAACCTATACCTATGCAGAGTCGTGTTTATTATTTTTACTAGAAGAAGAGTTGTAGTAAAAACCTTTATGTAGAAGGCGGGCTTTGCCATCTCCTACTAAATATATTAATATTCAGTATTAAACATGAATAAAACTCTCCCCCTCTTCAAGTTTTAAATATAAAATTTCAGATAACTAAATTAAAATAATTGATTTTGTATTTTCGATAGGGAAGATAAAAGAAATAAATAAACATTTTATTTTATCACAATTCGAGGTTTTTAGCCAGTTGAGTAGGAGTACGCTCATAGTTTTTTAATGGTTCATTAAATCATCTTAAATTGAAAATTGTATTTATTATATATATATATATATATATATATATATAATATGACTGTTTTTCGTCTAAAATTCTAAGAATAAAAAAAATTGTATCGAAATAAATTAATAGATATCGAAATGCCATGAATTTACGATTTTTATCAACATTAGAATTTTAAATTCTTAAAAAAAAATCATAATTACGAAATTGTTTGTGATTTTAATCCACTAGAATTATTTATGATGCATTTCGTGTACAAATTGTTGAGCATTTTTAAGATTCTAGAAACAATTTTTCTATATAAAACGAAATAATTTCAAATAGTTATAAATAAATTTTAATACTCTAGAGCAGAGGTTCCCAAACTTTTTATGGTACGACGATTAAAGATGATTCCGAGCGCAGTTCGTTAATACATTATTTGAAGTACCGTATTTTTTTTAGCGATTTTCGTTTAAATTCAAAACGGGTATTAAAAAAAAAAAAAAGTCGTCCGATGATTTCGGAAATTTTACCACTTCTAGGTAAGTCTAATATAAGTATTATTATCAAGTTTCAAGTCTCTACGTGTATTTATAACCGATTTACAGGAAAAAAACTCCTAAAATTTAAAATTCCTTAAAACCTCAAAAGTTTTGACGATGATACCGTTAGAAAGTAAATAAAAAAAGGTGTTGTAATTTTTCGATTAAATCATTTTTTCCTGGTAAAAAACGTTGTCTGTGTTTTTATAAAATAATGAAATCGTGAAATTGTACGTTAATATAATGGAAAATGCAAATAGAATTATGTGTTCTGTAAATTCAGGTCTCTATAATTATATTTAACCAAATTTCCAAAAAAATACAAAATTAACCGATACTGCTGGAGTATGTGCCATTATTGTAGGTGGGAAATTAAAAAGGTAGAACATATAGTTGTTACTTCGATAATTTAGTTTATACTGTATTCAATTTTCAATGATCAATCATTGCTGATAAAAAATGATTCCGAGTGAAGTATTTTTTGAATTGCAGTGACTTTTACGATTTTCATTAAGATTTGAACATTACAAAATTATGAGAAAACCCATTATAATTACGCAAAATTTTTTTTAACAATTAAGTACAATTTATAATAAACTTGGTGTTAAATTCTCGAGTATTTTTGATGGGTCAAAATAATTTTATTCACATAAAATTTAAAAAAATCAACTAAAAATTTCATGTGATTATAAATAGCTTAAAAATACCCAGAATCGTTTGAAAATTGTTGCACATCTAGAAAGTGCTAATATAAGTATTTGGTATAATCCCAGGTATTGTTGACTTAGTTGATCATGTGTAACACTGTAGTAATATTTTCATCAGAGAAAACCGAATATAGATAGGTAATTAATTTTTTATAACTAAATTTTGATGTTATATTTTACCCCTTATTTAATAAACAACTCAAAATATAGACATAGCAGTATAATATGTTTCAGGAATATTTATAAAATACAACTATATTTATTGTTTTATATCGTTGCGTATGTTGTATTATTTGTGTACTATATGTATTTTTTGAATAAGTATCAAGTATTGTATCAATTTCTACATTTTATTTATTTTTCATACCATATTAAAACTTAAAACGTTTTTAAAATCACATGGGTATATATTATAAAAATGTTCAACAAAATATTTTAAATTTTGAACTGAATGAGTACTGATATAAATGTTAAAAACAAATGTACACATACAACTTAAAAAATCAGTGAAATGAAAAATAAGATAACAATTTTGTTTTATGATTTTACATTATATATTATTTTCTATAGTAGAATTCGGTCGTAATTTATAATATTTTTGTTGCTATATGATTTAACCTTATCTAACCCCGGCAAGTAACCTTGTAACAAGACTAATGTGATACTGCTCTCTGGCGGATAATCTGTGGGTTAGAAATGTGACGTTTTCCTACAAATTATGACACACAATACCTATTTATGGTATTACTGAAAAACCTTATAATTGGAATTTTGAGTTGTGTCATTTGTCTCTCCGGGGTGTGATATTTATGTAATAAAAATTGTTTATTAGCGACAAGATTTCAAATAAAAAAATATATAATAAGTACACATTGATAATTGTTTAGAAAGGTACTGTTTGGATCCGTATTTTCAACGACGCGGATGTTTACTTAATAGTTCATACATTTATACAAGTAAACGTCAGAAGAGAAGAAACAAAGATATGTAGCAAAATGGAGAAAACAATTAATATTTGATAGTATTAACAAATCCATAAGTTATTTACGAATCACATAATGTAAAACTTGCGTATTTGAATTTTGAATATTCTGTAATTGATAGTTAAATGTCGATGCTGAGTATTAACTATACACAAAAATAGACCTTAGTAGTTGGTAAGATCCAATAATATCTTCCAGTTTAGGATCCACTTGAGTGACGTGTAAAAACGAATAACTATTGGCCGACAATGTTGCCGGAAGTCGGATTACTGATGATGAAAAAGTACGGAATAGAAATAGATGAAATAATTGTATTATATTTAAAACACACACGATAACAATAGACAGAATACAAGTAGGTGCCTACCGATAATACCGTTTGACACTAGTTTCGGTTCGTTGTGCCCGATACACCAGTCAGTGTTTTATTATTATTTTAAATTTGAAACCGATTTAATTGGGAATGCATTTTCAGCTGAGTTCAGAGTTCAGACGTTCAATTAACAGTATGTTTTAATTGTTGGATCTCTGTAAAATTCGATCTTAATAGGTTTTATTTTGATAGCAAATATCAGAATATTGGTTATTGGCTTATCACTTACATAAATAAAATACAACATTATTGCGTAGGCACTTACTACAGTTTTTAAGGCTTTGAAACTAAAATAGCCATCTTCATTTTTTTTTTCTAACAAATGCATTTTTTAAACACAAAAACTTTATGTTTTTCAACATAATTTTAAATATAATATTTAAATATTAGCAAATTGTATAAATTATTTATTATCGTCAGATTCTGATGGAAATATATAGTAGTGGTAACCAGAAATCGTAACATCTTGTGTTAGATGTAGTTTGTAGGGTCGTTTTTAGAGGCAAAACGAATACGAATTATAATATCTACAATAAAATATAAAATATTTAAAATTTCGGTCTGGGTCTGGGTCTCGAAAATTCTAAGGGCGGGCCTGGGCGTGGTTTATGTAGGCTTTTTTAAATATCTTAATTCTTGGTAAATTAAGAAATTATAGTACACATTGCATACATTTTTTTTTGATTTGAATGTTTAAGCCACATTATTTTAACTGACATTGATGATTTAATAGTTAATATTAACAATTCTGTAAAATGAATAGTTATGAATTATTAACTAATGACTGACGAATTATTATAATATACAATGCTGATAGTTAAGTTACGCTTTTTATTTTATTAATGATTTACTGCATAATATAATAAACATAATTTTACAAAAAGTGTAAGTAAAGGAAATATTTTAATGATAATTGTTTTTAGTATGGCTCAACTCATTCCCATACAAAATTCCTGGCTATTCCACTAAATGCTTTATCCGAAAAAAGAGTTCGACTAATAATTATTATTTTATACCTATTTATTAAACGGTCGTCTATTATAATAAGTATTAATTATAGTTTTTTTCCAGTATCTTATATATAAATATTGTATTTACTTATCTAACCTAACATACATTCATACATTATAATCACATCACCGCAGTATTATTATTTTCATTATCTTCAAACGACCTTCACAAGATTATTATTTTTTACCGAGTACAAAACAGAAAAAAAAAACTATTGATGAAATAAACTAGTGAGAGGAAATCATACAGGGAATCATCTACTCAAATTTATATATGTAGCATTACGATTACAATCTTATAAACTAGAATGAGAAGTATGATTTAATTTTTTTTTTTGTGGAACAAACAATGTATGTTCTAAAATTATTATTAGAATACCTATACATATAATAATAATCGCAGTTGCTTTACTTTTTAACATTGAAATAGCAATGCATCACGATACATAAGCACCTCCCTCTTTGAATCACTGCAGTTGTATTTTTAAAATATCGGTGTTAAATTTACGATTTATACAGCTGTATCGTTATAATGAATCACGCTCATCATTATAATACAAAACAGCCGTAGACTGCAGTGAAACTATATAGTAAATATACACATTTGACTGGCTGATCATTCAATGATTGATTCTAACCTATACTCGTATAGAGTCACGTTATAGTATAGTAATTATAGGAATTAAATATTTTTCACGGGTGAGTTCAAGGTACAACTAGAAAAAAAAAACATGAAATGTACGACCGCTCACAATATCATTATTTTTTTTTTTTTTGAAGTGAAGGTACTTACTTAAACTATTGTTGGTACAAGTAAAAATATGTTTAATAAAATATGAATATCTTTTATTATGCTCAATATAAAATTAATATTCATTAAAATGTTCGAAACATTTTTTTTATGAACGAAATTAAAAATTTTCTTTAAACCCCTCCCCTATAAATATAATATAATATAATATAATTTTTATTACACTAGTAAGAACACTTATAAACATTTTTTTTTTTTTTAATACTAAACAAATGTCAAAATTTATTTTAGTTGCTGATGCAACCTTATAGGTATGACAAACTGTTTTTTTTTAACTTGATAGTGTTACACTGTACATTCACCAGTCGTGCCGAGGGGGGTAGTCTAAGGGGTTTGAGCTCTGGGGCATGGTTTAAAGGGGTGCCGAAAACAATTGTTTATAATAATTTTTATAATATTTTAAATTATACATAAATAAAATATATGAGAAAGATTGTTGTTTTACAATTATTTTGGACTATCACACATTTTTTCTGAACAATCTCCGATTATGGTCGAGTAATAACAAGTCAACCGCAACGTTTTATTCTTGTATTATTTGGCTTTATAATAAGTTATCGTATTCTTTATTTCAAATCTACTGCTCGTCGAGCACGCGGGGTGCGATAAGCGATAGCAAAAAATAACCAGATACAAATTATTGCCTATTGGTATTATATTATATACTATAAGCAGTTGAAAAATTCGTTCCTACATTTTTCTTGCAACGCTTTTTGTTATTTGTTCGTGCTCGTGTAATTATACCGTTTTCATATTACACCACCATTGAAACCAGAAGCACTGACCAGAAGTTACTTTTGGATATAATACGTTGACTATCATACAAAATATGTTACATAAAAATTATATTACATAATATGTTAAATTTGTAATTTGTGTTAATTTTTTAATTATTTTATACATAACTATTTTGTTTAATAATAACTATTGCAATCAACTTTAGTTTTTTGTCAAATTAATGTTCAAAATACGTTTTAAAAAAAAAATTTCAATTAAATTGGAATGAAATGCATAATAATAAATAAAATAGGGGGCGAATATTTTTAATTTTTCCTTGGATGTCAAATCTTAACGGCACGGCTCTGAAATTCACTATTATGATTGGATAAATATTTTAATATTAAATACCTATGATGTGTGAGCCATTTATATTATGTCTATTATTTATTTTTTATTATAAACAAAAAAACATATTTTAGACAAATATGTTATTATTCTTTGATACGAATTTTAAATTATCTTGAATGAGTAGTTAAAAGTCGATAGTTTCAAAATATATTTCTTAGAAAATATTTCTAAGATATATATATATATCTTTAAATTAATATTCCTTTTATGATGAACCTTTTACGTAAATAAATAAGTATAAACAATAAATAACCAAAACAAAAATGTAACAATTATATACTGTTCTACACACTCAGTAATTGTTTTCGTCTTACAAACACAGTACGACAGAAAATTTGAGTATTCGTATTTTAGATTTCATATTTCCATATTTAGGTAGTATGATTATATCAGACGGGAAGGACACAAGAGAAATTAAGAGATGTATAGGAATGGCAAAAGTATCGTTCAGTAAAAAATTCATCGTCCGGTTTTTTTTTTCAACCGTGTTACCAAATAAATTAATTAATGAATACAGATAATTCGATTTTTGTATTAAAAGTAGCTAAAAACCGAATTCTATGGAAGGTTTTCAATAGGTTAGGTAAAGTGAATAACACGGAACAACTTTCCAAACTTTCATGGCGATCGGATGAATGGTGTAGTAATGTATAAAAGAAAAACATACATTCGTTTTTATATGTATAGAGAAGATCGATTATTAGACTATTATTAGATTACTAGCTGTCCCGCATCCGGCGGTGCCCGTGCCAATTTGTATTATTATTATTTTACCCATATTTGTTTTTGGTTTTGGCCGTGTTAGAATTTAATAAAAATAAATGGATGGAAAGTGGGTAGTCCACCTCGGCGGACTAAATGTGTTCTATTGTGAAATTTGAATAGCGTAAATAATAGTAATAATAATAATTTGAATAGTTTTCTTTTCCGTAGTAACCCTTGAATAAACAAAAATCTTATATAAATAAAACAAAATCGGGTTAGTTACACCATTTGTAATTCAAGAACGACTGGACAAATTTTGATGATCATATGATATTTTCCGACTAATTTCTAATAATAATTAATCACCTTTTTTTTTTATTCCTGTTACCGGAGTAACACACATCAACAAAAAAATTGTATTTATTATATTATGAGCTAAATTAATTAGTGTTGCTAGTGTGTATTTATATATATCACGGTTAAAAATAGTGGGTGGGAGTAGGAGAGTGAAAAATAATTTATGACCTTTTCTCAAACCTAACAAATAAACAAACAAAAATTCATTAAAATCGATCATGCGGTTTCGGAGGAATGCGACCACAAACATGTGATACGAGAATTTTATACATAAATTTATCTCGAAATTACGTGCCAATTTGAAGAAAGGAGTTAAGTAGATATTCTAATTAAACATTCTAAAATTAATCAATATTCATTCAAATAACCTTGGGAACAATTTTTTTTTTTTTGTGAACCGTTTATATAACATTGGATAACGTTAACCTATCGTGATCTAACCCAAGTACCCAGCTCATGAATTGTGTATTATTGATTTTGCATAAAAAGATGTTTTTTTTAATGATCATTTATTGTGCTTTTAATCTTGATCTTAACCTGTTATTCCATTTTTATTAAAATTTGTTTACTATAAAATGCATGATGAACAAGAATGTACTTTTTGATGCAGATTGATATACATTAATGGTGTAGAGTATAGCCATCCCAATAATTTTGTATTAGTTTTAACTATTATGATGTATTCAGAAATTAAAGTTTTAATCACAAGGAAAATAATCTTAAGCCCTGATTTACATAATATTATAATGATTGTTGTAGGATTACAAATTCACTTTGAATATTCTAGTATGTTAAAATATAATTTCTTCAAAATTTATAATTTAAAAATAAAAACATACAAATCACCTATAAGTTTGTAATTTAGTATAATTTTGAAAATCAAATATCTAAATAAAAATATTTTTCTTGTATTAATACTTGAGTAATAACTAAATATGATTTTATAGATTATTACTTGGCATTGTAGACATTTCAATGTTCCTGGTGTTTGATGAGTTTTTCTAAAATTATCTATGATAAAATATCATAACTTAACTTTCACAAAAATTAAATATACGAGTTAACACTGTTATACAGGGTGTCTCACTGTGTATGTGTAATTAAATACATTTTTTTTCTATACAATGTTTTTGAATTAGATTTTTGGAAATGACTTATGTGTTGCAGCAAAGCCCAGGCTAGGGGTGCAATGAAAAAAGGGCCACAAAAGCCGAAATAAAATACACCATATATATATTTTATTATTAATAATATACATTTTATTTAGAATATACGCAAAATAGTTATACTAGTATCATTTGTGTGGCAGTACGGTGCACGGTGTTAATGTGTGATGCACCGTGGTGCAATAATGCACCGGTGCTCTCCTCCACCCCAAACTTAAAAGTGGAATATCTCGTCAACGGCTTGACAGAAATTAAAAATGTCAACACTAAAATTCATTTTAAACAATACTCCATCTATGTATGGATTTTTAAATATAAGTTGCCACTTGAAAATCAAAAGTAGGAAGTGGTTTTACCCGCAAAAATAAGGGCGACAAAAAATAATATAAATATAAAATTGTAGAGCTGCCTGTTTCTTAAAAGTTCTAGAAAACAAATTCCGAAAAAACTTAATACTTTCTGAGATAATGAGTGTACCCACTTAAATGGATCACCTAGTACTATATAGTGTATTGTATACACTGTATACATTTCATATAATGGGGCGACCCGGACAGTTTTTTACGTTTTTCTTAATTTACTCTGAACATTTAGTTGACAAAATATCATGTTCTTTACCTATGTCTTAACCATATTTAGTAGTAAAATAATCATTAAGTTCATTAATGTTTGTACTTTTTTAAAAGTCGAACTTTATCCGGAGTCATCCTCAAAATGAGGGTCACTTCGGATACAAAAGCACAATTTTTTTTTCAAATTAGTTTAAGTTATACTAAGTTTGGTACGGTTATTTTTTCTTATTAAATATCATAATTATTACTACTAATTAAAATAAAATAAATCTTTTATATGTGTGCGTTTGTGGACGGGGGGAGGGGGGTTTAAATTTTTTTTACTAGGATTTTAGGACTTAAATATGTTAAATGGCTAGAAGTGTTAATGAATTTTAATTGGCTCTGCTTATGTGTTAAAACTTTAAAAAACTATATACGTGAATTGTAAGTTGTACGCAAAACTAATAATAAAAAAAAAAAAAAAAAAAAAAAAAAAAAAAAAAAAAAAAAAAAATGATATTTCAACAATATTGTGTAGAGAAAACATGTATTTCTTCAGACTCAATGCACTTATTCTATCGTACGGTGAAAAGAATGTGATCATATTAATATTGTTATCCTGTGTTCCTTTACCGGTTTGGTTTAACTGTGGTTAATTGATTTCTCACGCTATATACCTACGCTATATAGAGCTATACGCTATATACCTAATACCTACGCTATTACTTTATTGTACTCGTATGTTTTATACAAAACTATTTTTAAAATAAAACAAGTCTATTTTGAAATAAAGAAAATTGGTTTTGTTAAATTCATATCATAATCGGTCGTGAAAAATAAAATAATATTTTTAAGTTGCATCGTATTTATTCGAAGAAAAAAAAGGAAAAACGTAGAAATTATTATTTGTTTAAAATTGATTATGTCTAGACCAAGTAAAATTTAATTTTGAATACTGGCCAAGAAAATTTTGTAATTCAAATGTTGTATAAAAGTTACTTTTAGCGATTTAGACATTTCGAATATGATTATACGAAGCTCGGTAGTCTGCATCATAAATAGTTGAAAAACTAATGGTGTGTCTATAATTGTTTGCATATGATTAATATGCAATATGCGCGATATATTCTCGATTATATTATTCGTGATGGCATATCTAGTTATTTGTGAACGACAACGTTTAAAAAACGACAAAAAATATCAAAGATATAAGACTACACGTGACCAATTTTTTATTACTCAAAAGTATGCTTTTTAGGCTTACATTTTCTACTACACAGTTGTTTGGTTTCGATAATTTTTGTTTTTTTTATAGAATAGCTCTTACAACTTACAGGACTTGCATTGAACTTGGATTTTGAAAACTATAATTCCAAACGCTATAATTAAAGTTCAAATATGACCAACTTTTAATTACCTAATTGTTTTTTTGTGATTTTCGATAACATAATCAAAATTCAAAGTCCAATTCGGAGTGTAGAAAGTTGTCCTCTTCAAAGAAAAAAAAAACTTCTACGACTGCAGAAGAGTCGTAGACGCACGGCCTTAAATCAGGCCGTGCGCCGTCTGTGTATAATATTCAAAAATTAAAAACTGATTGAATTCATTGTTAACGATTATTAAGACTTTTTAATTAAAAACAATTTGTTATTAGCGATTGTGAACAGTTTGTCAACAATCACGAGCGAGATCCTTATATGTATGTTGTATGTTTCCATAGTGATTTCACCGATTTCTGTAATGGCCGGGTGACGGAAATCGATTCAGGATACTCAGGTATAACGAAGAATGCATTGGCTCTATTATGATGTGTGCTTTTTTTTGTGTGTCTGCGAACAATTTTTTTTTACCATAAAAGTTATGCGTTTCTAAACAAAATTCGGTTTATCTTTATTATTTTTATTATTATTTGTTTGTGTGTATACCGATAAATATTTTGACCGTCACCGAAATAATTCTTTCGTATACATATTTATATCCCCGTTCATAATATAATGACGCCGTATCCATAATAATATTATTATAGTGTGTTACTAAAAATTTCTGTGGTACTTATTTTGTACGTCAAGGTCAGCCCCACTGCCGCGGACCGCGCCGAAAGTACATCGACTGACAACCGGTTATTTCTTTCGTTTGTACCGGCGTGGACCGCGGTTCAGTCGTTCCGGCGTAGTGTGCATAATAATAATAATAATATCAGGTACCCGTCGTATTTTACTATTTTCGAGCGTGTGCAGTTTCCCGGTCGCTTACGGTCCGGCAACGACGACTTCACGACTTAACACAACCTGCGGGTATACGGCGAGTCGGAAGTAATAGGCGAATAAAAAAAAAATGGAGGACGGCGGCGACGACAGTTCGGTATGGAGCTCGTTCTACGATCGGATACAGCGGAAATTCAGCTCGCTGAGCACCACAGCCCCGGATTTAAAGTAATAATAATATCGATAATTATTATGCGTGGGCACACGTCTGTAGAAAATGAAATATACATATCGATTTGGCCATGGTTTTTTTATTTTTGACGCGATAAAACGTCCGTCGATTCGTAATTCGTGTAACATATAGGTATATTATTAACTCGTTTGTTTTTAACGCTTATTATTATAATTTTTTTTTTAACCCTCTGGCCATATTGGATCGGTCTCGTTAACATAATTATTATTAGATATCGATAGGAAATGTTTAAATAAACCAATAATTTCGGTTGCGAACTCGAACGGGTTATTGTGTAATAAATTCCATATGATATACCAAAGGTATGGGTCATCATTTTGCGTGACTTTAATACTTAAATACCTTATACGCGTTATCGATATTTATTGATAAAAAGAGATAGACCGTTTTTTATCATAATTAAATGTCGTGTACTCCGGTTAAAAATGAGCTGCTTTTTCGAAATTCGCTTTTTCAAACTATTCTTTAATTAATATTTAATCCGTCGTTGCTTAGTATAATACAGAATTTCAAAAAGAGCTGTATCGATAAGATGTACACTAAATATTTTACACTATATATTTACCCTGAAAAATTGCAAAACATCTAGATGTAGGTATCGCCTTTCTTTCTTTGGAGCCCATAATGTTTTATATAATTAATATTATTATTAGTGTCTTGTAATCAATGTGTTTGCATTTAACTTCAAAAAAAAATCTTACTTCAAGTACAATATTACAATGAATTACAATAATACGCTTGAAAATAATATAACTTTCCATTCTAATTTAACTTCTATGATTTACTTTCTATACATTTATCGAACTAAAAATATTTTATTGTTTATAACTATTTTACAAAAAAAAAAAAACAATTCGTCGAAATAGTCTATTGTAATATCAGTTGCGTATTGGCGTATGGGGATCAATCCAAGTTTTTATAGAAGGGTGTCGTATATTATATACCATTACTAAATTAGCTTCATCTCATTGATTTCCTACATTACTGATAATGACGCAGTTTTTAATAATTTGTTATTCGTATGTAATGTATGGGCCATGCCAATATTTTGTACTGTTCAATTAATTAGATTTACAAAAATGTTTATGATTATCTACTTCAGGGGGCCATAATATGATGATTACACTTTTTAGGACAGAAAAAAATCACTCGTAAAATTTTGTTGCTTTGTCGATTATTTTTCTTTAGATTTTAATACTAGATTTAATTAAATCCTGAATACTGTAAAGAAATTCGACGTTTGGTTAGAATAAATGGACCATAGGTATATTATTTATATTTTGGTTTAAATTAAAACTCGAACTTAAATGTACCTACATCGTATATTAGTTCAATTTTTTCTAATTTAACGTTTAAAAATAAAAATAATAAAAATAGATAAATCAGTTTATCGATAACTCGAATGAGTTAAGATATTATAAAGAAAATAAACAACATATAACGAACTTGTAGTTTAAGTTTATTTGCATGCAATTATATTTACGAATAAGTTCAATTGTTTTACACTAATTTTTCACGGACAAGGCTATTCTCGATTACTGTGAAAAGTAATTTAACTAGTTTTCTTTCACGCCGGTATTGTGATACCGTTAAGTAGTATTGTTCCTTTTTAATTACTAAAATGTAAAGAATTCAGGAATTAAAATGAATATTCCCATTGTTTGGATTTTTTCCCCGGGTTTTCTCCCTCCAAAAAAATTAAAACTAAAAAATCCGGATGTACTTTGCATCATGGCTACTGTAGATCACTGTAATAGGAGGTGGGAAATTGAACGATATATTAAATAGTATATAGGTTAATTTAAAAAGTATATAGAATGCACTTGTAAATCATTGCAATCAAAACTGATTCTGAGTGAAGTAGTATTAGTCGTGGATTTTTTTCTTTGTAGCCAAGGTAATCCAGAGATCAATAAAAGTAAAACCGATATTTCAATATTTGTTTTTAGTTTTCAAATTGATAAGAAACAACTATTTAGAGTCTAGATATTTTTTTTCAAATGAAAAACACTGAGAAAAAATCAGAATCCTTTAAAATTTAATGCTTATTATTTGGAGCATTTTGATCGACTCAAAAATGCTTTTCCAAGAATTAAAAACGTACATATATTAATATAATTATAGTAACTTCTATACTACACTCAGAATCTATAAAAAGGACTTATTTGGTGCATCAACTAAACTAATTTTTTATTAATAACTACGTGTACTAATAAAAACTAATAAATTTTCGTTTTTTTCGCTTAAAATCTAAAAAGAGAAAAATACTAATTCAAATCGTTTCGAATCGTCATTTTTGACAAAAAAAATATTCAATTTCGTTTTGTAATATTGTAATTAACATATGAAAAATAGTAACGCTAATGAGTATGGCTATAGAAAGCAATGTTCATAGACGTATAAAAATGTTTTTTTCATAAGTTGAAATTCACTAGTCATCGTTCATCACTTATCAGTTATGTATACTATTTATGTTATTTTGAATTAATTTTTTCTCATATTTTTATCAAATCGTATATTTTTTAATTTAAGTAAAACCTCCTACAAAATCGTATTTTTACAAAATCTGTTGTAGTATTGTTTTAAATTTCGAAAGTAAATATTTAAATACTTGAGTTAAAAATTAAAATGTTCAAATATAGGTTATGTTTCAAAATTATAAGAATGGTTGTATATGTAAATCGTAGCTCTACTAATGAGTAACGAATACTATGTTAATCATTCTTAATACCGAAATGATTAGAATTAATTATTATTATATTACAAGTGTAGTGAATCTATTTTTTTAGTTTTCTTGTAAATAAAGTTTGTTGAAAAATTAAATATTAAGTCAAATATTCACGAAATAAATCCGCAAACAATTATTATCACTACATTTACTAAACGTGTAGCCTAATATAAGAAGTAATGAATAATTGATAATCTGAGCAATTCTCAAATTAAGTTTCAATATCATTACGAAATATAATTATTTATTAAATCATGTTTATTTCATTTAGTTATTGGTATTTTAATAAAAAAATTGAAAACTCACAGAGCAGTAGGGCTAAATATTATTAGCTATTCGTAAAATGTGGTTTAACTTGTAATAAAAATAAATAATAATGCATGGATTAGAGCGGTATTGCGGTTTTTCGATGAGCAAAATAATATAAGTATAATATATACTTATATTATTTTGCTCGATTATAATCAAGCACTTAAAACAGTTTTAACCAATTTTTTTTAAATAATAGACATCGTCTATGTCAGTATTTCACGACTAGTTGAAAACTTATCATTGTATAAGTATTTCATATTATATTTATACGAATTTTACGTTCCTCTTAAAATTATGATTGCATCCGAGAAGGCCGGGGGCAGGGAGTGATTGGTCTATCTAGAAAAACTGGTCTATGTAGAACGAACAACAAATATATTTTATTTGAAGAAAAAAATATGAATTCGTCTTGATATGAAATATAATATCATTACTTATTCTTATCGTCCATTTGTCTTAATAATTGATGTAGTGAATCGTTTTTTTATATAATCACTCTGAAATTGTGTGTATTACCCATTGTTAGGTTTTTTTTTTTTACTCGTCTTTGTTATGGATTTAATTATTGAGTGTTACGAGTTAACGACCAAACTTCTCACGAATGGTTTACCTGTGAGTGCAATTGTTTTTATTCGTGTCGATCATTATTAATTTTAAATTAAAACAGCATATAGTTGGTACTATACTATATATTATAAAATATGTGTGACAATGCATAGTAACGTAAGACAATTGTTGTAAACATCATAGTAATGAATTGTTTATTACTATATAGTAAACAATATTATTCGTATAGATACGTGATATACTCATGTATGTATTAATATAATATGTACTTACGTGTATTATAGAATTAGTAATTTATTTATTGAAATATTTATAATTCCATTTAAAACAATATAACAACTCATTTGTTACTCAATGAGAATATTGTAAAATTCAATTATGGAAGTACCTACTAATTCATATAATATTAATGACTTTATTACCATTGATTAAATGTATTTAATCAATGATATTACCCATAGCGTAATTAACAACGCATAAGATGTACGTAAAAATCGTAATTAATTAAGGAAATTTAATAATAGTAATTTCTGAATGTATGTTTAGAATTGTCAAGTAATCGTGTAATAGATTGTACCTTATGTATCCGGTCGGTTATATACGAATGCCAATTTAATTGAATATTGTATTTTATCGATTTAACGAAGTTAAAGCGTTTGCTTGTTGTTAGATATATTGGACATTTTGAGTTTTTACGTTTTAAAATATTACTGTTGGCAAAAA
Organism: Cinara cedri; assembly: GCA_902439185.1. Taxonomy (NCBI): domain Eukaryota; kingdom Metazoa; phylum Arthropoda; class Insecta; order Hemiptera; family Aphididae; genus Cinara; species Cinara cedri. The sequence goes on along the minus strand of CABPRJ010001907.1, from coordinate 835,124 downwards.
AAAAAAAAATAAGAAATTATTTCATAATTTTGTTGTCAAATATTATAATATTAGTGTATTAATATCACCAGTAGTATGAATAATGTAACTCAAACAAGGCAGAAACCTTTAAGAGTATCAATATTTAAAATTCTGTCACTATATAATATGTATAAAGCAACCGACCTATTGAAGTATTTCCGGTCATAATATAGCTATATGCGAAAAACTCGTATACAATTTTTGACGTTAAAAAAGGAGTCCAAGTATAATAATAATTTTTTTTTAACTCCTAGACAAATTATTTAACAAAAAATTAATATGATCTTTAAATACGAGTACTTGACAAATAATGATTTGAATATCCGTCTAATAAAATAATATCCATGTTATATATCTTGTTTGTTTTGTTGGTTTACGGGTTTAATCAATTTTGATAAATTATTAAATACTGAATATATCTTTAATAAAAACGTATACATCACAAGTTTAAAATAGTTTCATATTAAATATTTGTGTCACTAATAGTTATGATAATTCTTGATTATAGAGATTACATTTTGGCTAGTTTGCAAATAGTAAAGTAGTTTAATACAATATGTTCATATTGTTTATACTCTTGTTATAGGTAATATTTAGATGGAACTATTGGCTTGCACACTTGTGCACGTATAATTATTAAAAAAAAAAAAAATGTATTTAACAACAATTATAAATGTATTGATTTATCATCGTTAAATTACAAACTATAATACTAATCTAATATCTTTGAAAATACATTTTATTTTTATGTGACACGATAATAATAGAATTTTACAATCAATATACATATACCTATGCGAAGTACTTACTTATACCTATACAAAAATCGAGCAATAAACCTAAACAAAAAATGTTTGTACCATAAAGATAAGTAGGTATATGTATATATATACATTATTGTTAATACTTTCATAGAATAAATAGAAGTAAAAAAAAGTAATAGATATTAGGCTAAAAATTTAAATGACGTGAATGTCGTGAATGACATCATCAGCTGATGACTTAGCGTTACACTGCAAATAATATGACATAAAATCCTTGATACATATTGCATACCTATTTTAGAGTCTGGGCGGAGTAAGAAAGCTGCAACTATTTATTTTATAATGACGTGTATGTGTTATTACTTTTTGGGATTGTCAAAATGTTCAATTATTACCCATCAATACATGTTTGGATGATTGACAATAATTGAACGTAGGTATATGCATGTATTGATTGTAAGAGCGTATTGAACATAATATGTAGGTACATGTCGAATTTTTCGAAACTTCTTATTCGATGGCCTACAAAGTTTAATAAACTAAAAAGGTAGGTAAAATGATAATTCGGCTCTCGTTTAGTATGTTACCTATACCCACGTTGGATTTAATCATTGTTTTACCACGCTACCTACATCGGAAATACTTCCTACACGGGATTCGATTTCATTTAATATAAGGAAAATTTATGTAATTTAAAATAAACAATTACTAAGTATTAATCATATATTTGTACGTACTGCTTCATCAAAATAATTTTTAGGTAATTTAAAAATTATAGAGAGGTCTGGGGTAGTGAAAACTCTTCATTTAATTGTGTTTAAAATTTCAATAGAAGACATGCTATTATAATGTGTAACACCTTTTGTGTTTTGCTTAAATTTCATATTTTAAAAACCTTGCCCGAGGAAAACCATAGTTTACTGACTAACATTAATTAAAATAACAGATAACCCTACTTTTTAATTAAGATTAACCCTACCCTAATTTTTTAACCCTACCATTTATTATTTATTAATGTTAAATATACGAATTAGTGTACTATTTAAGTTGTTTATTTATATTAATACATTATTATTATGATTTATATAGTATAGTGAATAATAAATTATACGAAGCAACGGCGCACACAATGGTGGGATTAAGGCCGTTAAGGGGTCAAAACCCACTCCGTAATGTCTTCATTTACTAGATTTTTTTAAATCAAGTTTTATATTCAACAACATAATATATCTTATACCATAGAATAAAATACATTTTAATTTCATCAAAAATCATTTATTCAGTAATAATAGTGATAGCACTATAGGTACTTAACATATGCTATATTCTCTCTTTAGGAAATTATTATAAACGAATCCCCTTCTGAAAAAAAATCCTACGCGCGTTACTAATACGAATCATTCTAAACGAAACTTATTTTCGTACAAGTATAAAATTGTGTTAGTACCTACACTGTAATAGCATCTCAAAATCGTTTGCGATCGATGATTTATCACTGCTTCGCTATTTTTAAAATTATTTCTCATACCGACAGTTATTATTATTATTATCATCTTATTTGTTGTATTACGTTTTAGGGGAACTTTTACGCCTTACATGTCGGTGGCATCAAAAATTAATTTTAACTCGGAAAAATAATTAAAAACGAATGTCAACTATTTAAATTTAAAATGTCTGAGAATGCGACAGAAAGGTTGTTGATACATTTTGTAGTATTCTATAAAAGTAAGATTATAATGAAGAAGTGCAGGCATCATTTGTATATAGGTACAGTTTTTGCTTTATTTGATTCGTCGCCAATAATATTATAAAATCATTAATCTCGTACAATTTATATTTACCTTGTGATATTCCGCCTACGTTGTTTTATAGTGAAGGTACCAAAATTGTATTATGAAATTTATACCTATATGTATGTAAAATCTTTGGGCTTCACTATGAATACATTACATACTTCAAGGTAAATCGGATGTTGACGTTTTAATTCGTTTTGAACAATGATATTGAAAAAAAAAATTATTAAAAAATGCATTATAAAATGAAAATCTATTTTTAATCTCATGGTGTCAAACACGACAGAATTTCACTTAATTAAGTTCAAGGTGTGGCTTTCATTCGTACAATGTAATAAAAACATAATGACACATCCGTACAGAGAGTGGCTTTTGAGTTTTGTTAGTCATTCACAGTGTATACTAAAACGTCTATAATACACACATTTATAATATCGTTCATTTTTTAAATTCTTATTTTTGTTTTGTTTTTGTGTATATTTTAAAACTGTATTTACAATCCATGCATTTAATTATATTTGGTATGCGTATAATAAGTAATATGTAGGTAACTTATTTTAATATTTAAAATTCTTACTATACTTATAATGCAACCTGTGCGTTTGTTTATTTGGTATTTGTATTACAATAGAATCAGTTCGAATATTATGCAACTTCAGTTGTATAATAATCATAATAATAAAAAATGGTTGTTTAATCGGTGTTGTGATAAATTATAATGCATTGATAAAGTTCATTAGTTTCGTATTTCGTAAAATACAAAACGATATTTATTTAAACTAATTTAAGATGCGGCTGATTTTTTTCTATCAATATTAATTTTACTATGAGGCTCATCAATGTCTTACGAGTACATTATTATTATAAATTATAATAGTTTAGCGTTTTTCGAATTGAAAAAATTTACTTTTGGTATCTATTAAAATTAAAAGTTGTATAAATTAAATTAGTTACGAGTAGGTTAGTATTAAAAAAGTTCACATACTATTCACACCGCGGCACATAAGGTCAAATTATCAATTTAAGACGAAAAAATTGAAATATTTATTACCATCAGAGGAATTCCAAATACCTAGAAAACGTTATTTATAAACCAGTGTACAACGAACCGTTTCATTTATTTTTTTATCGTGACATAATAGCTTGTGCGTGCACTTAAACTTGGGTTATCTTTCGCACCACTATTGTTAATTAGTTACTCATAAACGTGAATGTTGGAATAAAAAATTAAATATTTTTATTTTAAAATGTATAATCGCACATTTTATAATATAGATATTGAAGTATCAGCTGTGTACTTTAATATGCAATTGTTATTAACATAATAGCTGTTCGTTATCATTAAAATATATATTTTATAAAATACTATTTTTGTTTAAAAAGTATATTGAGATGTCAATTATAGCTTGTGTTATATTAAAAGTTCCATATAGTTCCAAGTTTAAATTTTACTTGTTCAAAAGGATGTCTTGAAACAAATGTAAAAATGTAAAATTAATGTCCACTTTTTTGTTTCCCTGTCTGCAAAATAGAACGCATTATATTCAGGTAGTAGTGTCACACAATAACTTTTTTAAACATCGAATATAGGTATTATAATTAATAATTTAAAAAATAATAATCTTAGAGTCTTGAAATTTCCAACAAAGATGAATCATTGTACTGTTCTACTACCAAACAATTTTCAAAAAGTGTTTTTTTACTTAATTTAATTGTATTAAAACATAGTTCAGAACAAATGTGTTTAGCTGTAGAATCAAGTTTAGTGAAATTAGGCAGGAAAACTGTAGCTCAAGTTGTAAAATTAGCCATAGAATCTACACCCACTAGATTAAGAAAATTGAAATTGGTGTATGATAAATCGTCCTCTATTATTATAAGACCGTACAGCCATGAAGAAGCCTTAGGTCTTATAGTAAATCTGGGTTTGACAAAAGACCTTGGGGATATAGATGATAGAATAATGTATAATTTTATACACGTTATTTTGTTTATATCATTCATTCACAAGACAGACATAATAAAATTTAAATTAACTAATTAATACTAATTAACTTTTCTTTTTTTTTTAATATAGTTATGAAGCAGTATCCTTATAAGTCTCTCTTTATAAAAATAATATGAAATAAAATTTTGTTTTATATTTTTGTCGTCGTAAATTGACCATTTAGGTCACTGATTTGCGCGGGTTGGTCACTGATCTAGATGAGAAGATATTAAAGAAATATAGGTTTAATTTAATTTATAACGCAACAATTTATCATCTCAAACAAATTTACGATCTTCATTGGGCTCACCAGATTTTATCATTTTTTTTTTTACAATCAATGTTTATGAGAATGTAGAGAGACGCTTCACACCTCTCCACATTTTCTATTAGCCACACGTGGGATTATTTCCAGGTGATTTTGTTAACTGAATTCAGTACTAATGTAAAGATAATATATAATAAAGATATAAGGATACAAGATCTGTACAAAATGTTATGGAACGGAGAAGGTACACGAGAGGGTGAATCAATAATCATCCAGACTGCCCCAGAAATCAATTTTTTGCGGGTTATAATATATTTAAGGGGATTGGAGACCCATGTAGCGACACTTTGGGTACGCCGCTGTCTTAGTATAACCATCACAGTTTGAATCCACTAATGTTGTGGATTTAGTTATGTATTATTACGGACATATTTTGAATGGGGTATTTTGCCACGATGTCTCGTAATAGGGATATAATATTATAACAACATCGAATCGACTATAGTAATAAACACTTAATTAATTAATATGTAATAGCACGCATGTTCTAAAATAACAGTTTACATAATAGGACCGGCGAGTTAGTGCGGCTTGGGAGTTGCCGGGAATAATAATAATACGTTAGTAGGTATGAAAGCATGCGCAGCAACGCTTTTAAAAAAGAAGCGCCGGCGGAGTAAAAGTTGAGAAATACTGCGACTGTACGTTATAACATAATAACACTATTTGACTATTGATCGAGGAAAATGCCGAGAGTCCGAGAGTTTCGTCGGTTTTTATTTGTTTATTAATATTAATTTTCGTACAATTGTAGAATTATTAATGACCCCAATGTTTCGCGGCGATTGATTAAATAATAATTACCTGCTTGTTTATATGAGTCACGTTATTAATATCATATGAAAACGATTAACGGACATTAAAAATTCTTTATTATTAATACGTTTTTTTTTTGTCGTATAATTTACTGCAGTGCGCGTATATCATTTCAGTTGAGAGTGCGGACTCGTGGTGTATGACGGGCCGTTAATCTAACTATTTACAGACTCTATACTCTATTGATTATCGCGGTTTCATATTATTCAATTTATTAGTTTCGATTTGCACGTTAAAAGTTTTTCGCGTGGCACGTTATTTCGTTTTGTCCGTCTTTTTTAACATGTTGGTAGGCGACGATAATAATTCCGATCCTAATCAATTAACTGTCGAAGACGATATTGAACACTGCCAAGATGACCGAAACGAAAATCTTAGCGAACTTCAATATGGTTCAAGGTACATAATGCGCGCTTTTAAATTACGAGTTTTAATCGAAATTTCGTGAAAATAGCTACATACAATAATTGTAATAAAACAGTATAATTTCGTAAATTATTGACTCAATGTCTAGTAAAAATTGCACACGCGTTTTCTGCTCTATATAGGTAACGCGTGCCAGAAAAGTATTGTATTTGCATAATTTTCTGTATACACTAAACGTAATACATCGCCTTGTATGTATAATGTATATTGTACATTTATACTAAGAATAGTAAATTTCATGACTTAAAACATACATTTCATTTAAACGTCACAGTTTCAATACAATGAATAATAGTGTATATGTTTAATTTAAATGATTTTTAAATTCGTAAGTATAAATATATACTGTATACGTACTATATAATATTATTATTACCGGCTGACTCATTTTACCTCGAAAAGTCGTATCTTTTTTTTATAATTTTTAATTTCTGTTAACCCGTTAGCGTAATAATATTAACCTTTGATATTTCTGATGAAAAACGCAAGTATTTTTTATTTCTGTTCCCATCAACGTGTATTTCTTAACTAAAACTTCATAAATTTAAGGTATTATCAATTTTGGTTGCTATTTGAAAATCAAAAGTTTATACTTTTAATTTATCCACCGAATATAAGGGTGAACCAATAAACGATTAAATACTATTGTTATCAAATCAACATCGTATTTTCTATTTTAATAATAATTAAAATTATGTACAATACCCATCAGCGATGCTGTTTGAGTTTTTTTAATAGAAATGCCAAAACTCAACCAGGCCAATTATTATATTTTTTTTTCAAAGTCAGACCACTAAGCCAAATGTTATGTCGGTCGACGGCTGACGTTTACAGAGAATTTATAGTTTATATGTTTAGTAAAAACTAAAAATTAACGTAAAAACTGTTCAACTGAATATAATATTGGTTACTTGTTTATTATCGCCTCGCCAGAGCGAGGCGATTATTGTTCCGCCACAACAAAACAATTATGATCGATAGATATTATATCGTGTGTATAAATATGTACATGATAATACAGTTTCAATATTTCTTACGGCCTAAAATTATCTTCTTACAGTAGTAACGTAATATTATTATAGTAGCAATAATTTAAACTGACATAGCCGCTCGTTGACAGTGCTTAAATGGGGAGAGGGGACGCTGGGGGACGAAGTACCTTAATTCATTTTTCAGAAATTTAAACGTATCTCTGCCATTTGTTTAAAGTAGAACGCATAGGATGCAAAAGCAGATACAAGAGGAGATACCAAGGCGATCACCCTCCACTTTTTGGCCCGTGTTTTGTTTACGTGATTCTTATATTCAACAATTGTTTATATAATATATATACTTTTAAATAAAATCCACACCCTTTTTAATCCTAGAACCCGTCACTGATATGACGGTATTTTTATCAAATTTTTATTTTCATTAAAATTTTAACTTAAATTGCTAATGAAAATAAAAAATCATAACTTTTTACCATTATTTGCAACTTATCGAAACAATTTTGATTACATAAAACTAAATAAAATTCTATGACTGAAATATTGTCAGTATGAATTGAAACCATGTCTAGAAAGTGTTGTATAATATAAAAGATTTTACCTATATAAGTAATCAGTGAAATTTCCGGCCTCTACGATTGTTTTTTTTTTTGAATGAACAAAAAAATAGAATAGAAACTGTTATTTATTTTATTTTAATTAAATACGGGCTTGTCTCAAAGTACAGTAGTAAATATTTACAAATAGTATGAGTTCAATAGAAGTAAGACGAGAACTACGTAACCAGATTAAGTTAGGTTAGGTTAGGTTACACATTTGTAAGGTTATACGTTTTTTCTAGGGTTTTCCTCATAATTAAAAATACTACAAAGAAAATCAAAAAATAATAACTTCCTCATAGTCCCAATGAAACGATAATTTTTAATAGAAACCATCATTTTTAAAGTTGATGATCGGAGCAATATTTCTGGTAAAAAAGTTTTTCACATACAAAAAAAAACCCAAACATATATCATTATAGATTCATAGTAGTAACTATGTATAGTAATCATCATAATAGAATCTTAAAATAAATTTGATCTACAATATAACTCAAGTACAGTAATATAAAATAAATACAATTATATCTATAGTATAATATAAGCAAAAAGTTAGGCTGCAATAGAGGGCGTGGAAAATATTGAAAAGATATTTTGTCGAAACTGTATTTTTTCGGAAAAATATTTTGTAGGAACCGTATTTTATCGGAAAAACATTTCGTCCGAAAGTATTGTGTCGGTGAATTTTTTTTCAGATAAATAATAATATTTTGTAGGAAAATAATTTTTACCCAACGACAATAACATGCAGTCATGAAGTGCTATGATAAAATTATATTCAACAGTTCTGAAAAAATACTTTCCGATGAATTATTTTTCCAACAAAATATTTTCTGACAAATTATCTTTCCGAAAAAATACTTTCCAACAAATTATAGCCCTCCCTCAATAGTAGTTTTATTAGCAGGGGTGGTTTTAGAATTCAAATTTCTTATGGGCTCTACTATAGTGGTTCCAGGAAGAGGACGATCAATTAATCGAACGCCCCAACCCCCTCTCCATTCGGCCGTGTTTATGTGTTAATACTCATGTTCAAAAATGGGGGGAAAATGTGGGGTAAGTATGTATAATATGCAGAATATTTTCACCCCCACCCCTTGGAACTTGCCTTGAAACATTCCTAATGGGAACGAATCGATTTATAAGCAAGCTATAAAATCAACCTAAATCCTTATAGGCCAAATTATTCCCTTTACACTTATGAAAATATTAATAAGTATACCTACGAAAAAGGTAGATTTTCATCATTTTTTATACAAAATATAGTTAAATATATAATGTTATAATAACGTAAACACTAGTACGTGTTGTATTAACAATCACGTATATAGACAAGTATACTTATCAGTAAAAACAACAACGGTGCGTTATCATAATATTATGTGGCAGGACGACGTAGGAGTCTATTTTACATATGTTACTGTCTAATAGACACGGCAAGTATCCGTATCACTAGCCTACGATGCTATTTAAAACCAAACTTCAGTGATAAACATATCATATCAACATAGACAGTGGAAGAAAAATAAATAATAAAAACAGAGAGCTGATACTGGGGATTGGGGCTACAGGTGGGAAGTTAAGAAGGTAGAATAGATATAGGTACATATAGTTATTTAATTTATATTTGTTAGTAACGATAAACCATTGCTAAAGCAAAAACGATTCAGAGTGAAATTCGGTTTTACATGTTATGAAAAGCCGAAATATTTATGGTTTTCATCAAAATTTATTATTAAAATTCTTATATAAAAAAAAAAAATATATCACATTAAACTGGATTTTTTTTTACCACTAAGTACAACTTATAATAATATAGTATAGTATTTCGTTATATATTATATAACGTTTTATAGTATTTCTGTTGAATCTAACACAGAGCTATCTACTAAATAATAATTACGTTGAAAACTCACATAATTAAAATGTTTATAAAAAATTCAAAAATAGCTCAAATAATTTAGGAATTTTACCACATCTTTAAAAAGCAAATATTAGTTTTCTGAATAAATTTCAAGTCTCTACAAATATTTTCAACTGAATTACAATAAAAAAACAAAATTGTAAATAAGTATTTTAATGGAACAATATTTCTGGTAGAAAACATAAGTTGCAAAAATTAAAAACAATGAAATCGGCAATGTTGCGGTGTGTCGTAAATATTTGCCGTTTTACCTATAATCTTCTTTCCGGGTTTTTCCAATTATTTGGAAAATCTTTTGGAATATAAAAAAATTGACCTTTCCAATGCACCAACTAAATACAATGTCCTTTCAGAAAAGGTGCTACACTTTACACTAATATATTTTCATAGATTTTGTAAATTTACAATTAAAAAAAATGAAAATAAAAATATATTATAACTGTAAATATGTATATTGTATAGTGTAAATGATACGCTGGAAATTAATTATGAAAATAAATGTAATTGAATACCGTTGTCACTTCTTGGTATCTTTGGACGTATATTTTACAATCAGGAAAACGTGAATAAAAGACAAACATAAAAGTACTCATATCGTTTTATGAAGACTATTATTGCATATTCAGATAAATTTTAAAACAATAATACATAATTCAAATAAAAAATACTATCTAAATGTTTTGTGGCCCAAATTCGAAACATTAGCCTTTTTTCAAGGTGCAAAATTTATCGTTATCGATTATTTTCTTTATTTTTTGTCAGTATTTGGTTCGTACCTTATATTTTTTAAATATACAATTGCGGTCAGTGGAGCTGCCTGTGGCAACCAAATTATCAATATAAAGAAAACAGAAATCTGTTTTTCATTTATTCGTTTATTTCCATTTGTTCAAGAAAGACCAGAAATCAATACAAATAAATTCAAATATGCGTATCCATATTTTATATGGGTGTAAATCGTAAAAAATTGACGTGCATGGTGACGATAATTTAACGCCATCAATCATTGTCCGCCTTTGATTATGTTGAGCCTTATTTTGTACTACTTTTCGATTATTGTCATTTATGGAATCTTTTAAATGAAGTTGCTTAAAAATAAATAATAAATGAAAAAAATAATACAATTTGTATGGTATATTGCTGATATTTATTTAAATTAATACCAGTTTTAAAATATTCTTTTAAAAAAACTATAAAATAATCTAATCTTTTATACTTTATTATAGCAATTATTTTATTATACACATAGTATGTAAATGCGTTTAAAATTTATTTAAACATCATGAACCTAATAAACGAGAAGAAACGAATAAAATAGGGTTTTATATTAATAATAATCACGATTTCGCCATTTATTAGAAATTTGGATTCTACCTTGCCATTATATATTATGTATTTAATGTCTTATATTAACCTTGTACCTTATTTGACATTTGCCCATTGGATATTTTCCAAAAATAAATTTTTTTAAAGTCTTAGATAAAAAAAGTAAGAAAATAATACAGATTTAATAATGAAAGATCATAATTATAATTGTTTTAAAATTGGACACAAATCAAATTTTGTAACAACAATTTATTTAAAGTATAAATCACTTATATGGGCGTTAAGTTGAATTCAGGATTATTCTTGATAATTGTACTACCTAATAACAATATAGTTACAAAATTACACAATAATGATAGTTGTGCATTTTCGTTGTACATTTTCTGTATAGATTTTGGAATTGAATAATAAATATTTCTAATTTCAATTTGAATTGCGTCCAGTATTGAATTTTTAAATTGATTTTGCTTTTCTAAAGTTTATAATATTGTAATATTTATATAAACCTAATACATAATATGTTTAAAACATTGTTTTTATGTTTTTCTTATTTATGCATAGAGTTGAGCAATTGGATGGTGGATTTTTTGAACGTTACGGTTCCGGTTTAAAAGACAATTTTATAGAAGACACTATTATTGCCGAAAAAGACAAATTCGCTACTCTCAACACTAGAGAAATTTTAGATGTCTACAAAGACACGGAAACCCGGACTCAATTATCATATAAAGAGTTATTATCATCATTGTTGGAATTGAATGTAAGTACATACCCATGTAGTTGTTAATTTTTTTTTTTTTAATTTGTCCTGAGATATTAATAGTAATTAATAGAAGTCGCAATGTTCGATAATATAATATTATAATCTATATGATTATATCACAATAATCTCAACTGCTAAAAGTAAAAGGACATTGGTACAGTCAGACTATGTATACAACTGTATACATAGTCGATAGATTTTATGTAGTTTAATTATTATTAATCAACTTTAGACTTGGTCAACCTTTTTCTATATAGCATATTCGCATCGTATCGTATACTTACTATTATAATTTAAAACTATATATACCTATACGGTATTATATTATTTTTTAAACTTTATCTATGCAATAAAAGCAATTCAACTGAATTAAATTTAATTAATTTCTAACTTACAGTACAATAATATTGTTATCAGCGGTATTGGTAAATATTACAATATTACAATAACACCACTAGGTATACAACACAACTTATATAATATGATTATTGATAATATATAATATAATATGATAAATATAATTGATACAACAAAAAAAAAATAAATGTAATTAGACATTGAAATGTTCACAGGGAACGCTAAAGTATGTCAGTTATTATATACATTTTTTAAGATATTTAATTTTGTATGGTAAATTTCGATTTGACTTTGATATTTGATATAGTATTCACTGGGAATTTTTTTTTTTGTTTAATTTTGTATGATTTCTTTATGCTTTTCAATGGGAATGTTTACTTTGCTTCTTGACTAGCATTAAAACTTTTAAATGGTAATTTTTCAATGTTAGTCAATAAATATTTTCACCCACTCGAATACTGGATAATGTCAAATATGCCGCTGAATAAACCAGCCATAACATTATATTTTAAACTTTAAAACTGCTCCAGCTTACAATCTTGCTAAATATTTAACTTTCTCATAAAAAAACAAAAATTAATTATGAATACTGATATTTTTATAAAAAACGCTTATGATTTTATTGAAAAAATTAATAAAATTAATATTGAGCCAAGTTATAAAATGATTTCTCTTGACGTCAAAAATGTAATACATCCATTCCTAAACACGAAACAGTGTATTTAAAAAATAAATAAACTTAGACATGGTAATAAATTGAATACAATCGAAGTACAAGGAGTTATTCAAATAATAGAAATAATTTTAATTTAAATACTATTAAAAAAAATGATTTTAAAAATAATATCATATGTTAATATATTTTAGATAATACATAATAATTAAAAACCAAATAATTTATATTGCTTACCAATAACCCATTTTAAATAATTGCTAATATGAAAATAAATTATTTCTATATAAAATGTCATAAATAATTATTACAAATTTGTATTAATTTTTTTTCTATATATTCCTTTATTTAATTTTTTGATATTCAGTCGCGTTTTACAGTTTGATTGTGATATACCTAATGATGAATTTTTAATTCGAAATTGGTCATGTAATACACTTATCATAATACTCCAGACGACACATTCATTCATTTATTTATTTTTTATTTTTATACATACATTTTTATTTATAATATTTTTTTATATTTAATTATTATTTAAGTATTTTTACTTGCCTATTAATTTTTTAAATAGATTCGAGTGAAAAAAAACATGTGCATCATACATCGTCAAGTATTAATTGAAATGTATAAAATGTTATACCATAAAACGCAATAAAATGTCAAATAACTTTTAAAACCGGAAATTGTTTTATCGCAAAATTAAAAAACCAATTTTATTGAGATTATTATTATAATAGTGTTTTCGTACAGTGGTGACCAGGACCTGATACACGCATATGCATGCAGTGCACAAATACTGGGGCACCAAATTCTGAGGGTCTTTTAGTCTTTACACTCTATAAAAAAAAATTCTATATCTAAAAGTTAATTTTTGGTTGATATATTACGATTAAGTACTTACTTAGTAAGAAATTATTATGTAACGAAATGTAAAAGTATTTTTGTATTTAATTATATTACGGATCTATTAGTTTCTGCACTTGAATGCGTTTTTCTTCTTACACAAGAAAAATTGGATTTTTTTTACCATTACTGTCAATCAATCATTATATTACAAAACGTTTGAAGACACTATTGCTGAATTTTCAAAAAAACAAGAAAAATATGCGTATATTAACTTTAAAAAAGTGGTTGTAATTTACAGATTAAATTTGTTTTTGGTATACTTAACCTACCTCTCAAATATTTTGTTCTTTTTTTTTTTCTGTAAAAATTGCACGTATCTGATTATTTCAATTGCATACGATAGAATTGAGAACGGAATACGGATCCTTTTCACTATTACAATTGCGTAAGTTCTACCTATCCAAATTTAATGCATCGTTGCCGTTGCATGTTCACAAACTTTGATTAACTATTCTTTAAAGTACCTATAGTTTTAAAACGTAATTGTGACATTGTTTTCATGACTACTATTCCAACACTGAAGTTATCCAAAAAAATAACCGCATATAATATAACTACATATTTGCTCAATCTTAAATAAATGTGATATATTACATTTTTTTTCTGCAGGGTCTGTTTATCGATACCAAGGTTTTACATTATAATTTATATTAGTTTTTAATTGACTACTATTGGCTTTTATTCAATAGTGCCTGATAAAATATAACTTAAAATAATTTTTTATTAATTCACGCATAATTTTTACTAAACAGTTAATTTATTATATTCACTATAGCCACTAGATATTCGTATGTTATACGTTCACATAACAATTTTGTATATGCATAATAAATAAATTAAGTGGCACATGTTGGCAACGTTGCACTCATTTTTGCACGCAATCGTAATATTTTTAAGAGCCAGGTACAGAAATCATACACAGTCGTATAAACGTACGCAATAGGGCTAACAAAAGGGACAAACATACGTAATCGTATATCACCAAGAATTACAATAAAAAAACTAAATCGAAAATAATAAAACTTTTATTGCCTTAAATTTGTACGTTTTTCCTATAACTACGTTTGTTCCCAATTATTAAAAAAACTAGAAAAAAGAAAAAAAGTGGCTTTCTCAATGTACCAACTTGATCCAAATGTCACACACACGATCTCTTGTCATTTTTTTATCGATCAAGATTACTGGTTACTGGTATCAACGTTGTTTACAAACAGAAAAGAAATAATTAAAAAGCGCACATCATAATAAAACCAATACTTATTTTCTTCGCTGCGCTCTAAATTTGTAAGATAATCCAACTTTCTTATTTTAAGGACGTAACTCTTGTATGAGCCACACTTCTTTAAGGGCTAACTCACAAAACGTAATCTATAATTTTACCTTCACGTAGTTAACAAATGATGAAAGCCAAAGTCCGATGAGTGGTCCGTGAATGAAAAACATGTAAAAACTTGATATATTCGCTTCTATAGTTTAAGAATGTTTAATTTTCCTGACGTTACTGGTATGGGTTTAATGTACCAATTATTTTAAACAGTTCAATAATTATTATTGCACATTGTAATCATGCACTACGGCCTTTCCTATATTATCTATACTATTTAATTAACTGCAATATGGCATTGTGTATAATTTATTGGATTTATAGAATGCATGAGAAATATTTTACCGGTAAACAAGAAACTGCCAATTTATAAGAAATAAACAATAGAACAGTAGACAGTTATTTTAATTTAACGTTATTTTAAAAAATAATAATGTAAGATTCTTAAGTTTTTGTATTGATATCGTGATGGAAATTATTTACATAATATTTGTTGGAATTTATTTAAATCCCGAAAAACAGGTATGCTGTGAAACCATTACACCACTTACTTACCTACCAGAGAAATACTAAAATTACGTAATACGTAAACTAATGGGCGGACGTTTCTTATTTTATACAAAATCGACTGACCATCGGAGGAATATAATTCAAAATAATTTAAAAAATTTAAATTTCTTTAGTTACACATTTATTCCGAGTATCGATAACTTAAGTCATGTTAATAATTGGAAAAGATTTATGGTTTTGTAAAAAACAAAAATTATACCAACAATCATAATTGGTTTTTATTTTCCAATAAAAATAAATAATTTAATCTAATAACGTATAATTTTTGTCTGAGACCGATAAAAACATATTTACTATACAAAATATCTATCTGATCCTTGTGCATGTCTAGAAAAAAAACCCGATTATTACGAGTAAAAATATTTGATTACCGCTGTTTAAATATTTTCTTATAACAATGAATTACATTTTTAAATACCCAAACCGTTGAGTATTATGGTAGATATTTCAAATATTTTTTTTCTTCTTTTAGTAAAGTCTCTATTTCTTTGAAATTAATAGGTACATAATATTACACCAAAAACAACATCAGTTTTAATTTAAAAGCGAAATACACATTTAAAACGTAGATACCTGTGCATCGTATGATTTAACTAGATAACTTTTTGATTTGCAAAACACGAAAACTATCACATTCGAGGCCATAATCGAGAGGGTTCGGGTTTTTTAAACTCTTCCCCCTACTTGTATTTTGTTCACGTTATATCGAATAGAAAATAATTCCGTGTATCCGTATTCGTCCTTGGTTTTGTACTGTATATAGTGACATTATAATGTATATAGAATTCAATTTTTAAGTTTTATTAATACTTAAGTCTATACAGGTACTTAACCGTAAAATGATGATTCAAATTTTCTAACTTTCTCCCCACCGCATTCACATCGCGAAGTTTTTTCTCGTTAAATGTGATCTTGATCTTTAAAAATAATAAATTTTCATTTGGACGGAAATGTCGAAAATATAACTTATACCTACTCGTTCAGAAATACAGGCAATTCTTTTACAAAATGTGATGAATATTAGCGTGAAAGTGTGCGTCAAAACTTTGAAGAACGATTGGTCTGTAATTAGCATGTATGCTTACAGTTAGCGCCGGAACATCAAACACTGTCTTTTTTTGCTTTTTTCATCTATATTTAATTTAACCGGACGTCCGGATAGTATTTGAGTTGTGTTAATGAACTGTCCTTATAAATATTATTAACTATCTGATTTTGCAATTAAATATTGTAATCAACTTTACGTTTAAATTACGTCATAATAATATTTACGTTTCAATATTATTGTATATTCATTTTAAATCGATAAGATCAAGTATATTAATAATAAATTAAAATTGAATACGAACATTCGAATGGGAAATCGCGTTTATGTAATTAATCGTTCTATAATTTAATAACATAATTTGACGTTTATCGAGATTCACATAATAGTAATAAAAAAAATACAAATTTAAAAAACTAAACATTATAAACTATACGGGGGCGGAGTTTGGTTTAGGTCACTGTTTGGCACAATAGCAGATAAACACAGAAATAGCACATTTGGCTTCAACGGCACACGCGTACGATTTATCTTTAGAAGTGCTATTTCATCCGAGTGTTCAGCAACACACGGTATATTTTCAGTCTCGGATAACAAATTCTCGTTCGCCGAAATTTTATATAAAAACAATTAAAAATGAAGTCCAATTTTAAAGCGAAACATTTTAACTTTAGGGGTGTTAAAAAAGAAGAGATGCAAAGGAGGAACGAAATTCAATTACAGTCCATGACTGTTGGTATAATCAAATATTTAATTAATACAATCAAATATAATATCTCTAATATTTTGTCTACAACTATTACAGTGATGGTATAATATACAAATCATTTTGTGTTACAGATCACAGAACTATATGAAGAAGTATTACACGAAATATTGCATTGTATCGGGTCGGAAAAAAACGGTTTGAATCAAGAAGATATAATCGCGTTCGCTCAAAAAGCTTTTAAAATCGAACAGGCTACTCATGAAACCATATATCAAGAAGTCATTGAAAAAGAAGTGAGTATATTATATTTTATTTGAAACAAAGCACCAAAAAAGTAAAAGTAAATCATCACTTATTCATTATCATTCATAATAACTTACTATTATTTTCGGAAGGCTCCTAACATTATGTTAAACATTGAAGTCGTAGAAGGTAAAGACATTAAACCTAAAGACGCCAATGGCTTTAGCGACCCATTTTGTACGTTATTTCTGTCTTCCACCCCACAACACAAATATAATACGTCAGTTAAAACCCAAACTTTACGGCCAGTCTGGGAAGAATACTTTTCGCTGTATGTACAATTATTTGTTTGACTACAAAACCGAATGTAATATTATTATATTCACAACAATTGTTCATATTATAGGCCGGTGGAGACTTCTGCCGCCAACGACATTTTGTGTGTGGAAGTTTGGGATTTTGATCCAGCAGAAACGGTGAAGGAAAAAGTCACAAAGGTCGGTGATATCAAAGGATTTAAAGGAATGAAGAGATTCATGAAAGAAATCGCGGTAACAGCCACGAACGGCAAACACGACAATGAAATCATTGGTGGTACGCTGATACCCCTTAAGGTAAGAATAATTATTGTGATATATATATTTAATGTTTTTTATTTCTTATGAGACGAGATCCTTACACATCAACATTTTGTCATTATACGCGACAGACAATACCCACACGAGGACAAACGGCTTGGTACAATTTGGAGAAAAAGGGTAAGGGCAAGCCACAGGGAAATTTATTGTTGAAGCTATCGTTTGGCAGTGAAAAAAACAAACAAGTGGCCGCTCAAGAACACAGACATCTGTTGAGAGTATTGTTGACTCACCAAATGAACGTGCAAAAGGTAATTTTTTTTTAAAATTATTATTATTACTCTACATTCGAGATAAATGTATACCGTCATTATCACCTGTATTTTAGCCGGACTTCTTTTCGTGGATGGGAGACTTTTTGCCGCAGTCGAGTTTGATTATACAACAGCACGTGGCGCAGAGTAATATTGGTCCCGTCGACGAGTATTTGGGCCAGTGGATAGAATTTATTAACGCTCACGCTCTAAGTCCAGTGGTCAATTTTAAAGTATTTTCGGATGTGTTGGATAGTTTAGTCAAGCCCATCACCATGGGACAGTTGTCCAATGAAGAGGTTAAGATTTCTTTGTTTTTTTTTTCTTCGTGTATGTTTTTATATACCACGCAAGTGGAGTCAGTTACCTATTATCCTCTACCTTTACATCTCCTTATATTCAATACCATTTTTTCATCTACTATACATTTCCTATTATAACATCTGGCTTCCCAAATCTACACTAATCTCACCTCTGACTAGGAATTGCATTGTTTCTTCTACGTCTGTACCATCTCAATTAATTTTCTTTAATTTTCTCACTAGATCACTAGATACTAGATTCTCATATATTTATTGTTATTTTTATAATCCTATCCAACCTTATTTTGATATAATACGTAGTTATATAATAACAATGCTTCACCTTGATTTTTAGTTGAAAATGTTCTGGCAATCTGCTAAGAAATTACTGCCATTTTGCTACAACTCCATCAGAACAATCCGAAAAAAATCGCCAGATGATGAACAATTACTTATCCAAATAGAACACGTTCTAAAGTAAAGATCATTGATTTTGTCTAATAAAACCATCATGTTGTTGTTCAACATAAATAGGTGATACATAGGTTTTGGTTTTTATTTTTTTAGTATACTACGGAACCTTCTAGTTTTCGAATTGCCGAACGATATGGATCTATTTCCATCGGACATTTACGGTTGGTTGTTACCATGTGAACACACCCGAGATATAAGAAGTACTTTGCATGACGCAGTTGTTCAGGGCGCGGTGGACTGGTAATAAGCAATAATTTTATTATTACTTTAAATTCTAAGAAAAGCGAGAAATTAGGTTTACTAAAATATATTTTCTAGCAATTTTTATTTTTTAATTTACCAATTTTTTTATAATAAAGTAAAAACAAAATTATTAAAATGGTTAATACTCGTAAATAAATAAAGTAAATAAATATATACATTTTTTTTATTTATATATTTATTTACTTTATCAATTTTTTATGTGTCATAGCATATTTCTTTTGTTATATTTTCAGGCACGTACATATATTGGAAAATAACAAACCAGAAGACTTTACAGAAGAAGGACAAATGAAACTTCAACTGAAAATAATTCAACTTCTTAAACTAGACTTACAAAAGGCAGTTGAATTTCATAACAAGTTGTTCATCAAGTAAGACAAAATGTTTCTACATCAGTAAATAATTTTGGTCAAATTTACGTTATCACGATTTATCAGTGCTGATCTATTTCTTTTAAAGGAAAACTCAATTTCCGTACGCCAATACGTTGTTTTCTATATACGAATGTAAAATATCTGAAATGTGTGAACCGTTCATTACTCGTATTTGCACGAACATGAAACCAATAAATTTTGAAGAAAACTGCCGTTTCGAGGTCGAGAGAGATCCTCTCGCGATGGGAACATCACTTTTCGAACTTTATATGGGCATTAAAGACTTCACGGAGTAATAATAAATAATTTACCTACTTACCATTTATTTGTAGTGTTATTGAGACTAATTTTAACAATTTCATAGATTGGGAAAAGTCGAATGTAATGCAGACTCCGAGACAATTCATTTGGCCAAGTACCATTTGTGGTTTCAACAAGGAGTGGCTAGGTGGTTGGATATTGCCGCTTACAAAGCGATGCAGCGTATCGAAAGAGCTGTCGATTTGGATAAATTAGTGAAAATGGATTCAACGTCCCAACACAGTTCATCGGCTGTAGACACATCGACCATCTTTTATCAGATCAAAATTTTTTGGCAACAACTCGCGTGGCCTGACGCCGAAGGTTCATATTCGTTTGTGGCAAAGATAATCGACGACATTTGTAGATGTTCGGTGTATTATTCGGATAAGATGAGCTACAAAGTCAACTACCGTATCACAGGAATTGAAAACAAAAGATTCGAAGTCACTAAAGAGGTAATAACGACTCGTACAATTAGTCTTTAAACTATTACAAAACATGACTTGGTTTTTAATATCCTCCAGTGGTGCTTGGCCGTGAATAATATTGATTACGTGAAACAATCAATTCGTCCGTTTGTTAACGATTTGGGCCTGACACAATTGATGAACAATTTGGCGAGCTACAAGAGTGAGATTTCAGCTGATCACTGTAAAAAAACACTAGATTTAGTTGTGGACAATGCAATCGATACCGTAAACAATAAAATCATAGACCTTTTACAGACGGTCGTGAACAAAGTATGTCGACATTATGTTAACTTAGATAACTTTAAGAGTTAAAAGTATATAGTTGTCATTTTTTTTTTTTTAGATGTCGCCAGAAATGAATAAATTTTTGATCGAAGGTGGTGAAGTCATTAACACGAACAATACTCATTTGGATAATTTAATGCAATATTTGGATGAAAATCTTTGTACGTTGAGTAGTGAACTCAATGAAGAAAATTTCCAACGTATACTCAACATTATAGTGGATCAAATTGCGAATATAATGTTTGCACTCATCAAGAATAATTTAGAGGTATTTGGAGGTTTATAATAAATTTTAATAATAATTATATTTATTAATTTATATCTTTTAATGTTGTTGATGTGATAGAAAAAGAGACCTCCATCATATTTTAGGAATCTTAGAGATAGTTTTTACATGTTGTTTGGATTTTTACGAAAAGACAATGAAACAGAAAATAAAAGTGAAATGATTGAAAAGCTCGAATCATTGTTGCATTTGCACACGTTAGACACTGTAGACCTAATACATGAATACTATTTAGAAAGACTCCGCGGACAGATGGAAATGGAACAGGCTAACGAAGGAATGTTAACCGTCAAATTAATATTTATCAACGACGTTCTTAAAGTAGACGTGTTAAATGCGAATAAAATTAAGGCGATGGATTCTAACGGTACACGATATAAACTTAAATACAATATAGTAAACCAGTGTTGTTTTGAATGGTGTAACTTTGTTTTCAGGTTTCAGTGATCCGTTTGTCAAAGTACGTTTGTTGCCCAAAGAAAAATTTCAAAACATTAACAAACCGACAACAGCAGTGCATAAAAAAACGTTATACCCTTTGTTCGACGAGTGTTTCAAAATGTTCGTATTGCTATAATAGTTAATCTTCTTTTTAGTATACGACTATTAAAATTGAAATTTCAATTATTTTCGGCTACTTATTAATCCTGTCCATCACCTAATCGTGATAATTGATTCCCGGTTTCAATCTTTCTACACTACTTATCCCTCGATCTTCTAATACGTTCACCTACTAGAGATTTCTTCCAAGCATTACCTGCCGATTGTAGTCACCTTTTCACGATTATTTCTGAAATCTTAAACAACTCGCTGAGTTCACTTTTTTGGACTCTCTATTCTCTTGTATTTTCATTCTAACAAGGTTCGAGGATACTCCTTATACTTCTTAATTATTTTCCTTCAAAAATAAAGTTTTGTTCGAATTTGCGTAATGCCCATATTTTACATCCGTAAACATAGTTTACACAAATTTGAATAATATGTATTATACTATCTTTTGTTATTGTTAAATTGTTTACAGTCCACTTACACCGGAACAACGCGCCGAAGAAAATGGTGTAGTTACGTTTATATTGAAAGATCAAGATTTTATGGGCATGACTGATGAGTTCATATCCGAAGCATTTGTACATTTTAACGAAATTCCATCGGTACAGTTGGAAAACGACACGGGTAATATACCTCAAATTAGATTGAAGTTGACGTCACCAAAATCTTTAGGTAATTCATTTTTGATTATGATATATTTTATTACGTTGGTATTACTATAATAATTTTTTTAAAATTATTTGTATGCAATAGATTCAAAAATTCTCAAAACCCTCGACACCAGAACAACAGACAAATTGGCCAAAGAATTTCTTAAACGAGAAAAAATTAAAATCGCAGCAGCAAATTCAACACCGAAAAAATGACTAAAGTCCATCACTGGACGAATTAAACGCAATACGTCCACGTTAACACGGAAATTGAAATTTTCGTGTTGAAAATTTGATTTGTTTACAATGAGTTTTTTTTAACAAATTTTAATTTAACATACAAATTTAAAAGTAAGACTGAAATAGGGTTGACGTTTTTTACATATTATTCTCTAAACAATATATTAGTATATGGCTGTGTTGCAATATGAAAAAAACGAGACTTTATGAAAACGTTTTTGTGCTTTTGCAAAAAAAAAAAAAAAGTAATAATTTATCACTGAAAAAAAAAAACTTATTTTATATTATATTCCTTTAGTATTTTATATAATTTATTTATATATTAAGATTATAAATATATGTTCTATCGTATTGTAACCAATTATGGAGTCAATTATTTACTGAGTAAAATAGTTTAAATATCAACATTTTATAACAATAAATTAAATAAGTATTACATTTTTATAATAAAAATTAATTTTATTTTGATACATAAATGATAAATTACATCTTGGAAAATACTTCAAACTGTTTTATCTTATAAATACATAATACTAAAATTTAGTATCTCTGACACATTAGTGAGTATCATATACCTACATTTTACGGTTAATATCGTTAAACTTTGACCGATTTTGTGTTGAAGTTTTATCATTAGAATGTTTTGGCCAATTGTTAAACTTAAAAGTAAGAACATTATCTGTGTTTTTACGTTAGTTTTTTTTTTTTCGATATTTTAGTTTTTAAGCTAGATTCGATGAT
Organism: Cinara cedri; assembly: GCA_902439185.1. NCBI lineage: Eukaryota > Metazoa > Arthropoda > Insecta > Hemiptera > Aphididae > Cinara > Cinara cedri. The sequence goes on along the minus strand of CABPRJ010001907.1, from coordinate 811,728 downwards.
TTTTAAATTGTAATACTTCACTATATACGTAATTTGCTTGAGTATTAAAATATATAAAAAAAAAAAAAACAAACGTGCGAACACAGACAATGTTCTTAGCTTTAAGTTTAATAATAGTTCAGTAAACTTTAACATTAAAAACTTACAGCACAAAATGGGTATTTATATACATAAAATATATAATATATACTTACTAATTACTTATACAATGAAATTAACCGTAAAATAGGTACATATTTCATTTTTTTTTTATAGACCGGAACACCTAGTGATTCACTCCTCTATATTAATAGCAAAAATATATTTGCGGCTATATGCTTAAGTACTGTCATGTTCCGTTTAAAGACGATGAGATACTCAATACCTAGTGTATTAGTATTATAGCACATTGATATAATACCCAAAATTATTACCAGTGAGTGCGTCGACAAGTGTCCGAAAAAACGATTCAAATAGAAATATCGTTTTCTTTCGAAACGCTTTATTATACGACCGACAATATAATAATATTGCAGTGCGATATCAGACCGTAATATTTTTTACATTATGAAACATAACACAGACAATGAATACGATAAGAATGTATATTAAATCGTCGATGCATTCAAAACGTTTTTCCTGTTTATATTTTTCCGAAAAAAGAAAGCTCGTTTACGTATACTACTAATTATTATCTTTTATAACAATACTTACTCATTTTCGTATTTTGCAAAACTTCTGAGTCCTTTAAAAGTTCATTTAATAATAATTCGTTCGTGAACTAGTTTTTTTTTTTAACGAACTCGCTAATTTACTATTTATTTTTACGAACTTTGCCTAGGTATATAGTAAGTGTAGATTTATACAATATCAGGACGGAATATTCCCCCCCCCCCACTAAAACTAAGATGCGTGGTTGGTCCGAACAGATCAAGAAAGATAGGCTGAAATAAATAAAGCCTAGTGTGAGAGAGAGCGAATTTACGTTCCAAGGACAGGAAACTAAAAAACTCCGTTTATTATCTCATGTATTTCTGTCCTCGAAACTCTACTTACCGGAACATATTTTCATGCTGAATGTTTCGTCTAGATGTATAAGTCTCTGACAGTCTTTCCCGACCCGGAGGGCATGAACACATTGGTGGGGAGAATGGAAGCACAAACAGTCATCACGAAATAAAATTCTTATTTATTAAATTATTTTTATTTTACTATGTAGGGAAAAAATAAAAAAACCCAACGACCAGTTATCGGGTATTACGAGTAGGACCGTATTAAGATAGGTGCGACAGGGGCAAATGCCCGAGCGGCTTTTTTGCTCATCATGTTGTAAAGGGAGGGGGGGATCATGAGATTTTTAAAAATCTATAAAGGGAGAAGTTAATCTATGGTATTAAAAGGGCGTTACTAAACATCAATGCAGTAGAATTTTCCATCTCAGTACTTCTATCACGAATCAAGATTAATTAATTTATCTATGACATAATTATAGTAATAAACAAGAATGATCATATTATATTGTTATAGAAAGTTAAGTTATACTGGATATGTGTATGTTATAATTATTTAGATTATTTAGATCTTTTTTCTTCTAATCTAGGAATGTATTGGTTATACAATACATTATTATGTACATTATTGTGTTTATTTTTATACACGAGTATATTTTCTACCAAAAATCTTGTTTCGATTTTCAAATGTAGCACATTTACTGAAAGGAAAGTTTATGTAATTGGTAATTTTATATTTTTTCAAGCGATTTTCATAATAATTGGGAAAACTCGGGAAAATTTACGAAATATGTTATTTTTAATTTTGTTTTTTTGTTGTAGAAAAGTTCAAAATATTCGTAGACTTGAAATTTGAATAGGAAACTTATAATTGCTTTTCTAGACAAGGTAAAATTTTCAAAACATTTGAGCTTTTTTTAAACTAGGTATTTATCGATATTTTAATTTTGCAAATTTTTTACATAATTTTTATACGATAGGTACTCTGTGAATAAAATCGTTAGACCAAACGTAAATAATTGAAAATTTAACAGAAGGTTTATTATAAGTTATACTTATAGTAGTCAACAAGAAAAAATCGAGTTTCATGAACTATTTTTTATTTATTAGAATTTCAATATCAAATTTTGGCGAAAATTGTAAATATTAGAGCTTTTAACCAAACTCTGTTTAGAATTGTTTGCAATCGTTAGCAATGATTAATCGTTGTATACAAAAATACATTAAATTTCCTTTTATATCCTATTTTCCTAATTTTTCACCTACAACAGTGGCCCACTTAATGTAATCACTCTGGTACGGGACATAACTGATAACATAATCTGATTGATAACACTAAATGAAAGTTAAAAAAATAATGAAACATAAGTCAAATCATAAAAAAAAAATGTATCTACATTTATTATTTATACTAAATTTAAGTATTTCTGAATGATACCCCGTTGAGTTTCATGTACTTATTTAAGATTATTTAATAATAACATGTATATTAATATATTATTCGAATTGTATATTATATGAGTGATTTAATCTAGTGGAAAAACAAGACATTTTCCAAATTGTGAGTCTTTAGCCATTAACATATTATGTTGATTAAGTAATGTAATCATTATAAAAAAAGCATCATTATGCGCATTAACAAACAGATACATCTGTTTTCCACCGATTCAAAATATTAATTTCTTGACTAGGCAAATTTGTCAATTTTTTTCTGCTAATGTGTATAGATTTAAAACAATTCTATAACATTAAAATTATAAAAAAAAAAATAATAATAAATATGTTTACAATATATTTTATTACAAAAATGTAAAAAAGGAACCTAATATAATATTTGTATACATATTTAAAATTAAATAAATTTCAAAGCGTTATTATTAGCAAATAAAAAAAAAATACTTATCATACAATTCGGGTATTCAGTTAATAGAAATTAAGCAAATTAAAGTATTAGTAAGAAGTTATGTCAATAATAATAAATATAATAAATTCTGTGTGAATTGTATTTGTATTAAATTGAGATATAAAGTAGGTAATATATTTTATGATATAATTTTTTAAAAGGTAAGGCTTGAAACTTTCAAAATCATTGCAATATTAAATAATAAATTAAAATAAGTAATATCCAATATTAATTTTATAAAGTACATACTTATCTAAATAATTAATATATTTTTTTACTCACAATTCTTCTTTAGTTGACTGATTTTTTAGATAAACAGGAAATGCCCAAAATTCACTTGGAAGATTGTTTGAATCTCTCTCACGTTTAACAAAAGCACTGAATGAGGATATACAGTTACCAATAAAATAATCTGAACGGCCTAGTATTGCGAGATCTACATGCGGATTGTCTTTATCATACTTCACAATTTTCAAATTGAAACTCGCCAATGCGTGCGATAATTCAGGAACAAGGTGATTATTATCAGACGCTACAAAAATTGTACTTATGTCTTTCCCATTTTTCCTAATCACCCTCTTTAGGTGTTTTACAACAGTTTCAAATGTTGGATAGCATAACTCCTCCGTCGCTTTACCATATTCATTCCTATATCCCAAACACTGCGGTGCTGAGAATAATAGCGAATTCTTTGTGAGGTGTTCACAAGCTCGTATCCAATCAATACCATTGCGTAAATGAATGCCAATAAATTTGCCGGGTTTGATTCTATTATTTATAAAGGTTTTTGCTTCGTCACTCACTTGGTTGCTCCATATTAAATACTTGTGAATTCCGAGATTTTCCTTTTGTATTGGAAAGCTAGCAGGCGCTCCGACAAAAGCTAACACTGGCCATTCTGTAGGTGGATACTTTTCATGCCATTTCGATGCCATGTCGTGGTGGTAAACATCATAATTAAGTGGTGCATAAAATTCAGAAGAAGAAAAATTAATGCCATATGTATCCCAAAACGATTCAAAAGGGTTACCTGATTTTGCATTGCATCCTACTGATTCACCTCTTTGCATGTAACAAAATGACGTTCGGCTTTCTGGAGTCCACACACTGTTAGAATGTTTGATCATAAAATCGGCCATCAACTGGACTTTGTGAAAGTGTAAAAGTGGATCCACTTTGAAATACGTATCGAATGGAATCTGAACGGATTTCGGTTGGCCGTATCGATACTCGATCCAATGAGGTAACAACAGAGTACGGTTTAAAGCTTTGGCGAAACCAATAGCACCCAAAAAGTGATCCGCTTGATTACCAAAGCGACCCATACACGGGCAGTAGGCTACATATCCAGACGGGTCTTGAGCGAATGCAAAATGTAAAAACCACGTACCGAAAAATAGAAATAAATTGTTCATGCCTATGAGTATCAACAAAATATTGAGATGAGAGAGATGTAAACAATTACTTATGAAGAAACTAAACTAATTACACTAAATTTAGAGAACTATTACGAATTTTTATTTATACCATAATATTATTGTCAATAGCCCGTTAAAAAATATACACTGAAAGTAATATGATATTTAAATTTAAAAAAATTCAAATACTTGATAATACCGTAATGATAACAGTTGATAACATACAAAACAACATACACAGTTTTACATTAATGACATTTTGTTATTCTTTTAATGTTGGCTACTCTACAAAGTTCAATGGCACGGCAAAGTGAAGAAGGAATTAAATTTGATAAAACGACGTTCACTGACTGGTCATAGTTGCATCCGATCGTTGTACAGCGGCTACTATTATTATCATAATGAAGCCCAAAACTGCCAAATACTCAAATTATTAACTATTAACTGTTTTTTTATTTCTTTATCTCTTTATTAATTGTAAATAAAATAAATTAAAAACTATTGAAAAGTATACGGTGTTCATAGGAAGAAAAAAAAATAGCGATGTCTTCAAAAGCGGAAAAAGACAAACAAAAGCAGATACAAGACAGATGTCAATCATTATTGAATAAAATGTTAAAAGACGACGACAATAAATACTGTGTGGATTGCGATTCCAAAGGTGAGGCCAAAATCCTTGCTTGGCTAGTTTTAAAATGGTTGTGTATATTAAACATTATGTTATTTCGGTTTTCGTAGGTCCTAGATGGGCCTCTTGGAATTTAGGCATTTTCTTATGCATAAGGTGTGCTGGCATTCATCGTAATCTTGGGGTACATATTAGCAAAGTAAGATCGGTAAACTTGGATTCTTGGACTCCCGAACAAGTGGTAGTAAGTAGTCATTTTTTGTTTTTTTATGAGATTAATTTTTTGCATACTACCAATATTAACATTGCAGAATTTGCAACAAATGGGCAATAGTCGAGCCAGAGCTGTTTATGAAGCAAATCTGCCGGATAACTTTAGACGCCCACAAACTGATTCAGCTTTGGAGGCATTTATCCGTTCTAAATATGAACACAAAAAATATATTGCCAAGGAATGGGTTCAGCCTCCTCTCCCTAAAGTAAGTATGATAAAAATGATTTATTAATCCTATGTTAGACATACAATTAAAATGTCACCCAGTCTATTTTAAATTTAAATTATTATAATCTAGTGCATTCTACATATTCATGTATTATCTCTATTAGACATTATTATTATATATATATTTATACCTATAAACAATTTATTTCTTAAAGTTTAAATCAAAACATTTTACTCATCCTGGGGAAAAGTAAATTATATACTTAGTATGAGTAAAGGCATTTTATAATTTAATACTCAAAATATACAATGGCAATGTGTAATGCATCAATGCTATGACATGGTGAATATTTAAGAACAATGATGCATAACATACATTTTATCACCTATCTTATTTCATTCATAAAATACTCATAATTCTTATAATGTTTTATAAACTTTTGTTAAATATATATGTTTCCATCGGATTTATTATTCATTATGACCATAACACTTAGGCATATTAAAAACCCTTTTGCCATATTATTGCATCAATATTATCAGACATAATATTATTGTTCTACTGTCTAATTAAAATGATTAGTCATTATTATTTATTGCATTGTTCACCTAGAAACTGTTCTGATAAAATAATTTTTGAACAATGTGTTACCAGAAATTCTTGGTTTCACTATGAAATCATTCAAACTTTATTATTAACGATAAAGCAGTGCTATGGAATTTTATCAAGAATTCAATACCAATTAGTTATCTTGAAAACATGATCTTTATCAAATTATTTACAAAATCAAATCATTTTTATTTATAAACAAACATCTCAAACTAACTCTAGTACACTTAAGGTCAGTCCCCTTTCTATTCAAATTAATAGTGCGAACAATACGTCAACGTCTGCATCCATTCGTGTACAGTGACACAACAATGCATTCTATACTGATAGCAATAATATGCCCACATCATGGTTAAAGTGTTCCATTTATGTGTTAAGATTCAATTTCTAAAATTCTCAACAAATTTAAATCAATCATAAACCCATTGTTGTTATTTAGTTAACTACTAGGTATATTAAATAAATGTTTACATCTCTCTCGACAATAATATGCTCTATTTAATAGTCTATTGTGTTATCAATTGACTTTTATTATTTGTTGTGAATTTGATTGTAATAATTTATCTCATTCTGATATTAAGATGGCTGTTTAATTGTTTGAAGTCTTAATTTGTTAAAAAAAAAAAAAACCAAAATTACATTTTTAATTAGATTTTGAGCAAAAAATATATTGGTTTTTGTATATTGTTATTACAAATCATAAATTAAATTGGAACTATGTATCCTACCTTTTTAACTTCTCACATTCAAAAGTATGTTACCTTTTTTTTGTGTATGTAAACAAATTTTTTACCAGAAATCTTGCTGTAATTTTTAACTTAACTGGTGGGTTCTGGTATCACATTTTGTTTAATTGGTTCTTTGAAGAGGTCATTTTTCAATTTTCCTGTTTTCTTTAAAATGATATTTTTAACAACTTTATTAAGCGGACTGCCCACCTTGTGGGTTGGCTAAAGACACAGTTTACATATTAAGTATTGATTTACATAGGATTGTTATAATAAAATTATAGTAAATAATTATATAAATATAATTACAATTATTATAAAAAGATAAAATAACTTCTAGGTAGAACTGATGGAGATTAAAAAAAAAAAAGAGAGAATATAGATTTTATATAAAATAGAAAAATTTGATAAAGAAAAAGATAAAAAGAAAATATTACTATTTATTGCATAATATGTACCAGAGATTAGAAGTCTTACGAATATAAGTAATAATTTATAATATTGAGTGTATCTTTCAAAATAGATAAACATATTTTCACTAGATCAGAGATGTTAGATCCATGGGTCTTGAAAAAATTTCTCAGTAAACAAGATGCGGTTCCTCGGATAATGAACTATAAACCCATGTCATCCCAGTTGTTAATACTATATTGGTTCTTCAGTGTGAGTACACATGTTTGGTAAATCGCCCTCTTTTCCTCATCCACTGATGTGTCCTGTAAGGAGTTATTTGTTTCTCAACATATTGTTGGGTTTAAGATGAGTTCTTGGTTTTTATTCTGTTTAACACTATAATATCTGTGCGACGGTTTTGTGTGATACCGTTGTTTACTGTTTGGCAGTGAACTTCCTCGTGTACTTAAAAGATTTTACTCCGAAATAGGTCGATTATTTCTGAACAAATGTAATGATGAGCAGCGTTTCTCAATAACTCAGTCTTTGGACAGGCGCCTCGAATGTGTAGTAGAGATTCAACAATATTATTCTCATTGCATACTTCATTTCTAAAATGGCGGCTACCACTCACACTGCTCGATAAACTGCCTTTGTTTAATACCTGAGTGTTTGTAAGAGTGCATTTATCGTACCAAACTACGCAAATACCTCTCTGAGATAGTTGTTTCCATTTGAAATTTTTAAGTTTGTTTAGTTTTTATTTAGTTTTATGTCAATACAACTTTTAACTCCTTTTAAATTTATTAGAGCACATGGATTTAAATTAAATTAAATTAAATTACTTTGTTGCCAAGTATGTTCAAATTTTTTATGTTGAATAAAATTGATATCATCAAATAAGTACTTATATTTAAAAATATATAAATATTAAATATAGATTATCATAAACTGAAAAAAAAAAGAAATTATTATTTTATATTAAACAATAATCTTATATTATACTAAGTACCTTAAGATTTTTTACTACCTATGTATTAAAAAAATTTATGAATCCTATTTAGAGTTCATACAACAGTTCTTTTTGGTCAATTTAAATGATTTTTTTTTTAAATGATAGATATTCTTGCATAGATGGTAAGTTAAATTAACTTTGTAATAAAACTAGAAAGAAAATTGAAATTAGTTTGGGAATAAATATTATATAATATTATTTATAGTAATTATTATTAATTTGTATTTAATTCCAATAGTTTTAAAATGTTTAATATTCAACTTGATTTAAATTGTTATATTCTGTGCCAAATTATTTGTTATTTTACAACATTTATAGAAAAAAAAAAAAAAAAAAAACTTATCTCATAATATATACAGGTCAATTGGGATAAAGATTTAGAGGAAGAAGCTGAAAAACAGAAAAAAAAGAAACGGGAGCCAAAACCTGGTTCTGTTATGCGTAATGTGCCTTCAATTGTGCCGAATCCATTACCTAAACCTGTTTCTTTAAGTCCGAGATTGTCGTCAAACAAGAAACCAATTTCCATTGAATCAAGTCATTCCACTGATCTTCTTGGTTTAGGTAAATAATTGATTATTTTGATATTTTTAGTTATTAATTTATTAAATAATTTAAATCTAGACACACCAACAAAAGATTCCAATCCCACATTGATAGATACATCATTCACGTCTTCATGTTCAGATTCATCAGATCCATTCAGTAGTTTTTTAAGTGCGTCAGTTTCGTCTACTACAACATCTTCTCCTCAAGTTCAACCAACTATTGACCCAACTGTTGGTCGTTCTACTGAAGAGGAAAATTTTTTTAATCAACCAACAGCTGCTACGAAAAATAAACTCACAACAGATTCTATTTTGGCATTATATGGAAATTCATCATCTTCAAATAATATGACTGCAAACCAATTCAAAAGTATATAATTCTTTTAAAATGTAAACTCTTGTAAATTATTTTTAATTTTTTGTGGTTGGGCAACTATTTGCTTTAAAATATCAAAAATTAAAATATGTTTAATTATGTTGACACATAATTTAACACTTTTCAAATTTCATTTATAGAAATAGTCATTCAAATGTACATTAAATATCATTGCAAATTAATAAGAAGGTACATTTAAATGTTCATTTTGAACCTCTTGTGATTTGTTATTAAATAGGATAATATTTTTGTATATAAATCAAGATTAAAAAAAAAAAAAATTTAAGTGCTCATCATTTCATATAGCATACAGGATATAATTATCTCAATAAGAAATTTTAAATTTAAAGCGGAATTATTTCCTGTTTAAACAACGGTTTTTTTTTCTTCAAAATATTCATATCAATAATGTTTCAATAATTATTTTTATAGTTTTATTGAAACACAGGTTGATCTAATAATTTGTTTTTAATAGTATTTTAAACATTAGTTTAAAGCGAGCTTCACAACTTATTGTATCATGTAAACAATATTTTTTAATTGGCTCATATCAGAAAAGATAACTAGTGAACACATATTAAAAAAAAAAATTTTAAACTTATCAAGTCTAATGTACATATAAAACAATAATACTGTCCTATATTCTATTTTGAAGTAAACCTATTTAAAAAATTCTTTATAAATTATTAATAATTCTACATTTTATTAAATGGTGATTAATTTTTTTTGGTTTTCTTTTTTTTTTCTGTAGGTCAAAATAACGGTTTTATTACTCCTCAGCCACAGCAGCCATTATTTAATGCGTTCAACAATAACGGATTCCCAACCTTGCCACAGATGCAACCAATCAATAATTTTGTATAATTATATAGCATTATTATTATATTTTTTTTAACTGTCTCATATCTCTAATGTTGCCTTATTTATTCAGGGAAATTCGGTGAATTTGCTGTCCAATAACCTATCTGATTTCAATAACCTTCAGTCAACATCAAATTCTAATTTTGCATCAAATCCGTTTTATAGTATGGCTGCGAAGAATGCACCTACTCATTTTCTCAATCATGTAAGTATTTTAAATCAATATTTATTAAAATGTGTAAAATTAACAATTAATTTTGCATAATGCTTATTTTAATTTTTCTGAACTTGTAATGAGATTAGATATCCACTAAATGTTAGATAACTCAGTATTTTAATTTTGTAGTTTTTAAAGTTTTCAGTTGATAACTATTTGAAAAATTTAAATTATAATTTAAAAAAAAAATCAGTGTAATCGATTTGGAAATTGATTTTTTTATTTTAGTAATATATATATATATTGTTTCTTAGTTTGATACAAATTAATTATAATACTTATTTAATTAATTCTAAGATTAGTTTTGTTAATAGCAAATGTTATTCTTTCCTTTTAAATATGTTTTGAAGAAGATTTTTAAAAATATTATTGAGGAAAACAATAGGATTTTTTTCTTTTTAGGTTTTTAACCTTAGTGTATTAACTGTTGGAAACTATTATAACTGGGTGAATAAGTTAATATTTTTTAAGTTTTATAAATTACACTTCTTATATTAAATGTTTACATATATTGCAATTTGAATCATCAACATATTTTATTCTATTTTTATTATATCTACTGTAATTCAGAAAATTGCATATATTTTTGGATATTTTATATACAAAATTCACAATTGTAAAATTAAAAAAAAAAAAAGGAAAATTATTTCTTTTGGAGTGTATATTAAATATATCTTATCTTAGACTAACAAAGTACTTCAATCACTTCAAAACCTTAATGATAAATCAAATTATTTTATTAAAATTACTAATGTTGAACATATTTTAAAAAATAAATATTTTCCCTATGAAATACATTTGTTGGGCATAATGCTTTTTTGTATATTCATATAATAAATCAATTAAGTATAATTGTTAAAAAAAGATTTGTCATATAAATTGAAATAAATTCCTAATTGAATCTAGTGTAATTTTGAATATAAATAATAATGATTTTAGTAATTTATGTCCTATCAAAAGATGTAACTAATAATTCATTTAATGTACGAATCATTTTTTATTTTAAATTGTGTTCTTTAATAGAAAATTTAAAATTGCAATTAATACCTTCATGGTTTATGTTTTATTATTCTTATTAATTTATTATGCTTATAAATTGACTATAAAAAAATACTTTTATCTTTAAAATTTTTATTTTACTCAAATATGGTTTTAAAAAATGTATTGTAATAAAACACTTAGGATTTTAAAACTATTAAATATTATTAATTTAGATTTTGCATGTTGATTACTAACCCTATAATTAATATGCTCTTATAATTGTAGATTATTATATCCACACAATTTTTGTTTATAAATACACTTTTTAGGAAAACCCCCTAGTGCAAAATAACCAGTTTTCAGCATTTGATTCTTCAAACGATTTAGTTCATGTAAGTTGCATTTTCACTTTTAAGTTTCGTTTTATTAATAGTGATAATTCATAATTTAATATAGTCGTATTTGTTTTCAGTTGCCACAGCAAATGACAATGCTGAATTTAGGGCGTCCTACAACTGCTCCTGCAAATGCCAATGGTTTTACAGACCTGTCCAAACCATCACAAGGCGGTCAAACACTGTCGCCCAATTTATGGCAGTAACAACGATCAGTTGATTGTTCACAATCGTTTTATTGCTCTAATGTTTCTAATTAATTAGGTGTAAGTGAAAAATGAAAATGCCATTTTTATTATAAAAATGTGTATTTGTATTCGTAAATGTCGATAAGTGATGATATTCATATTACACCTTACGTGTAGTATAACGCTATGCTTTATATATATATTTATATATATATATATATATGTATTCACGGAACCGTCCAAATTAACGGAGCTCGATAAATCAATAAATTAGTTGAATTGTTATTTGGATTAAAATGCTCTAGTGCTCTATTCATTATTAATTTTACATACCTATTTTAATAATTATTATTATTAATTGGATTATAAAAATTAAAAATATTTCAATGAAACCACACTACGACTGTACACAAGATGTTCTTAAACGACTGTTTTGTCTCATAAAGTTATTTTATATTATTACTTTTATGTTATGTATCAACAATAATATATATACGTGTTAACAATTCGTTCCAATTTAATGAAATTTATAATGAGACGTACACATCCACAAATACTTAAAATTTTGTAAGTTTTTATTATTAGTATTCAGTTGAATAATTTATTAAAATTATATAAGAGTTTTGGGAAAATCATTTTTTTCAGGGTACAACCTAGTGGATTTATTGAAATTGTTTTTAAATATGTATAACTGATAATTTACCAATATTATAGTTGAAATATTATTTATTTAGTCAATAATTTACTCATTGAGTTAGAAGTGCCTTTGGTATTACTAAGGTGACAAATCCTAGGACATGATCCTAATCTCAGCGTCAAATGACCCTTAAAATGATGTTACCTTGTGAGATTGTCAACTGTATCAGCGAATGCAGGAAGTGCTACTAGTAAGCTACTGCCTCATATACTGTTTTTCCCATATACGATTATGATTTATAGTAATAATATTTAATTAGTCATAATTGGTAATAAAATTTGTGATTATACAAAATTTATTATTAGATATGTAAATTTATTCCAAAAAATTGTGTTTAATATAATAATTTTCTCATTAAAAGAACCTTATTTAAAAATGGTTATTTTTTATTTATTTAACATACTCATGATTATATCACATAAAATATATTTTGTGTAAATTATTAATTAGTAATCAGTTTAAAATAAAAATTATACTTAAATTATAATATTATAATGTATAACATGCACTTTATATACAGGTTATCACTGATAACTTACCAAAGATGGGCAGTATCTAAGACCGTGTATTTAATCTAATATCTTGTATGATTTTTTTTATTCTAATGTTATTTACAATTACATTTCAATGGTTACATTTTTATGATTGTGTGACGATAAAATAGCATTGTCCCATGCATGTAGAAAATCCATACAATCTATTACACAAATCTTCTTTAATAATAAAACGGCTTGATATTCACAACATCATTTATAAAATTCCAAAAAGCCTATATCATTTATCACACATAATAGTGAACCTTGCTACACCTTGCCACCCATTGCTACACATAGACCAATTATAATTATAAAATAGGTACTTAAATAATTGTTTTTGTTATCTGAGTCTATATTAAATAGTAGACTTTGTACTTAGACTATTTTAGACTTTATTTCGTTTTCATCGTTTATCATAGGCATAAAATGCGGAAGGAGTCTAAAAGGGCTATAGTCTCTCAAAATCTCCTTTAGCCCCTCAACATTCTTATGGCTTCCTATAAACATGCAGTAAAAGATCTCGTAAACCCTTTTTTTTTTCAAAAATATATGGAACAAGTGCCGTTTAGTTCCCTTAGCTCCCTGCACCCTACAATTATGTTGTTCATGCAAGTACCATCTAAAATTTGTCTTATTTTTTTAAACATTTTTGTTAGATGAAAACTATGTGACAATTTATTATTTAAAAGTGAACCATAATATAACTGATTAAATGGAAAATCCAATTTTAGATTCTAAGTGGACCAAAAATGCTTTTGGTTTTATAAAGCTGTTTAAATTTTTTTTTTTTCTGTAGACAACTTTTCTACCAGAGATCTTACTCCTATTTATGTGTAGCATCTTTTTTGAAAGAATTTCGGTGTAGGGAGCTTCCTTAAGGTAGTAATTTTTCAATTTTCTCAGGAGTTTTCTCAACAAATAAGAAAAACGGATTCCATTTTAATTTTGGAATTGGAATTTTACCATAATATGACATATATATTAACAAAGCAGCACTATCAACTGAACTCTGCTCAGAATTGTTTTTTCATTAGCAATGTTTTATCATTGCTTACAGGTGTATATTAAATTACTTTTAACAATGGCTGCATCCGACCCCATTATCCTAAGAAAATTGATTATTTAGAAGTGGACCATAAAAACCGATCAAATGAAAAATCCAAATACTGGGTACAACTGATTTTCTTAAATCTTAAAAATGTAGTTTTGCATCTCGAATAAATAATTCAGTAATGATTAAATGCAATACATTATGGAATCTTCTTAGAAGGCCTAGTTCCAAATGATTTCATATTATTCCCATTACTTACCAGATGGAACACACTTTACGATGCAATAACTCAACTGTTTAAATATAAAGAATCAGATTTTGAATATTTGGATGAAAAATTTATACTGGTTTTATAGCTTATAGTTATTGTTTTTCAGATTTCCCACAATCTGAACTTAAATGTTATTATGGCCAATTTTGAATCACTATTTTCTTGCTAAAACAAGTATTAAAAGAAAAATACTTTCATTGCCGAAATACCTTGTGTAATTGTTCCCCTGGTCAAATCCACTGACAAACGTTTTATACCATTTTTTTAGCCTAACATCAGATATTAATGAAGTAATTTTGGCCAACTGTTTTTACCCTACGTATAAACTTCAGTTATTACCAAAATCACATGAACATAAACGACAACGATTACAAAATATATATAGTATATACGTATTAATGCTGCTGTAAAATATTAAAGTGTATAGGTAACCATAATGACTGCAGTAATGACAGTATGAACTGTAAAGAATAGTTTTGTTATACTTACAAATGAACCCGAGAATAAGCAACACGAATCAGTAGTCGATTTATAAGTTTATTTCAATGACAAGCACAAGTCTTTGTCTATGCTAGGTATTTATGTTATTGTAAACAAATTATTTATTTGCTATAACACAAGTTTGTGTTTGTGTTCATCTGCTCCGATTGAACAAAAATTTTCTTCTGTTTGTTTCATATGGTTACCAACACGTTCTAGGTTATCAGACAAAACGTTTGAAAATTGTATATTTTGTAAAAATAATATTCATGTTTTATTTTTATTAATTATTAATATACGTTAGTTGTAATTACTCATTTGGTATTATAATATTATATAAGTACTTGCATATTTTAGATTTTGAGCGAAGCTAGGGATGTATTAGTTTTATAATTTTTTTTGTTTATGCTATGTACAAAATTCTTCTTGCAGAAATCTCGCTCCTATATGTGTAACACCTTTTCTGTAAGAGAATTTTATCTAGTTGATACTTTAGGGAGATCATTTTTTGATTTTCCAAGCAGTTTTGAGAGCAATTTGGGAAAATTTACGAAAATAGGTAAATTGTCTGTGCTTCTTTCCTAATGCTTATATTGTGTTCAATTTTGTGTTTTTTGTTGTGATTCAGTTAAAAATATTCGTAGACTTGAAAATTGGACAGGAAACTAATATTTAT
Source organism: Cinara cedri (assembly GCA_902439185.1). NCBI lineage: Eukaryota > Metazoa > Arthropoda > Insecta > Hemiptera > Aphididae > Cinara > Cinara cedri. The sequence continues at coordinate 796,325 of CABPRJ010001907.1, read as the reverse complement.
TTTTTCTAGACGGGATAAAATTTTCAAAACATTTTAGCCATTTTTGAGCTATATATAAACAATTAATTTTAATAGTTTTTTACGTTAATTTTATTCGATAGGTAGTCAACGAGTACAATTTTTAGACCAACAAAAACGCTGGAAAATTAAACTAGAGGTTCATTATAACTTGTATTTATTGGTTAATAAAATAAATGGTGTGTAACGTAGAATTTTTTTTATAAGAAATTTGACGAAACTCGTAAATTTCACGGTCTTTCAAATCACGTATAACCAACTCCGCTCAGAATAGTTTTTCTTGAGCAATGATCAATCGTTGGTATAGATACTACGTGTATCTGCAGGATAAACGGGCTTTTAAACCTATGGTTAAAATGTTTGGAACTAAAATCAAGATCGTCATATTTACTACCAATATGAATACATTATTTTATGTCCTTAATTTATAACATATTTATAAAAAAAAAAAAATTGATACACCTGTAGTCGATGAAAAGCTTTTTCTCCGGAAATATCTACATACTTACTAGCTGTCCCGTCCGGCATTGCCCGTGTGGTGAAAAAAGTCTCCCGTATAATAAATATGCTTTTGGTTTTTGTATCACTATAGTTGTACGCCCCTGCCCCTATTACAGTCAACTCTCGTACCAGGTCGAAATCCTAAAAACGTAGTCGGGTGAAATACATTCCGAGAGGCCCGCAATAATTAAACACGGTCGATATATGACGGAAATTACAGATAGCGTATCTATAGGTTTTTATTTCAGTAATGAAGAATCTATTCGGTTCGGCTACTGGACTTTGGCATGAAATGAAACGACCCTATACTTAATTTTTATAATCAATATTATTAGATTTTCTCTTAACTTACAGAATTGGAAATAGACTTAAAACATTCTCCGAGTTAATAATTTTTTATTATTTTTTTTTTTAAAGATATTGCATGACGATTGGACCAGTAGTTCCAGATATCATTGGAGTCCGAGAATCTCGTTTTCATTTTTATACAATAAACAGTGCTCAATTGGGGAGGGGGGAACGCAGTAGCTCAACTCATTTTTCAGAAATATAAGCGCACCTCCTCTACTATATTTTGTTTGAAGTGGAACGCGTGAGACGCAGTGGCGGGTACAAGACGGGGTACCATGGCGACCTCCTCTCTTTAGGCCGTGTCTTATGCAATTCTTATATTCTACAATATTTGTTTATAAAATATGTATATTTTTTTTTTAACAGAATCCGCCCCCCCCCCCTTTGAACAATCACGATTGTGCTTCCCCCGTGATTTCGGGCTTGGGCAAAGCCCTCCACGGGTTGAGTCGAGTTCGATAATTTTGTACGTCTTATAGTTCCCAGTTTTTTTTATTATTATTCCGATTCGTGCCCGTGACACGTAGACGACGTACCCGCTCTGCACTGCGACCGCGGTTAGAAAACTGGACGGACATAATGTTTAGGACACGCGGTTCGTTCGTAAATCGAACGCGAAAAACCAATACACAACAATAATTATGTTTAATAGGTCTGTTTGTATATTAAAATGTGTGTTTAAATTAAAACAATAATAATATAATAATAATAATAATAATAATAATATTATTTAATAGTACTAGTTCTAAACGATTAGTGTTGTACGTAGGTTTAATAATAATAATAATAATAAAAATGCGTACGAATACGATATTTATACGCGATCCGAGCGTAGTAATAATAATTGACTAAAAGTGGAGACTGGACACTGGGAGAGGCTTAAACGGTAGAAAAACGTACGAAAAAAAAAAAAAAAAAAATATAAATAAAATAAATTACAATCATTACGAACTATACCGGCTAATAAGTAGGGGTAATTCAATAATTAACTCGCAAATGACATTTTTCTTGGTTCATAATACGTAAACGAAATTACGTTTCGCACACGGGCCATAATAATTTCTATTGATACACTCAATTAATCGTTAGATCAGAGCAAACTACGTCTACGAAGTTTTAATAATAATAATAATGTACAATTAATTAACAACACGGGATTCAACGATTATTATTAAAAAATCTAACGTTATTTATTGCACATGGGAGGGGGGAGGGGCGGGCGGGGTGCGAGTCGTTAAATGCCTACAAAATATACGATATCAATAAAACCGTTTGAAAACCGGATCGACAAGAAACCGTAAAACGGTCGCGCGGATACCACCGTAACGATTCGTAACGGGTTATTAATTACAACGGGCCGGCCGTGAAACGCGTTTTCCAAAGCAAAGCCGTAAAGAGGTCGAATTCTATCGGTTCACCCGCGATAGACGCGCAGAACATTCGTAATGACAATTGATCGTGAGGCGAGAACCGTTTGTTTTTATCGCGGGTCGATCGACACGATTCGCCGCGACTCGGTTTGGTTAGGTTACGTGAGGCCAACGTCTACGGTCGTGCGCGCGCAATGTCGCGTACTGATAAACGCGCAAAAGGGGGGGGAGGTAGGGCACTTGTCCGACGTTCGAAAAGGAAAACGTTCACAAACGGCCGGTGTGTAAGTAATGTTATTAACGAGCGATTCGGTTTTCGGTTATTTTTTTTTTTTTTTTCCATCCCTGGAGCCGTTAGCCGTCGGACCTTCTGGATAAGAAAAACGTTCGAACACGCGTCGCCCTTATCGCGGGTCTACCCGCAAGTTTCACCGATTATTATAGCCGCGAGAGAGTGAGAGAGGGCCGAGGGTATTTTTTTTTAATGTACATTTTGAAACTTCGTATCGCGATCGCAAATCACAGGTTTTATGTAGCTCACTCTTGGACGCTATAATAGTTACGATACGTTATTATTCGGGTGGCGGAGGGGGTAAACGTCTCGAATGACGGGGGGTTTTTTTTTAGAGGCGAAGCGTCAGGGTACCCTAGCTCATAACAGTAACGTTACGCGTTTTGAGCGGGGGGAGGGGCGGAGCTCGGGTGACGAGTTTCTTAATATTCTACTCCGCGTTGTTCCGATTAATCAACGGTGGATCCAGACATTTTTTTTTTTAACGTTAGGGGGGGGGGCACTTTATTTATGTTTTCAGCGAATTATAAATTATAAAAACAAAAACGGTTGTCCATTGACAGGTGGAAGTGCCCCCGTGTCCTCCTCCGGGATCCGCCGCCGCTGCGATTAATTAACACTCAATGACTTTTACCCCCGGGCGCCGCCACTGCGATTATATTATTATGTATCACGGACGAATAAATATTATAATATATATAAATATATATTCGAATAAAATAATTAAGACATTAATAATAATAATAATAATAATAATAATAAACGTATACGTTATAATGTTTTCACGGATATTATAATAATGTAATTAATGTTTTTATTAGCTAAATTTGTATATAATAATAAATTGTGCAAAACGCGTACGGCAAGTTACGGAACATGTTCGACGGACTACAATAATAATAATAATAATAATAATAATAATAATAATAATAATAATAATAATAATAATGATAATAATAATGATAATTATAAACGTACTGAAACGTTTACGAAAAACGATCCGTTATTTCGTCGAGCGGGGACAGTTTGTTGACATTATAGTATCTCATCTCATATTATTATCATCGGTCCCGGGGAAGAATTATTTGTACGGTCAACATTTGGGCCAATTAATTTCGGCAGATACGCCGTACGGCGATGGATTCGCGCGGCTCGGACCGAAACGCGCACGGGGGGGGGGACAGAGGAAATTACGTCGACAAAAAGAAAAACGGCAACGATTGATTCGAGTTTCGCTCCCCCGGATACCGAAGAGGACACACAGTAATATCAATGATTACAACATCATGTAGGCTGTTAAAAACGCGACGTGATTTTTTGGCGGTACGGATCGGACCGATAGAAAAGAGAAAACAAATTAAATAAACGAAACGGAATCGCGTTATTGTATAGCTACAAAATACAGATAATTTAAAAAAAAAAAAAAAAAAAAATATCAAAAACGAAAACTACGAGATTTTTGTCTTTTTGTCGTCGTGTTCGTTAAACCGATAACTATACTATTATATACGTTACCATAGCACCGTTATCATACATTAATAATAATTATACACAATATCGTAACCTAAAAATAATGTTATTTTAGCGTTTTTTTTTTTTTTTCTTCTCGCGCGCTTATTGTATTATCGTTATGAATCGTCGCGTTGCGAGACATTACGGAACGGCATGATACAAAAAATATAACGCAATCACAATTGCTCACATTGTATCAATGTTAATTATTTATAACGTTACGTGTACGGCCGACACGAGACGCGATTATGACGTCATACAGTAATTATAACGCGTAGTATAATAATAAAATTGATCTCACCGCGTACGATAATAATAATTGATCACGGGGCCCCCGGGGGAGGTTTTCGCGCAAACTCGGACCTTTGGCGCCGCGCCGCCCGAACACGTTTTCGGTCGAAACCCAATACCCGGCGACGGTTTTCCCAACGCGTAAGTGGGAACCGTTTAAACACGCATGATGCGCACGTCACGAGCCGCGTTAGTGTCTAACATTATCCCGTGCTTTTTGCAAACCCGTGTAAAGGCAACGGGCCGACGGGTCTACACAGAAAAAAGCTGCGGTTTTTCGTTTTAATTGGTTTTTTTTTGTTTTTTTTTTTTTTTTTTTATTGAGAATTTCAACGTCACGAATTTTTATGAAAAACGATAATTCGCGTTTCGACCGTTGTTCGAATACGGCCGTCGGCTCGATTTTATACGCGCGTTCTGGCGAAACGGCGAACGACGGAATTCACGGGCGAAAGGGATTCAAAGGGTCCGTACGCTCCCCTCCCCCGATAGAAGCCGGACTTTCGTGAATTCGACGCGCGGACGAAAAACGGTGGCTTGCAATCCGGTGCGTGTCGGGTTTGCAGGTATACGCGCGAAAAATAATCAGTTTCTCCGTCGTATAGGCCGAGAGTATACGGTTTTTTAAAATTCTTTTCCCGTTCAACGGCACGGTCGATACACGTCGTGGTTGTTACGCGGCGGTTGTGAGACATTAGCGACGAAATGCGAGGAGACGGAATCGAGGAGTAAGAGAGAAACCGACAAACGTTTAAACAACAATTTCATTCGAATAAAAATAATACGCGCGGGAAAGGTATTGATTTTCGTTTGGATGGATGGGACTCGGCGCCCGAAATCACGCGAAACGGATGGAAACCGTCGGGAATTTGACCGTTTTAGAAAGCCGATTGTAAATGACGATTTCGCGAGGCCCGTCCGGGTTTGCTGCCGGGCATCCCGTCGTTTCGATCCGGGGAAGGGAGGGTAGGTGCTATTATAATAGCCGTCGTCGTCGTGATGGGTACGCCGCGATAACGACCTTGCCGAGGGTCAGTGAAAAAAAAAAAAATATACTAATAAAAATATATATTACTTATATAAGTATATAAATAATAAGTGAAAAAGGTATAACGAGTCATTGACAAAAAAAAAAAAAAACGCGTTAAAAATACAAAAAAAAAAAAAAATTAAAATAATATATATATATATATATGTTACAATATAATTATACTAACATGACAATAAACTTTTTATCGAACATTCGTAAAAAGAAGAAACGAAAACAAAAAAAAAAAAAATAA